>ML663611.1:525117-627084 GCA_007570785.1 Antilocapra americana | reverse complement strand
AGAGACGAACCTTGCAGGGCTTAGCTATTAATCTGCTTCTGCTCTCAGCTATATTGCTCTCCAAGATCCACCGCAGATCTGCCAGAGAGAATGCTCCCTGGTATTCAGAAACCTTTCTCCTCTTTTTTTTTTTTTTTCCTCTTTATTCCAGACTCCCCTTCCGGGACGGAACCCGTCCCCAGCTCTTTGTCTCTCCCTCTACTTTTTTTTCTTTTCTTTCTTTTGTCCTACCTCCTCACGTCGGCACTGGGTCGCCTCTCCAGATGCCCGATGTCCTCTGCCAGCATTCAGTTCCTGTTTTTTGGAGTTTGCTCGGCCTTTAAAAGTTCTTTTGGTATATTTATTGGGGAGAGAGTGTTCTCCCCGTCCTATTCCTCCGCCATCTTAGTTTCTCTCTACTCTAGTTTTCTTGTGATTTCAATTAGCATAGAATACTTTTTTCCATCCCCTCACTTTTAGTCTGTATGTTTCCCTAGATGTGAAATGGGCTTCTTGAAGACAGCATAGATATAGGTATTGCTTTAATATTATATTTTCACAGCCATTCTATTCTTTTGGTTTCAACTTTTAATTCATTTACATTTAAGTAAAGTATTGATGTGTATGTTCTTATCATCATTTTCTTAATTGTGTTGGATCTGTTTTTGTAGATCGTCTTTGTTCCCTTCCTCTTTTATTCTTTTCCCTTGTGATCTGATGACTAACTTTTGTGTTGCTTTTGGATTCTGTTTTCTTTTTATGGTGTGTATATAGTGTAGATTATCAGTTTCAAGATACCATGAAGGTTTGATATAACCATCTATACATAAGCAAGATTATTTTAACTTGCTGGCCTTTTAATTTTAATTGCATTTCCAGTATCCAGCATTTGTGCTCTCCTGTTCTCACAATTGCTAGTGTTGATGTTATATTTGCACACAGATGATTTCCTACCTTTATATGTTTGCCTTTCTGGTGATCTTTTCCATTTGTACATTTCATGTTTCTTGTAGTTGGCTTTTCTGCTTAGAGAACGTTCTTTAATATTTGTCACTCATTTTGTCTAGTGGTGCTTTTAGTATTTGCTTGTCTGTCAACTTCTATCTTCACCATTGAATCTCAGCTATAGCCTTGCTGGGCAGAGTATTCTTAGTTATAGGAGTGGAAAATTCTTGTGAAATTTACATTGCACAATTATTCTTCATCATTTTAAATATATTGTGCCAGTCCCATCTAGTCTTCAGCGTTTCTGCTGAGAAATTAACTGATAAACTTTTGGGAATCTTCTTGTATGTTATATGTTGCTTTTAATATTTTTTCTTAAATTTTTGTCAGTTTGATTACTATGTGTACTGGAAGGTTCCTCCTTGCTTTTTACACTTCCTGGGACTCCCTGAACTTCCTGGAATTGAATGACTGTTTTCTTTTTTCTGAGTTAGAGAATTTTTCAGCTATTTTCTCTTCAAATACATTCTCAGGTCCTTTCTCTCTTCTTTTTCTGGGACTCCTAGTATGCAAAATGTTGGTGCATTTAATGTTGTCCCAGAGATCTCTAAGACTATATTCATTTCTTTACATTCTTTTAAATTTATTCTATTTTGTGACAGTAATTTCCACCATTCTATTTTCTACACATCTCTCATCTTCTGCCTCAGTTACTCTGAATTGATTCCTTCTAGCTTATATTTCATTTCAGTTATTGTATTGATCTTCTCTGTGTTTTTGTTGTTGTTGTTGTTGTTCTATGTCTTTGTTTAACATTTCTTATATCTTCACAAGCTGTGCCTCCATTCTTTTTCCACGATCTTGGATATTCTTCACTATCATTTCTCTAAATTCCTTTCCCAGTAGATTTCCTATCTCTACTTTACTTAGTTGTTTTTCCATGGTTTTATCCTGTTCCTTAATCTGGAACATATTCCTGTGCAGTTTCATTTTGCCTCTTTTTGTTATTGCATTTTCCTTTACACAGACTGCTTTTGCTGTCTTCCATGTGGTGGATGAGGTTTTCTAAAAATTTTGTGTAGGCTTCCTGTTGGGAAGGCCCAGTTCTCCCTGTTGGTGGCTGAAGGTGGGTCTATTCCCTCTGGTGGGCAGGGCTGTGCTTGGGAAGACTTTAAGAAGACTTTCTGCTGATGGTAGGGCTGTATTCCACCCTGTTGATTGGCCAGAAGTGTCAAAGCACTAGGGTCTACAGTTTTTTGGGTGGGGCTAGGTCTTGTGGAGGAAATGGCAGCCTGCACAACAGTTCACAGCAATGAATACTCTCTGGATGTCACTGACAGTGCCTTTCTCCTCCCAGTGAGCAATCATACCCAACTCTGCAGGAAACCCTCAAATACTAGCAGGTAGGTCTGATCCCATCTCTTATTAGGTCACTGCTTTTTTCTCCTCTGTCCTGGTGTGCACCAAATCCTGTGTCATCATCCGAGAGTGGAATTAATGTTTTCCTCAGCTCTATGGAATTCCTGCGATGAAACTCTGCTGGCCTTCAGTGCACAATTCTCTGAGAGTTCCTCCTCTCATTGCCATTAGGCTGGAGAGCTGGCGTGGGTCTCAGGACTTTTACTTACGTGGAAGAATTTCCATGGTATAATTATTTTCCAGTTTGTGGCTTGCCTGTTCAATGGGTATGAGATTTGCTTTTATTCTGGTGGTTTCCCTCCTACTGCTTGTTTGTGATTTCTTCTTTGTCTTTGGGTGTAGATTATCTTTCTTAGTAGGTCCAGCATTTTTTTTTTTCTTTTTAGTAGGTTCTAACAGTTTTTTCTTTTTTGTCAATGTTTGCTTAACAGTTAGTTGTGATTTTGAGGTTTTTGTGAGAAGGGGTGGACTCACATCCTCCTGCTCCACCATCTTGCAATTTTGTCTGTTTGGGTCCTGTGCCTGTTTTATGGGTTTTTTGGTTAGTCTAGTTAAAAATTTGTCAATTATTATTATATCTATCTTTCCAAAGAACAAACTCTTTTAGAAATGTTTATTTTTAATTGGAGAATAATTACTTTACAATGTTATGATAGTTTCTGCCATACAAAAACATGAATCTGTCATATGTATACATATGCCTCCCCCCTTTTGACCTCCCTCCCATCTCACCCCTCTAGGTTGTCACAGAGCATTAGCTTTGGGTTCCCTGCATCATACATACATATACATTTCAATAGTTTAGGGGAGTTCCCTTTTCTCCATACCCTCTCCAGCATTTATTGTCTGTAGACATTTTGATGATAGCTACTCTAACCATCGTGAGGCAATACCTCATTCTGGTTTTAATTTGCATTTTTCTAATTTTAGTGATAGCTGAGCATCTTTTCATGTGCATTTTTCAAAGAGGACATACAGATGGGCCATCTTGTATGTCCCTCTTTGAAAAATGTCTGTTTAGCTCTTCTGCCCACCCCCCCTTTATTATTGGGTTGTTTATTCCTTTGATATTGAGTTGTATGAGCTGTGTGTATAATTGAGGTATTAACCCTTTGTTGACCACATCATTTGTGAGTACTTTCTTCCATTGGGTGGGTTTTATTTACTTTTTATTAATGTTTTCCCTTGTTATGTAAAAACTCTTAAGTTGGTTTAGGTCCCTGTTGTTTATTTTTGCTTTTGCATCTTTTGCCTTGTTGTAAGAAAATTTTAACAACTGCACAACTGCATTCATCTCACACGCTAGTAAAGTAATGCTCAAAATTCTCCAAGACAGGCTTCAGCAATATGTGAACTGTGAACTTTCAGATGTTCAAGTTGGTTTTAGAAAAGGCAGAGGAACCAGAGATCAAATCGACAACATCTGCTGGATTATTGAAAAAGCAAGAGAGTTCTAGAAAAACATCTACTTCCTCTTTATTGACTATACCAAAGCTTTTGACTGTGTGGATTACAATAAACTGTGGAAAATTCTTAAAGAGATGGGAATACCAGACCATCTGACCTGTCTCTTGAGAAACCTGTATGCAGGTCAGGAAGCAACAGTTAGAACTGAACATGGAACAACAGACTGGTTCCAAATAGGAAAAGAAGTATATCAAGACTGTATATTGTCACCCTGCTTCTTTATGTTATATGCAGAATACATCATGAGAAACGCTGGGCTGGAAGAAGTACAAGCTGGAATCAACATTGCTGAGAGAAATATCAATAACCTGATATGTAGACGACACCACTCTTATGGTAGAAAGTGAAGAGGACCTAGAAAGAGGACCTAGAAAGCCTCTTGCTGAAAGTGAAAGAGGAGAGTGAAAACGTTGGCTTAAGGCTCAACATTCAGAAAACTAAGATCATGGCATCTGGTCCCATCACTTCATGGGAAATAGATGGGGAAACAGTGGAAACAATGTCAGACTTTATTTTGGGGGGCTCCAAAATCACTGCAGATGGTGATTGCAGTCATGAAATTAAAAGACACTTACTCCTTGGAAGGAAAGTTATAGCCAACCTAGATAGCATATTGAAAAGCAGAGATATTACTTTGCCAACAAAGTCCTGTCTAGTCAAGGCTATGGTTTCTCCAGTAGTCATGAATGGATGTGAGAGTTGGACAGTTAAAAAGGCTGAGAGCTGAAGAACTGATGCTTTTGAACTGTGGTATTGGAGAAGACTATTGAGAGTTCTTTGGACTGCAAGAAGATCCAACCAGTCCATCCTAAAGGAGATCAGTCCTAAGTATTCATTGGAAGGATTGATGCTAAAGCTGAAACTCCAATACTCTGGGCACCTCATGCGAAGAGTTGACTCATTGGAAAAGACCTGATGCTGGGAAGGATTGTGAGCAAGAGGAGAAGGGGACGACAGAGGATGAGATGGCTGGATGGCATCACCAACTCAATGGATGTGGATTTGGGTAGATTCCCAGAGTTGGTGATGGACATGGAAGCCTGGTGTGCTGCAGTTCATGGAATCACAAAGAGTCGTACATGACTGAGCGAGTGAACTGAACTGAACTGAAGAAAATATTGCTACAATTTATGTCAAAGAATGTTCTGCCTCTACTCTCTTCTATGAGTTTTATGGTCTCACTTTTTATGCTAATATATTTAATCCACTTTTCTTCTTTTTGCATATAGTGTATGAAGTGATATTGTAATTTCATTGGTTAACATGTAAGTGTCAAGCTTTTCTAATACCAATTATTGAAGAAACTGTCTTTTCTCCATTGTGTATTCTTGCTTTTTGTCAGTCTATTTGGCCTTAATGTGTGGTTTATTTCTGTGCTCTCCATTTTCTCCCATTTATCTACATGTCTGTTTTCATGCAAGTTCCACACTGTTTTGATTAGTGTAGATCTGTAGTATAGTCTGAAGTTTGAAAGGAATATATTGATACTTCCAGTTTTGTTCTTTTAGCTTGGGATTGCTTTGGCATTTCTGGGCCTTTTGTGGCTCCATATAAATTTTATGATGATTTGCTCTAGTTCTGTGATGGTTGTTATTAGCATTTTGATAGAAATTACATTACAACTATAGACTGTTTTGGGCAGTACAGCCGTTTTAACAAAATTAGTTGTTCCAATCTAAGAACATGGGATATATTTATTTTTAAAAAAAATCATCTTCAGTTTCCTTTAGCAGTGTTTGGTCTTTCACCTCATTTGTTAAGCTTATTTCTAGATATTCCATTTTTTTTGGACACAATTTAAAATGGGATTGTAGTTTTACTTTCTCTTACTGGACATCTAATTACTAGTGTAAAGAAATACAACAAATGCTTGTATATTAATCTTGTATCTTGCTACTTTGCTGAGCTGATTTATTAATCTGAATTGTTTTTGTGTGGAGACTTTAAGACCTTTATTTAGAGTATCATGTCCTCTGCAAATAGTGGCAGTTTTCCCTGATTCCTTCCAGTGTTTGTATATCTTTTGTTTCTTTTTCTTGTCTGAATGCTGTGGTTAGAATTTCTAATACTGCATTGAATAGAACTGATGAGAGTGGGCATAAGGATGCCTACTGGGATATGCCTACATATTCCTTGTTTAATATTCTAGCAGAATATTAGTGTATATATACCTATATATATATTAAATATATCTTAGATATAATATATCTACTATATTAGTATATAATATTCTACTAGAATATCAGACAAGGAATATTCTAAAACGGAATATCTAGAAATAAACTTAACAAAGGAGGTGAAAGACCAAACACTGCTAAAGGAAACTGAAGATGATTTTAAAAAATGGGAAAATATGCCATGTTCTTGGATTGGAAGAACTGATTCTATAGTGCTAAATGCTGTAGTTTCCAATACTGTATTGCATAGAACTAATGAGAGTAGACACCCTTGTCCTGTTCCTGAATTTAGCAAGTAGGCTTTCAGCTTTTCACTGTTGAGTATGATATTACATATGAATTTGCCATGAATGGCCTTTATTATACTGAGATATGTTTCCTCTATATGCCTTTAGAGAGAGTTTTTATCATAAATGGATTTTAACTTTTGTCAAATACTTTTTCTGCATCTGTTTAGATAATCATTTGGTTTTTGTCTCTCTTTTTGTTAAGATGTATATCACATTGATCAATTTGCATACATTAAACCATTCTAGTGACTCTGGAATGAGTCCAAGTGGGAAATGATGTATGATACATTTTCTCTATTTTGGATTTCATTTGCTAATACACTGTTGGGGATTTTGGCATCTGTGTTTGTAAAAGATATTGGTATATATATATATATATATATATATATATATATATATATGTATCTTTGTTGATTGTTTTTGGTATTAGAGTGATAAAAATAAATTTTGGCATGTTCCCTCCCATTCAATTTTTTGGAATAGTTTGAGAAAGATAGATATGCTATTATTTGTATGTTTTATATAATTCCCCAGTAAAGACCTTCTGTCCTAGAATTTTGTTCACAGGGAGTATTTTCATTACAGATAATTTGAACAGTCTATTCACTGTGTGTCTTTCTGACTCAGTTTTTGCAGGGAAACTCTAGTAACCTGTCCATTTCTTCTAGAGTGTCTGATTTGTTGACATATAATTGTTCATACTATTCTATTACAATTCTTTTGAATTTCTGTGTTATTGATTGTTATTTCCCCCATTTCATTTCCTATTTTGTTTACTTGGGTCATCTTTTCATCTTGGGGGTCTGGTGAGAGGTTTGTTGATTTTGTTTATCTTTTCAAAAAACCTACTTTTGGTTTTGTTCATATTTTCTATTTTTAAAATCTTGATTATTTCTTCTCATATCTTTAGTACCTTACTTATCTGGCTTTGGGTTTTGTTTTTTCTTCTTTTTCTAATTCTTTTAGGTGGTAGGTTAGGTTATTTATTTGATATCTTTTTTATTTTTTGAGTAAAATGGTAGTAGTATAAACTTCCCTCTTAGGACTATTCTTGCTGCATTCCATAGATTTATAAAGTTGTGCTTTCATTTTTTATTTGCCTCAATGTATTTTCTGACTTCTCCTTTGATTTCATCATGAAAGTCGCATGATGAAATCAAAGGTTTTCTGCGTCTCCATTCAGAAAACAGATATCATGGTATTCGGTCCCATCACTTCATGGCAGATAGATGGAGAAATAGTGGAAAAAGTGGCAGACTTCATTTGGGGGGGGCGCTCCAAATCAATGCAGATGGTGATTGAAGCCATGAAATAAAAAGATGCTTATTCCTTGGAAGAAAAGTTATGACCAATCTAGACAGCATTTCAAAAAGCAGAGACATTACTTTGCCAACAAAGGTCTGTCTACTCAAGGCTATGGTTTTTCCAGTAGTCATGTATGGATGTGACAGCTGGACTATAAAGAAAGCTGAACACCGAAGAATTCATGCCTTTGAAGTGTGGTGTTGGAGAAGACTCTTGAGAGTCCCTTGGACTGCAAGAAGATCCAACCAGTCCATCCTAAAGGAAATTAGTCCTGAATATTCATTGGAAGGACTGATGCTGAAGCTGAAACTCCAATACTTTGGCCACCTGATGTAAAGAACTGACTCATTGGAAAAGACCCTGATGCTGGGAAAGATTGAAGGAGGGAGGAGAAGGGGATGACAGAGGATGAGATGGTTGGATGGCATCAGTGTCTCAATGGACATGAGTTTGAGTAAACTGCAGGAGTTGGTGATAGGCAGGGAGGCCTGGCGTCCTGCAGTCCATGGGGTCACAAAGAGTCAGACACAACTGAGTGACTGAACTGAACTGAACTTTCATCATTGAAATCAAAGGTTTTTTAATATCATGTTGTCTTGTCTCCATGTGATTCACTGCCCCCCACCCCCCATTTTTCTTTTGTGGTTATTTTTTACCTTCATACCATTCTGGTAAGAAAAGATACTTGAAATAATTTCTTTCCTCTTGAATTTGTTGAGGCTTCTTTTGTGACCTAGTGTGTGATCTACCCTAGAAAACATTCTATATGCACTTGAAAGTAACTTGCATTCTGATTGGGGGGGGGGGGATGTAGTATGGTGTAGATATTGACTAAGTTTAACTGATCTACTGTGTCGTTTAAGACCACATTTGCTTTTTTATTTTCTATCTGGATTATCTGTCCATTGATGTCACTGGGTTGTTAAGTTCTCCTACTGTTATCATAGTATTGTCAATTTCTCCTTTCATGTCTGTTAGTATTTGCTTTATACATTTAGACACTCTCATATTGAGTTCATATATGATAATGAGTAATATCCTCATATTTGTCACTTTATCATTGTATAATGCTCCTCTTTGTCTTTCTTTATGGCTGTTTGTTTTGTCTGATATTAGTATTTGTACCTCCTTTTTCTAGTTATTTCTTATTTTCATGAAATGCCTCTATCAATCCCCTCACTTTCACTCTGTGTGTGTCTTTCACCCTGAGGTATAGGCAACACATTCAAGGTTCTTGTTTTCTTATTCAGCCTCCCATTCTCTTTCTTTTGATTGGAGCATGTAGTCATTTGACATAAGAAGTAATTATCAATAATCATGTACCTATTGTCATCTTATTCCTTATTTTTCAATTGTTTTGTATTTCTTGGTTTTTCATTTCTTGTCTTTGAATTCCTATTGTGGTTTGATGATTTTCTTTTGTAATAAATCCTGTTTGGGTTTTGTGAATCTAGTGTGTATCTTTGGTTTGTGGACCACAGAGTTCAAATTTTGGATCCATAACTATATCTACTTGCTTTAGCCTGGCAGTCATATAAGTTCAAACACTTTCTAAAAGATCTAAATTTTTATACTATCCTCACTCGCATTTTATGATTTTGATGTCCTATTTTAAATCTTCTTTTTTATCTTTTTGATGTTTGTTATGGTTATGATCACTTTTACATTTTTTTTTATTATTTTTAAATCTATGTACTGGCTGATTTAAGTGATTTTCAATCCTTTTATATATTTGCCTTTCCTGTTGTGAGTTTCCCTTTCTTATAAATTCTTGCTTTTTTCTATTTAGAGAAGACCCTTCAATACTTCTTTTAGGGTAGGCTCAGTAGATCTTCCCTGGTGGCTCAGATGGTAAAGAATCTGTCTGCAATGCAGGAGACCTGGGTTTGATCCTTGGGTTGGGACGATCCTCTGGAGAAGAGAATGAATACCCCCTTCAGTATTCTTGAGAGGAGAATCTCATGGATAGAGGAGCCTGTCAGGCTACAGACCATGGGATCACAGAGCATCAGGCATGTGTGAGAGACTAACACTTTTCACTTTCACTTTAGTACTGCTGAACTTTTTTTCAGAGAGCTTTTCTCTTGCATGAGAAATTATTTACCACTCCTTCTATTCTAGAGGATACTTTTGTTCGGTAGAGTATCCTAGGTTGCAGAGTTTTACCTTTTAGGACTTAACTATATCATACAACTGCCTTCTCGCCTGGAAAGTTTCTGTAGAGATATTGGCTGACAGCCTTATGGGGGTTTCCTTGTAAGTGACTATTTGTTTTTCTCCAGCTAGCTTTAGAATTCTCTCTTTATCTTTCACTTTTGCCACTTTAATTATTATATATCTTTATGTGGGCCTGTTTGCATTCATTTTGTGATTCCCGTGCTTCCTGTACCTGGGTATCTGTTTCCTTCTTTAGATTTGAAAGTGTTTAGCTATAATTTCTTTAACACATTGTGATACCCCTCTGGATCCCCTACTATGTATAGGTTGGCACTTTTATATTTTTCTTTCTTTTTTTTGTTATTTTATTTACATTATTGTGTTGGTTTTGCCATACATTGACATGAATCTGCCATGAGTATACATGTGTTCCCCTTCCAGGACCCCCCTCCCATCCCCTCCCAATTCCATCCCTCTGGGTCATCCTGATGCAGCAGCCCTGAGCACCCTGTATCAAGCATAAAATCTGGGCTGGCGATTGATTACACAAATGATAATTTACATATTTCAATGCTGTTCTCCCATATCATCCCACCCTTGCCCTCTCCCATAGAGTCAAAAAGACTGTTCTATACATCTGCGTCTCTTTCATATCTTGCATGCTCTGTATTCATTTATTTGTCTTTCTGTTTGCTATTTTGATTTGGGTATTTCCACTATTTTATCATCTAGATCACTTGTTTGTTTTTCTTTGTCATTCATTTGGCTGTTCAGTTGCTTCTAGATTGGTTTTTATCTTGATAATTGAATTAACCTTTTTTGATTAGCTCATTTGTAAGTTTAATTGAAGGATACTTACTTTACAGAATTTTGTTGTTTTCTGCCAAACCTCAACATGAATCGGCTATAATAATAGGTATACATATATCCCCTCCCTTTTGAAACTCATTTCCATCTCCCTCCCCATCCTACCTCTCTAGGTTGATACAAAGATCCTGTTTGGGTTTCCTGAGACATATAGCAAATTCCTGTTGGATATCTATTTTACACATGGTAATGTAAGTCTCCATGTTACTCTCTCCATACATATCATTCTCTCCTCCCCTCTCCCCATGTCCATAAGTCTGTTTCTCCACTGCTGTCCTGTAAATAAATTCTTCAGTACCATTTTTATAGATTCCATATATATGCATTAGCATACGATATTATTCTTTCTCTTTCTGATACATTGCACTCTGTATAATAGGCTCTAGGTTCATCCACATCATTAGAACTGACTTAAACGCATTCCTTTTTATGTCTGAGTAATATTCCATTGTATATATATATACCACAACTTCTTTATCTATTCATCTGTTGATGGACATCTAAGTTGTTTCCATGCTTTAGCTATTGTAAATAGTGCTGCAATGAACAATGGGATACATGTGTCTTTTTCAATTTTGGTTTCCTCAGGGTATATGCCTAGGAGTAGGACTGCTGGCTCATATGGTGGTTTTATTTCTAGTCTTTATTTATTTATTTTTTTTTAGCGTTTGGTATGGTTTTTTTTTTTTTTATTAGTTTTGCCATACAATGACATGATATCACCATGGGTTTACATATGCTCCCCCTCCAGGACCCCCCTCTATCCTCGCTCCTCCCGGGAAATCTCATTGCACCAGCCCTGAGCATCAATCCTGGGCTGGCGATTGATTAGACATATGGTAATTAACGTGTTTCAATGCCATTCTCCCATATCATCCCACCCTTGCCCTCATCCACAGAGTCCACAAGTCTATTCTATACATCTGCGTTTCTTTTGCTGTCTCGCATGCTGGGTTCTTGTTACAGTCTTTCTAAATTCCATATATATGTGTTAATATACTGTATTGTTGTTTTTGCTTCTGGCTTACTTCACTCTGGATAATGGGCTCCAGTTTCGTCCATCTGAGTAGAACTGATTCAAATGAATTTTTTTTTTAATGCTGAGTAATATTCCATTGTGTATATGTACCACAGCTTTCTTATCCATTCGTCAGTTGACGGGCATCTAGGTTGCTTCCACGTCCTGGCTATTGTAAACAACGCAGCGATGAGCACTGGGGTACAAGTGGCTCTTTCAATTCTGGTTTCCTCGGTGTATATGCCCAGCAGTGGGATTGCTGGGTCAAATGGCAGGTCTATTTGCATTTTTTTAAGGAACCTCCACACTGTTTTCCATAGTAGCTGTACTAGCTTGCATTCCCACCAACAGTGTAAGAGGGTTCCCTTTTGTCCACATCCTCTCCAGCATTTATTGCTTGTAGATTTTTGGATTACAGCCATTCTGACTGGTGTAAAGTGATACCTCATTGTGGTTTTGATTTGCATTTCTCTGATAATGAGTGATGTTGAGCATCTTTTCATGTGTTTGTTAGCCATTTTTATGTCTTCTTTGGAGAAATGTCTGTTTAGTTCTTTGGCCCACTTTTTGATTGGGTCATTTATTTTTCTCGAATGGAGCTGCAGGAGTTGCTTGTATATTTTTGAGATTAATTGTTTGTCCATTGCTTCGTTGGCTATTATTTTCTCCCATTCTGAAGGCTGCCTTTTCACCTTGCTTATAGTTTCCTTTGTTGTGCAGAAGCTTTTAATTTTAATTAGGTCCCATTTGTTTATTTTTGCTTTTATTTCCAATATTCTGGGAGGTGGGTCATGGAGTATCCCGCTTTGGTTTATGTCAGAGAGTGTTTTGCCTATGTTATCCTCTAGGAGTTTCATAGTTTCTGGTCTTATGCTTAGATCTTTGATCCATTTTGAGTTTATCTTTGTGTATGGTGTTAGAAAGTGTTCTAGTTGCATTCTTTTACAAGTGGCTGTCCAGTTTTCCCAGCACCACTTGTTAAAGAGGTTGTCTTTTCTCCATTGTATATTCTTGCCTCCTTTGTCAAAGATAAGGTGTCCATAGATGCGTGGATTTATCTCTGGGCTTTCTATTCTGTTCCATTGATCTATATTTCTGTCTTTGTGCCAGTACCATACTGTCTTAATGACTGTGGATTTGTAGTATAGCCTAAAGTCAGGTAGGTTGATTCCGCCAGTTCCATTCTTCTTTCTCAAGATTGCTTTGGCTATATGAGGTTTTTTTGTATTTCCATACAAATTGTGAAGTTATTCGTTCTAATTCTCTGAAAAAAGACCTCTGGTAGCTTGATAGGAATTGTATTGAATCTATAGTTTGCTTTGGGTAGTATACTCATTTTCACTATATTGATTCTTCCAATCCACAAACATGGCACATTTCTCCATCTGTTTGTGTCCTCTTTGATTTCTTTCATCAGTGTTTTATAGTTTTCTATATACAAGTCTTTTTTTTCTTTAGGTAGAAATACTCCTAAGTATTTTATTCTTTTTGTTTCAGTAAGTAATCTCCATACCACCTTCCATAGTAGCTGTATCAATTTACATTCCCACCAATACTGCAAAAGCATTTTTTTTCCTTCTTCATGTCAATGCATGGCAAAACCAACACGATAATGTAAATAAAATTTTTTTAAAAAGCCTTTGTTTTTCTCCACACCTTCTCCAGCATTTATTGTTTGTAGACATTTTGATGACAGGCATTCTGACTGGTGTGTGGTGATATCTCATTGTAGTTTTGGTTTGCATTTCTCTAATAATGAATGATGTTGAGCATCTTTTCATGTGTTTGTTAGACATCTGTATGTCTTCTTTGGAGAAATGTCTGTTTAGGTCTTTCTCCCACTTTTTGATTCATTTGTTTGTTTTTCTGGTATTGAGTCGTGTGAGCTGCTTGTATATTTTGGAAATTAATCCTTTGTCAATTGTTTTATTTGCTATTGCTTCCTCCCATTCTGAGGGTTGTCTTTTCACCTCACTTATACTTTCCTTTTCTGTGTGAAAGTTTTTAAGTTTAATCAGGTTCCACTTGTTTACTTTTGTTTTTATTTTCATTACTCTAGGAGGTGGGTTGTAGAGAATCATGCTTTGATTTATGTCAGCAAGTGTTCTGCCTATGTTTTCCTCTAAGAGTTTTATAGATTCTGTTCTTACATTTAGGTCTTCAATCCATTTTTGTTTGGCTTCCTCCCACCCCCAGTGTTTTGAATATATTATCACATATTTTTATTGTAGTTTAATTTTTAAATATTTTTTTCTTTTTGTCCTTTGTATTTTGCTTTTTTTTTTTCTTTTTTTGAGTATATCTCTTCTCCTTTGGTCACCCTATAATTTAGCATTCATTCCTGAGATATTTTGTCTTTTTCTTCAATTTTTGGTCTGAGTTTTTTTAGAATCCATTTGCATTTTCCTCTTGCTTTTCCATTTATATTTTCAGACTTTGAACTTATGATTTCTGCTGTTCTCTCATACCAACAATTACTTGTTAAATGACACTAAATTAAATTAATTTTGGAAAGTTGTGTTAGTGTTTATGTTTCTAATATTTTTGTTTTAGGTTTTCACACACCAAAATATATTGATAATTATTTTCTTCTTTATAATTACTGGGATTTCTATTAAATGTTTAGTGTCTTTTGTTTTTGTTTTCTATTCATGTTTATTTGTGTTTCATTTTCTTGGACTCTTGTCTGGGAAATTCCATGGACAGAGGAGCCTGGCAGGCTGAAATCCATGGGGTTACAAAGAGTTGGACATGACTGAGTGACCTAACACTTTGACTACCTTTTTACTTTTTTCCCAAACTAGCGATAGCAAGAGGGGAGTTTGGATGAGTAACTGTTTATTACTTCACGAGTGTTCTCTGATGTTGCTACACTGAGTACAGTTTTTAAAGACATAGTTTCATTGTTGTTGATATCCTGTGTTTTTCTTAGCTTCAACTCTATGTTGATTTACTAGGATATTTTATCTTTTTTTCCTTTCACCACCAAACATTCAAGTTATCTGATACTTCCCAGGGAAGGAGTTACCCTTTTGTAATTGTTATCCAAGAGTGCATAATAAATCACCCCAAAACTTAATGGTTAAAATAATATTAGCCTATGATTTTGTTAATTAACTGAGAAGAACTCACCTGGGATAGCTTATCTATACTTTGCATAGTATCTACTGGACTTATTCATGCAAATGCAATTTAGGATGGAGAAGTCAAGATGGTTCTGGTAACCTCTGCTAGAATGACTGGAATACTGGGTGCTTTTTCTCCTTCTGGTACTTCATCCTCCTTGTGGCACTTTATTCTCCGGAAATTATTTTCTCTCAAGACCTTTCAACTTTACATCCTTTTGTTTTCATGTAATTTCTACACATGAGTGTGATAGCTCAGCTTCTTGACATGATGGCTAGGATATTGAACAGGTCGCAAATGCAAGCTGCAAGGTCTCTTAAGCTCTAGCCTCAGAAGTTATGTAACCTTGCTTTTACCACATTCTATGTCTCACAGAAAGTCACAGTGGGAACCTAGATTTGAAATTCCATCTGTTAGTAGGGAAAATGCAAAATCACAATGCAGGGGGAAAAAGCATGAGGGATGAGAGAGTTGTTATGGCCACCTTTGGAAATGTTTCTCAAATGCTGGGAATAACTTCTCAAGACTTCTGCCTCTAGTTCCATATACTTCCTGAGCTCCTTCCTTTTCAGTCTTTAGTTGGTCTTTTTCAGACTTACCAGGGCTTAGATATATCCCCAGTATTTTCTGCCTTAAAGTGAATTATCTGCTTCTGGAGGTGAGCTCTAATTGACACTATGAGTTCCATTACCACCTGGTCCAATTCAAACCTATATTCACCTCTCTTCTGTGTATCCCCTATTGACTTCACTCTGTCCTGAGGTCCAGAGCCAACTATAGTGCTCTTGGATGATTAGTCCCCCTTTAAAAATAAAGTTTACAGAATTTTTCTTCAATGTGCCACAAATGATCTAATTGTGTGGCTATAGAGCATCTTTAGAGAGATAGATTTGAATTTAAGCAGCTATCAACATCCAAAGAAAAGTGAAAGTCACTCAGTTATGTCTGACTCTTTGCAACTCCATGGAATGTATAGTTCATGGAATTCTCCAGGGCAGAATACTGGAATGGATAGCCTTTCCTTTCTCCAGGGGATCTTCCCAACCCAAGAATCAAACCCAAAGAAGGGAAATGCCAAAGTCTGTTCAATCTACCACACAATTGCACTCATCTCACATGCTAGCAAAATAATGCTCAAAATTCTCCAAGCCAGACTTCAACAGAATGTTAACCAAGAATTTCCAGATGGTCAAGCTTGAATTAGAAAAAGTGGAAGAACCAGAGATCAAATTGCCAATATCCATTGGATCATAGAAAAAGCAAGAGAGTTCCAGAAAAACAACTACTTGGCTTTATTGATGATGCCAATGCCTTTGACTGTGTAGATCACAACAAACTGTGGAAAATACATGGAAATGCCAGACCACTCTAAATGCCTGCTGAGAAATCTGTACGTGAGTCAAGAAGTAAGTTAGAATTGGACATGGAAAAACAGACTGGTTCCAAATTGGAGTATATCAAGGCTGTATATTGTCACCTTGCTTATTTTATTTGCATGCAGAGTACCTCATGCAAAATGCAAGGCTATATGAAGCACAAGCTGGAATCAAGATTTCCAGGAGAAAAATCAGTAACCTCAGATATACTGATGACACCACCCTTATAACAGAAAGGGAAGAAGAACTAAAGAGCCCCTTGATGAAAGTGAAAGAGGAGGGTGAAGAAGGTGGCTTAAAACTCAACATTCAGAAAACTAAGATCATGGCATCTGGTCTCATCACTTCATGGCAAATAGATGGGGACACTGAGAGACTTTATTTTCTTGGCCTCCAAAATCACTGCAGATGGTGACTGCAGCCGTGAAATTAAAAGACGCTTGTTCTTTGAAAGAAAAACTATGACCAACCTAGACAGCACAGTAAAAAAGCAGAGACATTACTTTGCCAACCAAGGTCCGTCTAGTCAAAGCTATGATTTTTCCAGTAGTCATGTATGGATGTGAAGACTGAACTATAAAGAAAGTTGAGTGTTGAAGAATTGATGCTTTTGAACTGTGGTGTTGGAGAAGACTCTTGAGAGTACCTTGGACTGCAAGGATATCCAACCAGTCAATCCTAAAGGAAATCAGTCCTAAGTATTCATTGGAAGGACTGATACTGAAGCTGAAACTCCAATACTTTGGCCACCTGATGTGAAGAACTGACTCATTGGAAAAGACTCTGATGCTGGGAAGGATTTTAGGCAAGAGGAGAAGGGGATAACAGAGGATAAGATGGCTGGATAACATCATCAACTAGATGGACAGGAGTTTGAGTAAGCTCTGGGAGCTGGTGATGGACAGGGAAGCCTGTTGTGCTGCAGTCCACAGGTTTGTAAGAGTCAGAGATGACTGAGCAACTGAACTGAACTATCATCCCAGATAATATTACAGTGAAACTCTCATAATTTCATAACTACAAATCTGAGATTGAAGCATTGTAATTCTATGTACTTTTGAAAACATGTCACATATTGATATTTAAGTACTACATTAAGCATTGTTACATATTCCAAAATATATATTTAAAACCTCTTACATTTAAGAACTAGGAAAAACTGTAGGCAGAATTATCAGAACATCTTTGGTTTAGATGTCTGCTAATCATATATATTTTTTTCTTTTTCCCTAACTTTAAACTTTTTATTTTGTATTGGAGTATAGCAGATAAACAATGTTGTGGTTTCAGGTTAATGGCAAACGGTCTCAGACACACATATACATTTATGCTTCCCTCTCAAAGCCCCCTCCCATTCAGGATGGCATACAGCATTGAGCAGAGCTTCATATGGTATTCAATAGGTCCTTGTTTGTTGTTCATTTTAAATCCAGCAGTGTGTACTATAAGGATATATTTTTAATGTATCCTTAAAGTCCTAACTCTAGGGTTAATTTTTAATAAGAGAAAACTAAAATAGAAACAAGAGATAAGGATATTTCCACTGAATGTTTTCTTGGGTTTTGTTCAATATATTTATATATTATTGTATTCCACTGAGCAGCACAAAATGCTTTCCAAGTCTTGTTTAGTCACTAGACTGGTAATGGCAAGGAAAATAAATCTACCCGATTCCTGAGAAAGGTTATTATTTTCCAGAATAGCTTATCTTGAAAAGAACAGTCTTAAAAGCGTTTTAGTATTCAAGGAAACTTTTTCAAACTTCAATTATGCTTTTTCCAAGAAAAAATTGAGAAACATATAGTACCTAGTATTTATCCCTAAACACTACCTAATATTAAAATTTCAAATCCTTTTTACTCATAAAATTGTATTAGCAACCTAAATCCAAGATTTTAAGAATTTTCCAAATTGAATTAATTTTTCTTATTACAAAGATTAAAATACAATGCACACATAAATTAGATGGTGCTAAGTCAGTGGAGAAAGTTTTTTTTTTCCTTTTTAAAGCCCTCCAGGTAGCAACTCAATATCTGCTCAGTGAATTAAAGATAACCTTTTTTTTTTGTCCCTTGTCTAGGTATAGGTTTGGAGAATGTGTTGCCTTGATAACAAGAAGGAATTTGCCTAGCCTGTCTGCAAAGTAGGGTATTACTTAGTCAGGTAAATGAAATATCCTTAATTGTTGACAATGATTTATTGTGGTTAATTAGGATTAAAAATCTCTCATTACTCAAAATAGTGGTTTTTGAGTCAGCACTATTGCCATCATCTGGGATCTTGTTAGAAATAAAGAATCTCAAGTCCTCCAGAATCAGAATCTTCATTTTAACAAGGTCCATTGTGTATTCCTATGCACATTAAAATTTGAGAGTCATTGGTATAATCTTTTTACCAGAAAGAGCTGAAAGGGCTGACCCTGTGGTTATAAATACCATAAGAAAAATTGTCCATTAAAGCATGATTGCATTTAATCATAACTTACAAGTTTCCTATTTTTCAAAATAATGAAGTCCACAAATTGAGTACCATTTAAAGAAAAGACTGTTGACAATGAGCAAAGATCAATAATACATTATTTGCCTCTAAAGAATATTACAGACTAGAATAGAGATAAAATGTGTGTGTGTGTGTGTGTGTTTGTGTGTAGAGAGAGAGAGAGACATATAATCTCAGCAAGTCACTTAGGGATATTTTCTGTAAGAGAGTTATGGACTATAGAGGGAGAGAAACTCTGAAAGACATCAAGGAAGGACTACACGTAGGAGTTAATATTTGAACTGGTATCTCAAGGAAAAACAGAATTAAAGCAAATGGAATGATGGTAAGTAAAACCTTAACAGGCAGGAAAATGTAAGGCATTTATCTAAAACATAGGGTACATATAAGAGAACATAAATAAAATCTAGAAAGGTAGGATAAGACCAGATCCATTATAGGTCTCCTCCCAATTTTGTACTCTCTTCTCATGATAACAATCAACATCCCAATGAGTAGGTTATTTAAGCAGTTTGTGGTAAAGGGAATGAATTTTAGAACTAGACCAACATGGATTGAAATTTTAGCCTTGCCTCTTATTTGATATGGGTCCTTAGCTATATCAGTTAAACATTCTCTGCCTCATTGAGCATTTGATGTTTTAATTCATGCACATAAAATAGCACAATGCCTGATACACAATAATTACTCCATACATTATTTTCTTCTTGTGAGTTTTTACATCTTGTCAGTTATGTCACCTCCAAAGTAAAGAACTAAAAATTTCAGGTGTACCTTAGTCTTCAATATCTTAACTCTGGAGTTATAGAAATCCAAGTGGAAATGGAAGAAAATTAAAGAATATATCTCCATCTCTCTAGTAAGAGATATTAAAACAATTCCTTTTTTTTGCTTCAAATTTGCATTTATTTATTTATTTTTAATTTTCTTTACTTTATTGTGTTGGTTTTGCCATACAATGACATGAATCTGCCATGGGTATACATATGTTCCCCTTCCAGAACCCCCCTCCCTCCTCTCTCCCGATTCCCTCTCTCTAGGTCTTCCCAGTGCACCAGCCCTAAGCATCAAACCTGGGCTGGTGATTGATTTCACATATGATAATAACATGTTTCAATGCCATCCTCCCATATCATCCCACCCTTTCCCTCATCCACAGAGTCCACAAGACTGTTCTATACATCTGCGTTTCTTTTGCTATCTCACATACAGGGTTCTCGTTACCATCTTTCTAAATTCCATATATATGCATTAGTATACTGTATTTTTGTTTTTCCTTCTGGCTTACTTCACTCTGGATAATAGGCTCCAGTTCCATCCACCTGAGTAGAACAGATTAAAATGAATTATTTTTAATGGCTGAGTAATATTCCATTGTGTATATGTACCACAGCTTTCTTATCCATTTGTCAGTTGATGGACATCTAGGTTGCTTCCATGTCCTGGCTATTGTAAACAATGCGGCGATGAATATTGGGGTACACGTGTCTCTTTCAATTCTGGTTTCCTCGGTGTGTATGCCCAGCAGTGGGATTGCTGGGTCATATGGCAGTTCTATTTTCAGTTTTTGAAGGAATCTCCACACTGTTCTCCATAGTGGCTGTACTAGTTTGCATTCCCACCAACAGTGTTAGAGGGTTTCCTTTTCTCCACATCCTTTCAAGCATTTATTGCTTGTAGACTTTTGTATGGCAGCCATTCTGACTGGTGTAAAGTGGTACCTCATTGTGGTTTTGATTTGCATTTCTCTGATAACGAGTGATGTTGAGCATCTTTTCATGTGTTTGTTAGCCATTTTTATGTCTTCTTTGGAGAAATGTCTGTTAAGTTCTTTGGCCCACTTTTTGATTGGGTCATTTATTTTTTTGGAATGGAGCTGCAGGAGTTTCTTGTATATTTTTGAGATTAATTGTTTGTCCGTTGCTTCGTTGACTATTATTTTCTCCCATTCTGAAGGCTGCCTTTTCACCTTGCTTTTAGTTTGCTTTGTTGTGCAGAAGCTTTTAATTTTAATGAGGTCTCATTTGTTTATTTGTGCTTTTATTTCCGATATTCTGGGAGGTGGGTCATAGAGGATCCTGCTTTAGTTTATGTCAGAGAGTGTTTTGCCTATGTTTTCCTCTAGGAGTTTTATAGTTTCTGGTCTTATGTTTAGATCTTTAACAATTCCTTAAGTAAAAATAATATAAATGCTTTAGATCTTAGATATGGAATCATTTGATATTAGAGGTCCTAAGTACAATAAGGTATTAAGTGCCAAAGCTGATTACATTTTTTCATCTGTAAAATGAGAATAAAACTTACTTCTCAAGGCTTATGGAGGGATAAGATTACATATATACATTTCTACATCATTCAACACAGGTTCTTTAGCACATAGTAAACATTCAATAAACAATAGGTATGATCATGATGGGGCTTCCCTGGTGGCTCAGATGGTAAAAGTGAAGTGAGGTTGCTCAGTTGTGTCCCACTGCTTGTGACCTCATGGACTGTAGCCTACCAGTTTCCTCCATCCATGGAATTTTCCAGCCAAGAGTACTGGAGTGGGTTGCCATTTACTTCTCCACAGATGTTAAAGAATCTGCCTAAAACTCAGGAGACCCAGATTTAATCCCTGGGTTGGGAAGATTCCTGGAAAAGGAAATGGCTACCCACACCAGTATTCTTGCCAGGAGAATCCCATGGACAGAGGAGCCTGTCGGGCTAAAGTCCATGGGGTTGCAAAGAGTGACTAAGCACACGTGCACACACACACACACACACACACACAATCATGATAATCATGACTATGGTTGTTCAGTCGCTAAGTTGTGTCCAACTCTGCGATCTCATGAAATGCAGCACAGCAGTAGGGGGAATTTGGGAAGTTTCTCAAAGTTCTTTTCTGCCTTGCCACTGAAACCATTCTTGAAAAGATCATGAGCAATGTTAGCAAATCTAGTGGTCAAGTCTTGGTCCTCATCTCACTGAACTTTTTGGCAACATTTGATAAAGTTGGTTGTTCTCTCCCTTACACACTTCCTTAGCTTCAATGACGTCACTTCCTTTTTCTCTTTTACCTACACTGATTACTGCTGATTGATTTCAGAGCCATAGCTTTCATTGTAATAATATATAGGCAAGAGCCCTGACCTCTTCCTGAGCTACAGATTTGCTTCAGACACTGCTACCAATTTACCATCCTGTTTCCTAGGACTGATGTACCAATCATCACAAACTCAGTGGCTTTAAATGAAAGGAATTAAACATCTCATTGGTCTGGAGACCAGAAGTCTGAAATTAAGGTGTTGGCAGGGTTGCCTCTCCTCCAAATGTCATAGGAAAAAAATCCTGTCTCTTACAAGCATTTCTGAGCTTATGGCTGTATAACTCTACTTTCTGCTGCCAATTTCACATGACCTTCTCTGCTTCTTTCCTGTGTCTGTGGCTTCTCCTCCTCTGTATAAGGATACTTGTCTTTGGATTTAAGACATACCCAAATAATTCAGAATGATCCTATCTAGAGATCCTTAATTCCATCCAGAAATATCTTTTTTCCAAATAAAGAGATATTCACAGGTTTCAGGGGTTAGGATGTAGATGTATCTTTGTAGGGGCCACCATTCAACCCCTTACTGGAGAAATAAATGGCAACCTGTTTTTGCAGGGAAGATCCCACAGACAGAGGAGCCTGGTGGGCATAAGTTCACAGTCAGACACGACTGAGCAACTGAAAACATTCAACCCACTACACAGCTTCTCTGTGGACTCTCCTTTCAAATCTGTTCCCAATTCAAATATGTCCCCATTTTATACTATCTCCACAGCTTCTAGCCCAGTTGAAGCCACCATCATCTCCTGTCTAGACTCTGCACGCCAATTTAAATTGTCTCCCTTCTTCTGCTTCTCCACCATCTATTTTTTCTGCACAGCAATCAAAGTGGTCTTTTAAAATGTAAATAAAATCACATCTTTCATCTTCAAATTTCTCCAACGCTTTCTCATCATTCTAAAAACAAATCCAAAGTCCTCACCAAAGGCCTCAGAGACCTTGGAAGGTGTGCCCCTCCCCACCAATCCATACCCATCTCCTACCACCAGCCTTCCTGATTGCTCTGCTTTAGCCACAGAGCTTCCTGGCTCTTGCTTAACTAAACCAAGTGTTTTTCCCTGGAATCAAGGATATCCTTCCTCCAGATCTCCATCAGGTTCTCTCTCTTAGTTATTTCAGGTTGCTGATCAAAGAGCATTTCTTTCTTTCTTTTTTGCATTACATTCTTAAGACTTGTAAGTGGAAGTTTGTATCTTTTGATCAACTTCACCCCTTTCGCTCAACCCCCTACCCACCCTTACTATCTTCGTTACCATCATTCTGTTCCCTCTATCTGATGTCAATAGTCCTTCTTTATTATATATGTAAGTGAGATTATACAGTATTTATCTTAGCATAATGCCCTCAAATTATAAAGTCTCTCAGTCATGTCCGACTCTTTGTGACCCCATGGACTGTAGCCTCCCATACTCCTCCATCCATGGGATTTTCCAGACAAGAATACTGGAGTGGGTTGCCATTTCCTTCTCCAGAGGATCTTCCCAACCCAGGGGTCAAACCTGGGTCTCCCACATTATAGGCAGACGCTTTATCATCTGAGCCACCAGGGAAGTTCAAATTCCATACATGTTGTCATAAATGGCAGGATTTTCTTCCCTTTTATGGCTGAATAATATTCCAGTGTATATTTGTGTTTGTGTGTGAGCAACATTTTCTTTTGTCTACTCATTATTGATGGATACCTAGCTTGTTTCCATGTTTGGGCTATTCTGAATAACGTTGCAATGAACACAAGGGTGTAGATATCTTCTTGAAATAGTGATTTTGTTCCCTTTGAATAAATACCCAGAATTAGAATTGTTAGATCAAAAAGGTAGTTCTATTTTTAATTTTTTGATAAATCTCCATACTGACTTTCATAGTGGCTGAACCATTTTGCATTTGTACCAATAACACATAAGTATTCTCTCTTCTCCATATCCTCATAACAATTATTATTTCTTATCATTTTGATGATAGCTATGCAAACAGATATGAGATGAGATCTCATTATAGTTTGGTTTGCATTTCCCTAATGCTTAGTGATATTGAGCACTTTTCATGTACCTGTTGGACATCTTTATGGCTTGGAAAAATGTATATTCAGATCTTCTGCCCATTTTAAAGTCAGATTATTTCTGTTTATGTGGCTGTTAAGCTATACGAGTTCTTAATATCCTTTGGGTCTTAGCCTTTTGTCAGACATATTTTTTCCCATTCCATTTCATTTCATCAGTGGTTTTCTTTCTGTGTGGACACTTTTTAGTTTGATATAGACCTGCTCCTTTATTTATTGCCTTTACTTTCCTCTCACATCCATAAAATCATTCCTAAGACTAATGTCAAGGATAGCATGTCTTAATAAGACTCTCTCAGAACACTCTTTCTGAATAGTCTTGTTTGGGCACTTTCTATCACTTTATTCTGCTTTATTTATTTATTTATTTTTCATGTAGCACTGCTTACTAATGGTGTTGTATATGCCCTTTCCCTCTCTTTGTGCATCTACTTCTCAAGGGCTGGGGCTTCATCTTGTATACCTGTTTCTCTAGTACCTAACAGCAGTCCTTTGAAAGGTCATAGACACTTCAAAATTATTTGTTGAAGATATGAATGACAGGATAGTTCCCATAAAAGGCCAAAGAATCAAGAGATTTTGGGGGTGTGATGGAGGCATATTGATCTAGGACATGCTTCTCTTCTCTTTATGTGTCTCTAAAATTAATCTTGAACTTGCAAAACAGATAAATAGGCAAAGTTTTCCCTCATTTCTCCTTCTCATTTTTGGAAATAAGACACTGTATCTTAAAACATTTAGTTTTGATTTGAGCAAGGAGAGTAAAATGAAAGCTCGAGATCATTATCTAATTCAAAATACAGGAGATTTGTAATTTCATCTATCTGAATAATCAAAATGTTTCATGAGGGTTAAAATATTTCAATAGCAGCTTGGTCCACCTCATAAATACTACCTTGAGGAAGAATGTGCATTAATTAACATCCTTTTCCAATTGTGTCTCATTCCTTCGTCTTTTACCAGTTTCCTTTCACCCAGGATTCGGTCATTGCAAAACAGGATCTCCTTCCTGTTTAAAAGAATTTACATTGTATTTCCATTCCCACTAAAAGCTACCATCCCAAGGTTACATGAGTCACCTAGGAACTGAGTCAACACATGGGATGCAGGCAGTCTAGTGTTTAATCTGGACACAAACTGACAATTAGCAAAATCTAATTTTTAACTTTCCCTGCTTGTGGTAATTATTTTGTAACAGGACCACAGGTATTTTTACTGTAGGCAAATGGAAAATGTGCACTCCTACCTCCCACCACCCACAGAGCAGCGGGTCTCAGGAGAAAGAGTACAGCCATCTGAATTCAGTTCAAACTGTAGGGGTTTTTCTGATGATAAGTAATTTTTAAAATTTTACACAAATTTTCTGCATAATTCTCAAAGTTAGGATTCAGATTTCAAAGATATGCACCTATAATGGGCCTCAAAATACTCAGAACCTGGGGTGCACCTTTACTCTTCGTGGGGAGGAGTGTTTCCATGGAGACATCTGAGTAGCACTGGAAGAAAGCATTGTGTCCAAGAAGCTTTGGTCCAGAGTATAATCTGTACTTGAACCAAATTTCCATTTCAATGGTTATTCCATTTGAATTAGAGTTTACAATAAGATATAAAATACCTACCTAGTATCTGCAACTGAAAAGCATTAAAATCAGAAAACGCAGTCTTCCAACAAGAATTATTTTAGACTTATTTGAGCTTGTAGATATATCCAGAAGTTCCTAAACAGAGCTTGTTAAGAATCCTAGCCTTTAACACTTTGGAAAAAGGGTTGAAATTTAACAATGGTCTCTGGTATTTTCTTCTATGTAAAGAAAGTATTTAGTCAGAGGGTAAAATACTTGAAATTTTAAGTGCTTTTTCCTATCATTTCTATAAACTTTGGTAATTTTATAATTTCTTAATTTAATATTTTGTGACTAATTGAATGGGTACACTAAATACTTTCAGTGGTTGTGATTTACTATAAAACCTAATTTAAAATTTGTAACCCATTAGTTTGATGGGATTAAATAGATCCATATTCCTCAAAATAATATTGATTTACAAGACTTCTGAAGTATGAACAAGTTTGAGAACAGTTTATCAAGTCCAGTCACCTTGCTTTATGATTAAACACAGAAGCTAGAAATAATATAAAACTATATGTTAGAAATAAGGTCATATCACAGAAAAGGAAAAAAAAAGATAAGATTATAAACTGAGTGTTTCACCTTATAGTAATCTTCCTTTCATTGCAGTTGATATTTTTGTAGACTACAGAGATTCTTATTTTTTATGCTGTCAAACTCATAGCATATTATAACCTTTTGTGCATAGAAAAATGGAAAACATATATACACAGCTACATTTGCCCTAAGAAATAGCTGTGCTTTCTCTGGAGTGTTTATAGGTAAAAACATAAACATAATTTAGACCTGGAAGCTACTACTAAAAATCAAAATAAAGGAAATATTCATGGCCACAAAAAGAAAAGAACATTCACAAGTATCCAGACTTGCCATCACGTTTGGCTAAAAGAGTAATCAATGCAGCCAAGGAAGAAAGAAAGTAAAAATAAACAGTTCTGAAAGAGCAAAAGGACACCAATGAGTTTTTAGTTTCCCAAATTAGACAAATTGATTTCTGATTCTCAGAGGTGCAGGATGTTTATGCAGTATTTTGGAGCATTTAACAAAGACGAAATAAAGCCTACCCTCATCTAGGTCACATTTGGGAACTTTC
Source organism: Antilocapra americana (assembly GCA_007570785.1). Lineage (NCBI taxonomy): Eukaryota > Metazoa > Chordata > Mammalia > Artiodactyla > Antilocapridae > Antilocapra > Antilocapra americana. The sequence goes on along the minus strand of ML663611.1, from coordinate 600,588 downwards.
TTCCAACAGTAGATATGGTGTTTGCATGTAGTCAACCCTAGTAGTGGTGGCAGTTTAGTCAATAAGACATTTCTGATTCTTGAGATTCCATGGACTGCAGCCCATCAGGCTCCCCTGTCCTCGGGATTTCCCAGGCAAGATTAGTGGAGTGGGTTACAATTTCCTTCTCCAGGGACCTTCCCTACCCAGGGACCAAACTTATGGTCTCCTGCAGGCAGTTTCCTGCATTGCAGGCAGATTCTTTACCAACTGAGCCACCAGGGAAGCCTGGTCAATCCTATTACTTGGACCTAACTAAGAGTCAGATACCCTGGCTTAGTGGAGAACTAACAATGGAGAACTGTTAGTTTTGCAAGTATAGGCAGTTTAACTCCTAAATTGCCTATACTTGCAATTATAAACTTGCCTATTATACTTGCCTATACTTGCACAGTTTTCCCTGTTATATTTCTACAACAGGGAAAACTGTGCTTTTAAGACATCTCTTCCAGCTCTATAATCTAGAAATAAATCAGAAGAAGTTCTTCTTGTCTCTCTTTCCAAAAGAAACTTTATTAACTTCTGGCTCAAAACAACAAAATATGTTATCAAATTCAGATAATCAGTCAATGTTTAAGACTAGTGAGTATATTAATTCTCTGTTAATGAAAAAGATAATCCTGAAGATAATTTATTGATCAGGAATTTAATTACTTTAGAACTACTAGATTTCACTACTTTCTAGGAGTTCAGAAAAGTTGCATGAAATACTAATTAAGTTAATATCAAGTGGGAAACAAGATATGAATTGGCAATCATGGGATGGAAAGATGGATTACATTATGTAAAGGACATTCTGAATTATCTGCAATAACAACTGACATTTATTCAGTGTCTATAATATGTCAAAAGTTTCACATACATTCTCCCTGCTTCAAGCCAGAAAGTTTGCACTGTTTTCTTTTTTAGCTGAAAAAACCAAGCCTCATAACCTAGCTCAAGCCCAGGTCTGTGTGGTCCCAAAGCTCTTTCTACCTCATCACTCAGTCTCCCTGCTCAGAGGGGAAGTGGGAAAAGGGCTGGGAAAAGAGAATAGAAAGAGCTATGGTGGGGGGAAAAAGGTCCAAATTTCAAAAATCCAGGAGAAACAGACATTTTTACTTCCTGAACCTCCTGGGAATTGATCTCTAACAGTACAACTGTAATTCAATGACTGTTATTGGCCCCCCCAAAGGGTCTACCTGCTTACAGATGCCCAACAGAGACCAAACAGGATTAGAAACTAAAGGCATAAAAGGGAAATAAAAATCAATATTTGAATGAATGATATAAAAATCTTCTCTACTCTAGATAAGTAGAGGAAATCATTAAAAAGGCAATGACTTTTTTTAAGTTAAGAAATAAAGAAATAAAAGATAAAATTTGGAAATCATAACTGTCTAGTTCAAAGTTGCAAACAGTCATTTGGGAGTGGCTACTAGAAGCTATACAGGGATTTAACCACTCAGGCCTGTGGGCTTTACAACTTTGTCTAAATGATCTATTGATTTTTCAGTTGAACTATTCTTTAAACTTTTTTGATAAATGAATTTCATTCCTAAAAACTGGCGAATTATGACTTCACTATATTCCCAATGTATTTGGAGATGTAGAGGATATTAAAAGAGTGATCAGAAATTAAATACAGTTCTTTATTTTGCTCAGTGGGGAGAATTTTACTTCTATGATTGAATAATCTTTGTTTTTCACACGTAGAGGACTCAGCTCTGGTAAAATTTTGATTAACAGTTAAGTAGTTTGAGAATCCAAAGACAATACCAAAATGAAGTCTATTGAAAGCCCACTCTTTGTATTATTATTGGGATAATTAATTTCTGTCATGACTAAAGGCCAAAAGGGAACAGCTGGCACACTAATTCAGTTTTGTACACTCTGGGGAAAATTTATTTCTTTGTAATTCATTGACATGCATTGCTTAAAGATGTGATTTTAAAAAAAAGTCAAAGTAAAAACATCTTTAAAACAATTTTGCATCCCTCTATTTAGTTTCTTTTTGAACTAAAAACAGCAATAATTACCTATTCCTACTTCTCTCTCCATCTGATCTAAGATGTTTAGAATGTGTTCCATAAAAATAAGAAGTGTTAAGGTTAATAAATTTAGAAAGCTTTCAATACTTTTGCCTTTCAAAAAAAAAATTCCAGAGCTTGTTTTGGCAGCACATATACCAAAATCAGAATGATACAGAGAAGATTAGCATGGCTCCTGTGCGAGAATGACACACAAATTCATGAAGTGTTCCACACCTTTAGACACAGAACAGACTTATGGACATAGCAGGGCAATGAGGGGGGTAGGAAAGGGTGAGATGTATGGAGAGAATAACATGGAACCTTATATTACCATATGTAAAATAGATAACCAATGGGAATTTTCTCTATTACTCAGGAACTCAAACAGGGGTGGGATGGGGAGATGGGAAGGAGGTTCAAGAGGGAGGGAACACATGTATACCTGTGGCTGATTCATGTTGATATCTGACTGCTGCTGCTAAGTCATTTCACTCGTGTCCGACTTTGTGCTTCACTTCACTTGTGTCCGACTCTTTGTGACCCCATAGATGGCAGCCCACCAAGCTCCCCTTTCTCTGGGATTCTCTAGGCAAGAACACTGGAGTGGGTTGCCATTTCCTTCTCCAATGCATGAAAGTGAAAAGTGAAAGTGAAGTCACTCAGTGGTGTCCAACTCTTCCCAACCTCATGGACTGCAGCCTACCAGATTCCTCCGTCCATGGGATTTTCCAGGCAACAGTACTGGAGTGGGTTGCCATTGCCTTCTCCTGATACCTGGCAGAAAACAACAAAATTCTGTAGGTGATTATCCTTCAATTAAAAAGTAAACTAATTTTTTTAAAATACCAGGTAACTAGCAGCTCATTATTGTCTGAGATCTACATCTCTCTTCATTTTGTTTTGTCCATCACACAATTTACTAACTTATGAGGGAAACCTGAGAGAAGTGAAGTGGGAAAGGGAGATTCTTGGCACCTTCTTGGGTTCTCAGGAGTACAGCAAAGGTAAGATTCTCCTCTTTTGTCAATTAAGAACAGAGATCCCTGAAAGGAGCATATATTAATTCCTGAGTAACTAACAGGATAACAGGGACTGACCAGCAATAAGCTAAGAGCAGGCTGGGGGACTAGAGACTAAAACCCAAATACCTGTGACTTTTAGCTATTCAGAGGGACTGTGATGGGAGATGGCCAAGCTAGAAATTCAGGAAACATTTGGCTACATTTTACTCTACTTTGTTTCAAAGAGCAGTGTATTTTGACATGTACACACTGTAATATTTATTAATAAAATAGATAACTGGACTTTCCTGGTGGTCCAGTGGTTAAGAATCATTGCTACCACTGCCGGAGGTGTGGACCCAATACCTGTACAGGGAACTAAGATCTACATATGGCACAGCAGGCCATTCTCCCTCCCCAAAAAAAGTGTTGAAAAATTGGATAACCAACAAGGATCTACTGTACAGCACAGGAAATGCGGCTCAATATTCTGTAATTATCCAAACGGGAAAAAATGTTGAAAAAGAATAGATATATATGTCATGTAATTAGAGTAGAAAAGGGAGTCCAAAATGTCAGCTAGAGGAAGCAGTGACTAGAAAAATCTGTGACAAGGACAAACAAATAACGAGAAAAAGTCCATGAAAATCCATGGAGTGAGAACCTCTGGCAGGAAAACATGCCCAAGCACGCCCCTTCCCTGATTGGCCTTGTACATGCACTCTGTTTACATTCCTTTCTCTGATTGGTTACAGGTACAAGCCCTAATTTGAATGGGAAATAGCCAGTCAAGTCCCACAAACCACCAAGGGGGAAAGACACTAAGTATAAAAGGGAAACCAAAATGAGTCAAGATCAATCCTGCAGGGTTGGTCCACTCTCACATCTCTCTGGGAGTGTACTACATGCCATTTGTTTAATAAATCCTGCCTGCTTGAGCTGTAACTAGTCTGTCATTCCAGTTCTTTGCTACTTGAGAAAAGAACCAAGGGATAAAAACCAACTCAATACATATATAACTGAATCACTTTGCTGTACACTTGAAAGTGACATAAGATTGTTAATGTGCCAATATACGATGAAAATTAGAAAAGGAATAGTGTCTTTGTGGATTTAATAAACAAAGCAGCAAGACTTAGTTAAATCCAATATATTTTACTGAACACTTTCCATGTACCAAGCCCTAGGCTTGTTTCAAATATTAACATTAGCTCATTTAATCATTATAATAAATATTTGAAAATGTATTAAGGTGATAGAGGCTAAATGGTAAAGTAAAGTGGGATAAAACTGTTGGACAAGCATTTGGATGGCTGTGTAGATAGGAAATGAAAAAATTATGGTTGGGGGCTGATAACATTTGAGACTGGAGAGAAACTGAGATCATATGCAGTCCCTTTCATTGACCATGCAGATGGGGAGACTCTGACTTATCTAGTTTTACCCCATTGTCTGTAAAGTCATAAACCAGGCAATCCTGTTTAGATCATTATATCATAACCTACATATAGATTTTCCTCTTGCTCTCCTCTCTAATCAATCAGGGTTTGTTAAACTTTGGTATTCACAAAAATTTCCTTGTAAGTCTGCATAACAGGCACACTTGTTTGATTGTGCTTTGCTTTATTATATTTTGCATATGTTTAATTGCAAATTGAAGATCTGTGGCAACTTTGCATTGAGTAACCCTACTGGCACCATTTTCCCAACAAATGATTTTAATGAAGGTATGTACATTACTTTTAAGACATAATGCTATTGCACATTTAAGAGACTACACTGTAGTGTAAGCATAGCTTTTATTTGCACTAGGAAACCAAAAATTCATGTGACTTTATTTCAATATTCAGTTTATCATAGCATTTTGGAACAGAACTCACAGTATCTTTACGATTGGGCTGTACTGAATTTGACATTGTGCCCCCTATACAACTAAGAACATCATGGGTGAAAAGAGGAAGGGAATGCACTCAAGCTGAGCTAGACATCATATAAGCAGGATGTACCACCATGCCCTTCTGACAGTTACCACCTTGTCAACTGGAGGTCAGACCGTATATTAACTTGGCCACATCACGTCACTAGTGACATAGCAAAAATCTGAAGTGAGTGAAATTTAAACATAAACCAAAAGTCTTTCTGATTTCCACTTTTCCTAGACAGATAGATACTGGTCTTGGAAATGTAGCTTCAACAAAAGAAAGAATAAGTTATCTTCTTGGGGCTAGGAGGGAAACAACTGGTGCTTCATAAAAACAATTATGTCAAATTCAAATTTACCACCTCATAATTTTACCTTAACAGTGAAGTGGTCTTCATTGTTAACAATCATCTCCTGTAACACCTTTGGATGAGAGTTTGCTCTAGGTAGGTTTCTTCTGTATAAAGTACCAACAGCCAAAGATGAATGTATGGAATCACCACACCCACTACGTTCCTCAAAAAAAAAAAAAAGAGCTACTATGATAATCATCAAACATTTTTCCTTTGTTTCTCAGAAGGCAAAATCAGAGTTTTCTTACATGTTTATGTGCATGTGTATTTATTTATTTATTTTTATATTGTAACAAATTCAGGAAAGCCTTTTTTCTTTATATTATTATGTTGGTTTTGCCATACATTGACATGAATAATTATACTGATATTAATAGATAGTACCAGCTGTGTTTTCATATATATTGTTTCAGTTTAAGATGGAAAAACACCCACACCAGTAGAAGTCTTTTGAAATATTCAACTTTGATTCTAAATATCCATACTGTAGAATTTAAAGAGAAATTTTTAAAGAGAATAGTAAAATCATGACTCTCTTAGATATATAAAATAAGCATGAAAGTGAAAGTGCATGTCACTCAGTCATGTCTGACTTTTTACGACCCCATGAACTATAAAATAAGTGTATCAAAGATTTTATTTAACTCATTAAATAAAAAGGGAATCAGATCAATATTGCAACATATTCAAAGGAGAAGTCAAAGAACCATTGCTGAGGGCAGGAGAAGAAGGGGGCAACAGATGATACAGTTGGATGGCATTACTGGCTCAATGGAGAAGTTTGAGCAAGCTCTAGGAGATGATGAAGGACAGGGAAACCTGGCATGCTACAGTTGGAAAGAGTCAAACATGACTTAGGAACTGAACAACAATAACAAAAGGGAATGTTGAAATGAATTGACAAATCGACTCAAAGTGGCATTTTCCATAGATAGAACTACAATATTTATAGTATGATTATCAGTTGAGTTCAGTCACTCAGTCATGTCCTACTCTTTGCCACACCAAGGACTGTAGCATGCCAAGCTTCCCTGTCAATCACCAACTCCCAGAGCTTACTCAAACTCATACCACAGAGTTGGTGATACCATTCGACCATCTCATTCTCTGTCATCACCTTCTCCTCCCATCTTCAATCATTCATGGCATCAAGGTCTTTTCCAATGAGTTAGTTCTTTGCATCAGGTGGGCCAAGTATTGGAGTTTCAGCTTGAGCATCAGTCCTTCAAATAAACATTCAGGACTGATTTCCACTAGGATAGACTGGTTGGATCTCCTTGCAGTTGAAGAAACTCTCATAAGTCTTCTCCAACACCACAGTTCAAAATCATCAATTCTCAGTACTCAACTTTCTTTATAGTCCAACTCTCATATCCATACATGACTATAGGAAAAACAATAGCTTTGACTAGATGGACCTTTGTTAGCAAAGTAATGTCTCTACTTTTTAATATGCTGTGTAGGTTGATCATAACTTTTCTTCCAAGGAGCAAGCATCTCAATTTCATGGATGAAGTCACCATCTGCACAGATTTTGTAGCCCAATAAAATCAAGTCTCTCAATGTTTCCAATGTTTCCCCATCTATTTGCCATGAAGTGATGGGAACACGTGAAATATTTTTAGTTTTCTGAACGTTGATTTTAAGCCAAGTTATTCACTTTCCTCTTTCACTTTCATCAAGAGGTTCTTTATTTCTTCTTCACTTTCTGTCATAAGGGTGGTGTCACCTGCATATCTGAGGCTACTGATATATTTCCTGGTAATTTTGTTTTCAGCTTGTGCTTCATCTAGCCCAGCATTTCAAATGATGTACTCTGCTTATAAGTTAAATAAGCAAGGTGACAATACACATCCTGGATTTAGTCCTTTCCCGATTTGGAACAAGTCTGTCCAGTTCTAACTGTTGTTTCTTGATCTGCATACAGATTTCTCAAGAGGCAGGTCAGGTGGTCTGGTATTTCCATCTCTTGAAGAATTTTCCAAAGTTTGTTGTGACCCACACAACTATGGTTTGGCATAGTCAGTAAAACAGAAGTGGATGTTGCTCGAGAACTCTTGCTTTTCTGATGATCCAATGGATGTTGGCAATTTGATCTTTTGTTCCTCTGCCTTTTCTAAATCCAGCTTAAACATCTGGAAGTTCATGGTTCATGTACTGTTGAAGCCTAGCTTTGAGAATTTTGAGTACTACTTTGCTAGCATGTGAGATGAGTGCAATTGTGTGGTAGTTTGAACATTCTATGGCATTGCCTTTCTTTGGGACTGCAATAAAAACTGACATTTTCCAGGTCTGTGGCAACTGCTGAGTTTTCCAAATTTTCTGGCATATTGAGTGCAGTGCTTTCACAACGTCATCTTTGTGAATTTGAAATAGCTCAACTGGAATTCCATCACCTCTACTAGCTTTGCTCATTATGATGCTTCCTAAGACCTGCTTGACTTTGTATTCCAGGATGTCTGGCTCTAGGTGAGTGATCACCCCATCATGGTTATACGTGTCATGAAGATCCTTTCTGTATAGTTCTTTTGTGTATTCTTGCCACCTCTTCTTAATATCTTCTGCTTTTGTTAGGTCCATACCATTTCTGTCCTTTATTGTGTCCATCTTTGCATGAAATGTACCCTTGGTATCTTGAAGAGATATCTAATCTTTCCCATTCTGTTATTTTCCTCTATTTGTGTTGATCTCTGAGGAAGGCTTTTTTATCTCTTCTTGCTATTCTTTGGAACTCTGCATTCAAATGGGTGCATCTTTCTTTTTCTCCTTTGCCTTTTGCTTCTCTTCTTTCCACAGCTATTTGTAAGGCCTCCTCAGAAAATCTTTTTGTCTTTTTGCATTTCTTTTTCTTGGGGATGGTCTTGATTCCTGCTCCTGTACAATTACAAGCTTCTGTCCATAGTTCTTCAGGCATTCTTTCTATCAGATTTAATTCCTTGAATCTATTTCTCACTTCCGCTGTATAATCATAAGGGATTTGATTTAGGTCATACCTGAATGGTCTAGTGGTTTTCCCCTATTTTCTTCCATTTATGTCTGAATTTGGCAATAAGGAGTTCATGATCTGAGCCTCAGTCAGCTCCCAGTCTGTTTTTTGCTGACTGTATAGAGCTTCTACACCTTTGGCTGCAAAGAATATAATCAATCTGATTTTGGTATCGACCATCTGGTGATGTCCATGTGTAGAGCCTTCTCTTGTGTTGTTGGAAGAGGATGTTTGCTATGATGAGTGTGTTCCCTTTGCAAAACTCTGTTAGCTTCTGACCTGCTTCATTTTTTTTTACTCCAAGGCCAAATTTGCCTGTTACTCCAGGTATTTCTTTCAATTCAGTTCAGTTCAGTTGCTCAGTAGTGTCCGACTCTTTGTAACCCCATGGACTGCAGCATACCAGGCCTTCCTGTCCATCACAAACTCCCAGAGCTTACTCAAACTCATGTCCATAGAGTCAGTGATGCCATACAGCCATCTCATCCTCTGTCGTCCCCTTCTCCTCCTGCCTTCAATCTTTCCCATAATCAGGATCTTTTCAAATGAGTTGGTTCTATGCATCAGGTGGCCAAAGTATTGGAGTTTCAGCTTCAGCATCAGTCCTTCAAACGAACAATCAGGACTGATATCCTTTAGGATGCACTGGTTGAATCTCCTTGCAGTCCAAGGGACTCTCAAGAGTCTTCTTCAACCACAGTTCAAAAGCATCAGTTCTTCAGCATTCAGCTTTCTTTATAGTCCAACTCTCACATTCATACATGACTACCGGAAAAACAATGGTTTTGATTATATGGACCTTTGTTGGCAAAGTAAGGTCTCTGCTTTTAAATATGCTGTCTAGTTTGGTCATAACTTTTCTTCCAAGGAGTAAGCGTCTTTTAATTTCATGGCTGTAGTCACCATCTGCAGTGATTTTGGAGTCCAAAAAGATAAAGTCTGTCATTATTTACACTATTTCCCCATCTATTTGCCATGAAGTGATGGGACTAGATGCCATGATTTTAGTTTTCTTAATGTTGAGCCTTAAGCCAACTTTTTCACTCTCCTCTTTCACTTTCATCAAGAGGCTCTTTAGTTCTTCACTTTCTGTCATAAAGGTGGTGTCATCTGCATATCTGAGGTTATTGATATTTTTCCCAGAAATCTTGACTCCACCTTGTGTTTCATCCAGCCCAGAGTTTCTCATGATGTACTCTGCATATAAGTTAAATAAGCAGAGTGATAACATACAACCTTGACATACTCCTTTTCCTATTTGGAACCAGTCTGATGCCCCATGTCCAGTTCTAACTGTTGTTTCCTGACCTGCATATTGATTTCTTGAGGGGGAAGGTCAGGTCATCTGGTATTCCCCTCTCTTTAAGAATTTTCTACACTTTGTTGTGATCCACACAGTCAAAGGTTTTGGCATAGTCAATAAAGCATAAATAGATGTTTTTCTGGAACTCTGTTGCTTTTTTGATGATCCAGCGGATGTTGACAATTTGATCTCTGGTTCCTCTGCTCTTTCTAAAAGCAGCTTGAACATCTGTAAGTTCACGCTTCAGGTATTGTTGATGACTGGCTTGGAGAATTTTGCACATGAGATGAGTGCAATTGTGCAGTAGTTTGACCATTGTTTGGCATTGCCTTTCTTTGGGATTGGAATAAAAACTGACCTTTTCCAGTCCTGTGGCCACTGCTGAGTTTTCCAGATTTGATGGCACATTGAGTGCAGCACTTTCACAGCATCATATTTTAGGATTTGAAATAGATAAAATGGAAATCCCTCACCTCCACTAGCTTTGTTAGTAGTGATGCTTCCTAAGGCCCACTTACTTCAGATTCCAGGTTGTCTGGCTTTAGATCACACCATTGTGAGTATCTGAGTTATGAAGATCTTTGTATTGTTATGCTGTGTATTCTTGCCACCTCTTTTTAATATCTTCTGCTTCTATTAGGTCCATACCATGTCTGTCATTAACTGAGCCCATCTTTGCATGAAATTTTCCCTGATCTCTCTAATTTTCTTGAAGAGATCTCTAGTCTTTCCCATTCTATTGTTGTCCTCTGTTTCTTTACTTCCTGCTTTTTCAATCCAGTCCCCTATAATGAAAAGGACATCTTTTTTGGGGTATTAGTTCTAGAGAGTCTTGTAGGCTTTCATAGATGCATTCAAATTCAGCTTCTTCAGCATTACTGGTAGGGCATTGACTTGGATTACTGTGATATTGAATGGTTGGCCTTGGAAATGAGCAGAGATCATTCTGTCATTTTTGAGACTGCATCCAAGTACTGAATTTTGGATTCTTTCTATGATCATTACTCCATTTCTTCTAAGGGATTTTTTTTTAATTTTCTTTACTTTATTGTGTTGGTTTTGCCATACATTGACATGAATCTGCCATGTGTATACATATGTTCCCCCTCCTGAACCTCCCTCCCTCCTCCCTCCCAATTCCCTCTCCCTAGGTCATCCCTGTGCACCAGCCCCAAGCATCAACCCTGGGCTGGTGATTGATTTCACATATGATAATTAACATGTTTCAATGCCATTCTCCCATATCATCCCACCCCTGCCCTCTTCCACAGAGTCCACAAGACTGTTCTATACATCTGCGTTTCTTTTGCTGTCTTGCATGCAGGGCTCTCGTTACCATCTTTCTAAATTCCATATATATGCCTTAGTATACTGTATTTTTGTTTTTCCTTCTGGCTTACTTCACTCTGGATAATAGGCTCCAGTTCCATCCACCTGAGTAGAACTGATTCAAATGAATTTTTTTTAGTGGCTGAGTAATATTCCATTGTGTATATGTACCACAGCTTTCTTATCCATTCGTCAGTTGATGGGCATCTAGGTTGCTTCTATGTCCTGGCTATTGTAAACAATGCGGCGATGAACATTGGGGTACACGTGTCTCTTTCAATTCTGGTTTCCTCAGTGTGTATGCCCAGCAGTGGGATTGCTGGGTCATATGGCAGTTCTATTTTCAGTTTTTGAAGGAATCTCCACACTGTTCTCCATAGTGGCTGTACTAGTTTGTATTCCCACCAACAGTGTAAGAGGGTTCCCTTTTGTCCACATCCTCTCCAGCATTTATTGCTTGTAGACTTTTGTATGGCAGCCATTCTGACTGGTGTAAAGTGGTACCTCATTGTGGTTTTGTTTTGCATTTCTCATTTCTTCTAAGGGATTTTTTTTGTTTATTTATTATTTTTTTCCCTTTTATTGTTTTTGCCATACAATGCCATGATATCACCATGGGTTTACATATGCTCCCCCTCCAGAACCCTCCTCCCTCCTCCCTCCCTCCTCCCTGCCCCCGGGAAAACTCGATGCACCACACAGTAGTAGATATAGTGGTCATCTGAGTTAAATTCACCCATTCCTGTCCATTTTACCTCACCGGTTGCTAAAATGTTAATGTTCACTCTTGCTATCTCCTGTTTCACCACTCGCAATTTGCCTTGATTCATGGACCGAACATTCCAGGTTTCTATGCAATATTGCTCGTTATAGCATAAGTCTTTGCTTCTATCACCCATCAAATCCACAACTGGGTATTTTTTATGCTTTGGCTTCATCTCTTCATTCTTTCTGGAGTTATTTCTTGACTGATTTCTCATAGTATTTTGGACACCTACCGACCTGGGAAGTTCATCTTTCAGTCCTATCTTTTTGCCTTTTCATACTGTTCATGGGGTTTTCAAGGCAAGAATACTGAAGTGGTTTGCCATTCCCTTCTCCAATGGATTATATTTTGTCAGAAGTCTCCACCATGACCCATCCATCTTATGTGTCTCCACAAGGCATGGTTCATAGTTTCATTGAGTTAGACAAGGCTGTGGTCCCTGTGATCAGTTTGGTTAGTTTTCTGTGATTGTGGTTTTCCTTCTGTCTGCCCTCTGATGGATAAGGATAAGTGTGTTATGGAAGCTTCCAGATAGGAGAGACTGACTGAGGGAGAACCTGGGTCTTGTTCTGATAGGCAGGGTCATGCCAAGTAAATCTTTAATCCAATTTTCTATTGATAGGCAGGGCTGTGTTCCCTTCCTGTTGTTTGAGTTGAGGCCAAAGTATGGCCAGAGGTAATGAAGATAATCAGTTCAGTTCAGTTCAATCGCTCATTCCTGCCCAACTCTTTGTGACCCCATGAACTGCAGCACGCCAGGCCTCCCTGTCCATCAACAACTCCTGGAGTCCACCCAAACTCATGTCCATCGAGTCAGTGATACCATCCAGCCATCTCACCCTCTGTCATCCCCTTCTCCTCCTGCCGGCAATCCTTCCCAGCATCTGGGTCTTTTCCAATGAGTCAACTCTTCTCATGAGGTGGCCAAAGTATTGGAGTTTCAGCTTCAACATCAGTCCTTCCAGTGAACACTCAGGACTGATCTCCTTTAGGATGGACTTGTTGGATCTCCTTGCAGTCCAAGAGACTCTCAAGAGACTTCTCCAACTCCACAGTTCAAAAGCATCAATTCCTAGGCACTCAGCTTTTTTATATTCCAACTCTCACTTCCATACCTGACTACTGGAAAAACCATAGGCTTGAATAGATGGACCTTTGTTGGCAAAGTAATATCTATGCTTTTCAATATGCTATCTAGTTTGACCATAACTTTCCTTCCAAGGAATAAGAGTCTTTTGATTTCATGGCTGCAATCACCATCTACAGTGATTTTGGAGCTCCAAAAAATAAAGTCTGACACTGTTTCCCCATCTATTTCCCATGAAGTAATGGGACCAGATGCCATGATCTTAGTTTTCTTAACGTTGAGCCTTAAGCCAACTTTTTCACTCTCCTCTTTCACTTTCATCAAGAGGCTTTTTAGTTCCTCTTCACTTTCTGCCATAAGGGTGGTGTTATCTGCATATCTGAGGTTACTTATATTTCTCCTGGCAATATTGATTCCAGCTTGTACTTCTTCTAGCCCAGCGTTTTTCATGATTTTTCTCTGCATATAAGTTAAATAAGCAGAGTGGCAATATACAACCTTGACGTACTCCTTTTCCTATTTGGAACCAGTCTGTTGTTCCTTGTCCATTTCTAGCTGCTGCTTCCTGTCCTGCATACAGATTTCTCAAAAGACAGGTCAGATGGTCTGGTATTCCCATCTCTTTAAGAATTTTCCACAGTTCATTGTGATCCACACAGTCAAAGGATTTGGCATAGTCAATAAAGCAGAAGTAGATATTTTTTCTGGAACTCTCTTGCTTTTTCGATAATCCAGGGGATGTTGGCAATTTGATCTCTGGTTCCTCTACCTTTTCTAAATCCAGCTTCAACATCTGGAAGTTCACGGTTCATGTATTGCTGAAACCTGGCTTGGAAAATTTTGAGCATTGCTTTACTAGCGTGTGAGATGAGTGCAATTGTTCGGTAGTTTGAGCATTCTTTGGCATTGCCTTTCTTTGGTATAGGAATGAAAACTGACCTTTTCTAGTCCTGTAGCCATTGCTGAGTTTTTCAAATTTGATGAAATGAAGATAATGGCAACCTCCTTCTAAAGGTCCCCTGAATGCCCTGCTACATTCAGTGCCCCTGACCCTGCAGCAGACCACCATCGACCCACACCTCTGCCAGAGACTCCTGGACACCCATGGACAAGTCTGAGTATGTCTCTTGTGGGGTCACTGTTCCTTTATCCTGGATTGTGGTGTGCACAAGTTTCTGTTTTTGCCCTCCAAGAGTCTATTTCCACAGTTCTGTGTAAATTCTGGTGGCTCTATCGTGGTTTAATGGCAACCTCCTTCAAGAGGGCTTATGCCACAACAGGTCTGCTGCATCCAGAGTCCCTGTCCCTGTGGCAGGCCACTGCTGGCCTGTACCTTCACAGGAGACACTCAAAGACAGTTTTGGCTCAGTCTCTGTGGAGTCCCTGGGTCCTGTTGTGCACAAGGTTTGTTTGAGCCCTCTGAGCATCTCTGCTGGACAACGAGTTTGATTCTAAATGGAATTTTGCCCCTCCTACCATCTTGCTGGGGCTTTTCCTTTTTCCTTGGATGTGAGGTATCTTTTTGTGGTTGGATCCAACATTCTCCAGTTGACAGTTGTTCAGCAGTAAGTTGTAGTTTTGGAATTCTCATAGGAAAGGATGAGCACATGCACATCCTTCTATTCTGCCATCTTATGACACAAATGCACCTTGTTGAGAGAAGTTGCTGTGTCCTCGCTCATCTTTCCCTCTGATGTGGAGATGGAGGAGCAACAGCAGGCAGAGGAGCAGCAGCAGCACTCAGAGGCAGGAGGCAGTGGCACCCAGGGGGCACTGGTGTAGCAGCTCAGGGGCCTCATGATGGAATGTTGTGCACCCCTCAACCAGGAACCCTGACCACCCCTGTATGATTATCAGGTATTTACAATTTGGAGAGTTATAAAATAATTCAAAGACAGTGAAGGGTACAGAGCCTTCTATGGAATCAGATCATCTCCCGGAGGCTCTAGCATTCCACTGAAAATATATCTAGTAGTTTCTTTAGTCTATTATGAAGTCTTAAATTTTTCCCTATAAAAGATACCTGATAATTCCTGTAAAAGCTATTTTCTAAAATAACAATTTTAAAAAAGAAAAATTATTAAAAGAATATCCTACTTATATCTAATCATGTTGCTGTGTTGCTTGGTTTCCTTTAGCAGCTGAAAAGTACACTAAATAATCAGAAAGTATTCATGAAAAGTATTTGTTTAATGCTTATTTAGACATTATTGTGTCACAATTTGTTTTCAGAGCCCTTCCTACATTTGCATAGAGATGTATGAGAAGACTTGAACAGGGCAGGTAAGGAGCAAGAAAGCAATATTGGGTGCAGTGGTAGAACGACCTGAATGAAGATGGTGGGGGGATGAGGTTCTAAGTACACATCTGTTGCTTAAATTCACTGAAAAAAAAAACACTATTTACAGACATGTGAATAAAAAGAATATGGTGATGTTTTGCAAAGAATTATTGAGGAACATTTAACTTTTGGGGTGAAAGAGATGACTTGCAGGTGCACAGAACTACAAAACCTCAAAACATTAATTCACATAGTAATTCAGTTCTTAGAAAGCTTTTGAAATGAAATATTAGATTTCCTGACAGAAAAAAAGGACCAACTTACAAGGCTGACATTGAAGATCAAGTAGGATGGGTTAAATGGTTACTGGGATCAAATGATAGGCAGAGCATGTATTTGGCAAAGGAATTGGGTATTTGTTTGTGTGTGTGTGCATGTGCATGAGAGAGAGAAAGAAAGAGAAGGAATGAACAGCAGAGGACTTACTGATGCAAACCTGTGGCTAGATTACCCTTGATAGGAAAAAAAAATTCACATTTCCCTTAAAGTTGTCTTGTCTTTCCAGGAATACAAAGAATATACCCACAAAATAGACCCATAGACATAGAAAAGAAACATATGTTTATCAAAGGGGAGAGGAGAAAGGGAGGGATAAATTATGGTTGACATATACACACTACTATATATAAAACAGATAACAAACAAAGACCTACTATATGGCACAGAGAACTCGATTCAATATCTTATAAAACCTATAATAGAAAGAATCAAAAAAGAATCCTTTTAAGGAATATACATATGTGTATATATCTATACATATATATGCTGCTGCTGCTAAGTCGCTTCAGTCCTGTCTGATTCTGAGTGACTCCATAGGCGGCAGCCCATCAGGTTCCTCCATCCCTGGGGTTCTCCAGGCAAGAATACTGGAGTGGGTTGCCATTTCCTTCTCCATATATATATATATATATATGTGTATACATACAAATTACTGAATAACTTTGCTGTACACCTGAAACTAATATATTGTCAATCTTTCAATAAAAATTTTAAATATGAATACACATTTGCTAAAATATATGTGTGTATATGTATGTGTGTACACAAATATGTATAATATATACACAAATATATGCATACATATAGACATACACACATGCACTTTTTAAAATTTTTTTATTTATTTTAATTGAAGGCTAATTACTTTACAATATTGTAGTGGTTTTTGCCATACATTGATATGAATCAGCCATGGGTGTACATGTGTTCCCCATCCTGAACCCCCCTCTCCCCTCCCTTCCCATCCCACCCCTCTGGGTCATCCCAGTGCACCAGCCCTGAGCACCCTGTCTCATGCATTGAACCTAGACTGGAAATCAGTTTCACAGATGGTAATATATATGTTTCAGTGCTATTCTCTCAAATCATCCCACCCTCTCCTTCTCCCACACATGCATTTATATGTAGAAGTTTCAAAAAACAAAACACGTAAAATTATGAAAAGCATTGGGACTGATTTTATTGTCACTTACCAAAATGTAGCACCTACCTGCTATGCTGTCCCTCTGCTCTTGAGTTTTTTCTGGAAATGGCGTATTTAGTAGACCAAGTTTCATTTTATTTATCCAAAGTAATAAATGAGACAATGGGATTTTCCCACAATTTCTATTTTAATATAGCAGAAATTTGAAGAATAAACAAGTGGGCAAGAGAAATCCAGACTATGTATTGTATTCAGACTTTAAAAATGTGATGTTTCCTTAATTAAGACCTCCTTTATAAATTAGCATTGGGCTGTTTTGATCATGAATTCTTGTTGTCTTCATCCTAGTGTATGGCAAAACCAACACAATATTGTAAAGTAAAAAGTCCTTATTGAATTTGTTACAATAAAAGAAAAAAAAAAGAAATATAAAACAAAAGGAGCAAATGAGTACTTTTCTAAATGCTGTAATGTTAACAGCAGAGTCTACCAGTTCTGTCTGGGGATATTTCCATTAAGTATTTGAATAAATGGTCTAGAAGAAGAAAAACACAATAAGATCATAATTTCTACTACTTTGAGGATGACATTAAGCACTGGAAAAGTAAGATATAAAAAATGCAAATTGATAGACCATGAAGCTAAATGAATCTTTATCAGAGGAGGTCTGTGGATATCAATTAATAAGTATCTTTATGGTTTAGGCATTATTCTAAATGCTGGAAATATGAAACAATAGAAGATGTGTCATCGTAATTATTGATAAATTTCCTAGTATTTGTAATGGTCCCACTTGACTTCATCTTAGTAAGTGATAACTACAGTAGTGTGCTTTTGATATTGCAGGTTATATACAGGCTTTTTGTTAGTGTAGGAGTTAATATTGTGGTATCTATAATCCTATCTAGAAGATACAAAAGATAAAATGGCCAATACTATGAAATGAAAATAGCAGGTAAATGGAATCATTGGAAGATTCATAGTAAAGATGAGAAGGAAAAGTTTCTAAGTCTCTATATTTTTAAGAGGTCTTTTAATTAATATATATAGTAGCCCAAGTAAACCCTAAGTAATATAATGGCAACCTGAAGTAAGCCAGAAGCAAAAACAACAATACAGTATATTAACACATATATATGGAATTTAGAAAGACGGTAACAAGAACCCAACATGCGAGACAGCAGAAGGAACGCAGATGTATAGAATAGACTCGTGGACTCTGTGAATGAGGGAAAGGGTGGGATGATATGGGAGAATGGCATTGAAACATGTTAATTATCATATGTCTAATCAATCGCCAGCCCAGGATTGATTCTCGGGGCTGGTGCATCGAGATTTCCCGGGGGGAGGGAGGAGGGAGGGAGGAGGGAGGGGTTGCTGGAGGGGGAGCATATGTAAACCCATGGTGATATCATGGCATTGTATGACAAAAACAATAAAAGGGAGGAAAAAAAAAGAAAATGTAGAGGAAGAAGTGCTGCAAGAGGTAAAATGATGGAAAAGTATGAAGAAAAATACACAAGATTGCTAACAAATATGTAACTATTAGTTGTTTCTATCATGTTTAAAGCAGAGTATGTGGTAGTGAGAAACTTTTAATTTTTCAGAATAGAGTAACAATAAGAGACCAGTACATCTTTCGTTATGCATACTTGCCTCAAACCAAAGAAATTTGAGTGAATGCTCTTGTGAATGACAATTCAGCAGTGAGACTACCAAGAGACATGGTTTGCCACAGCTGCAGACTGCCCTGACCCTAGGCAGCTAAGTAAAGAATGGAGCAGTGAGTCTCTTGGAGCTTGTCTATCCCTCCCCAATCTTCTCTTGATGGAACAAGACTATTTCTTTTCTTCAGAAGAAGGGTTCCACAGGGTGGTTTTACTGTGATTTCTGTGGTGGAGGCCTATGCCATACCTTGTCATATATTCACTAGAAACACTAGAAAGTTAAAACAAACAAGCAAAAATGCCCTGTTTTCCCATTTTGACAACAGACAGAGAAAAGATTTTTCTCACAACCCATAGCATTGCTTATGCTAAATCTGCTGCTGATTTCCTTCCTATCATGTTCCATGATATTACACTATTTTTTCCCTTCCTGTTATCTGATTTAGAAAACTCAGCAGTGGCCACAGGACTGGAAAAGGTCAGTTTTCATTCCAATCTGAAAGGAAGGCAAAACCAAAGAATGTTCAAACTACTGCCCAATTGCACTCATCTCACAAGCTAGTAAAGTAATGCTAAAATTCTCCAAGACAGGCTTCAACAGTCTGTGAACTGAGAAATTCCAGATGTTCAAACTGGATTTAGAAAAGGCAGAGGAACCAGAAATCAAATTGTCAACATCCTCTGGATCATCAAAAAAGCAAGAGAGCTCCAGAAAAACATCTACTTCTGCTACATTGACTATGCCAAAGCCTTTGACTGTGTGGATCACAATAAACTGTGGAAAATTCTTAAAGAGATGGGAATATCAAACCACTTTACTTGTCTCTTGAGAAACCTGTATGCAGGTCAGGAAGCAGCAGTTAGAACTGGACATGGAACAACAGATGGGTTTCAAACAGGAAAAGGAGTATGTCAAGGCTGTATATTGTCACCCTGCTTATTTAACTTATATGCAGGGTACATCATGAGAAACGCTGGGCTGGAAGAAGCAGAAGCTGGAATCAAGATTGCCAGGAGAAATATCAGTAACCTCAGTTATGCAGGTGACATCACCCTTATGGCAGAAAGTGAAGAGGAGCTGAAAAGCCTCTTGATGCAAGTGAAAGAAGAGAATGAAAATGTTGGCTTAAAGCTCAACATTCAGAAAACTGAGATCATGGCATCTGGTCCCATTACTTCATGGGAAATAGTTGAGGAAACAGTGTCAGACTATTTTGGGGGGGCTCCAAAATCACTACAGATGATGATTGCAGCCATGAAATTAAAAGACACTTACTCTTTGGAAGGAAATTTATGACCAACCTAGATAGCATATTGAAAAGCAGAGACATTACTTTGCCAACAAAGGTCCATCTAGTCAAGGCTTTGGTTTTTCCAGTAGTCATGTATGGGTGTGAGAGTTGGACTGTGAAGAAAGCTGAGCACCGAAGAATTGATGCTTTTGAACTGTGGTATTGGAGAAGACTCTTAAGAGTACCTTGGACTGCAAGGCAATCCAACCAGTTCATCCTAAAGGAGATCAGTCCTGGGTGTTCATTGGAAGGACTGATGTTGAAGCTGAAACTCCAATACTTTGGCCACCTCATGCGAAGGGTTGACTCATTGGAAAAGACCCTGATGCTGGGAAAGATTGAAGGTGGGAGGAGAAGGGGATGACAGAGGGTGAGATGGTTAGATGGCATTACTGACTCGATGGACATAAGTTTGGGTGAACTCCGGGAGTTGGTGATGGATAGTGAAGCCTGATGGGCTGCAGTCCATGGGATTGCAAAGATTAGGACATGACTGAGCGACTGAACTGAACCGAACTTCTCTGTTCACCCCGTTTCATTTTTGTAAAGTTCTCTACTCTTATCATGAATCTTAAGTTGTTTTCCCTTAGGGTTTTCCCTGAGCAGTTTTTTCTGCTGGAATTCACTCTAGGAAAAGTTTTCTCTAGCTCGCATAAGCAGGAAGGGATTTACTACAGGGTATTAATTTACCTACAGAGTCATTGAGAAAGACTAAGAAACAGATTCAAGGTTCAGCTTTTAGGATCATCTTCAAGGACACAAATGGTTTAACAGACACACTGTCTGTTAAACCAGGAAGCCATTTTTTCAAGTGTGAAGGTGCCACGAGTTCATCTACTGACCCCAGAATGGAGCCCCACTGCCACAGTCACGAAGCTAACATACCCATGATATATGATCAAGAAACTGCCCCAATGGGAAGTATGGTGCTTCCAGATATTTCTTAAAACTGAAATATCATACACTGCATCAGAATTACCCTAAATTTACCCTCACTTTCTAATTTCACAGAGGGGCATCCAATTGGTAGAATCCAAATCATATCTGGAATCCAAAATGCAAAGGAGTATGGAAAATGTAGTTTTATCCACCTAGCTTCTGAAGTAAGAATGGCATGCTAGAGTAGAATGAGCTGCATCTATTTTTCAATGGCTACTCATTATCCAGGTACATTTTTCTGTCTACACTTAAATGCTAGCAAAAATTCAATATAAAAAAAAGATAGCCTAAACAGATAATTAAATAATGGGCAGACAACCCAAATAGACATTTCTAAAAAGAAGACACATAAATAGCCAACAGGTATATGAAAAATGCTCAAATCACTTATTATCAGGGAAATGCAAATCAAAGCCATGATGAGATATCACGTCTTGGTGAAATGGCTATTATCAAAAAACAAAAGATGAAAATTATTGATACAGTATCATTTTTCTAGATTCTGTATATATGTGTTAGAATATGATATTTATAAAACAGCAAAATTCTGTAAAGCAATTATGCTTTGATTAAAAATAAATTAATTTAAAAAGTTATTGACACAGATGCAGAAAAAACTGAATCCTTGTACACTGTTGGTGGAAATGAAAATTGGTATAACCATTATGGAGAACAGTATGGAGATTCCTCAGAAAGCTAAAAATACTACCACATGATCCAGCTGTATATACCCTTTCTGAGTATATGTCAAAAAGAAATGAAAGGCAGTATCATGAAGTTATATCTGCTCTTCCATGTTCACTGCAGCATTATTCACAATAGCAAAAGTATGGAATTAACCTAAGCATCAAGCTACAAGTAAATGGATAAATAAAATCTAGAAAGAGGGAGATAAAGATGGCAGAATAGGAGGACGTGAAACTCATATCCCCCTACAAACACATCTATGTGTGGAAGAGTTCTCACAGGAAATTAACTGAAAATGGGTAGAATAACTCCTACTCCACCAAAGCTGCAAGTATATCCATATAACTAAGTATGATGTTAAAAAAAAAAAGGCACTGGGCCAGGATCTGAACCACTGGGAGAGGTCTATAAGGAAGAGAAGTTCCTCATGGGTGCACACTTGCCCTGGCAAGTGAGCAGGATGAAACACAGTCTTCCCATCTCAGTCCTGGGAGGAGACAGCCCCCCCCGCCCCCGCCCCACCTTGACTGCTGAAAAATCCTCCAGGACAGACAAAAGTGCTGGAGAAGCCTAGACTCTACTCACTAGAAGTGTGCATGCACTGGCTTGCTGACAATCAAAGCAGAGAGAGCCTCACTTTGGCAGATTCTACCTTGCTACACTTCACAACCAAAAGGGGCAAACACCCTCAGCTCTACTTATTCCACACCACAAGATGGGGGAAGAGATTTTGTTTAGCTGTGAATGGATAGATCGGAGTGCCTGAGGTGTGTCCTGGGCAGGGCCTCAGAGACCATTGCCTGTACCTGCAAAGGACAGATGTAACCATGTAGATGCTGTCAGAATGTATATGGACAGTTCCACTGGAGTGTACAGTGGCTACATGCTCAATCTCAGGCAGCCAGCCCTGGGAGGGGATTCACCTAACTACACACAGACAATCAGGAAGGGCTAGGCTATGGTCCAGATGGCGTGGTGATAGCTGTTGTCAGCCAACTGAGGAGTACACAGGGCTTAGGTCTCCAAGCTAGAAAACCTAGGCTCCACCCACTCTGCACTGCAAATTGGATCTGGAGCAGACAGGTCCTGGGAAGAAACTGGCCACAGAGGCAGCACAGATCCCTGCAGCTGCAGTGCCTTGATTCCCAGTCCTAGACTATTCCAAAACATAGCCTTGCTCAGTTAGGAAAGGAGTATGTCGAATAGTAGTGGTGAGAGTGGGCACCCTTGTCTTGTTCCTGACTTCAGGGGAAATGCTTTCAGTTTTTCACCATTGAGGATAATGTTTGCTGTGGGTTTGTCATATATAGCTTTTATTATGTTGAGGTATGTTCCTTCTATTCCTGCTTTTTGGAGGGTTTTTATCATAAATGGATGTTGAATTTTGTCAGAGGCTTTCTCTGCATATATTGAGATAATCATGTGGTTTTTATTTTTCAATTTGTTAATGTGGTGTATTACATTGATTGATTTGCGAATATTGAAGAATCCTTGCATCTCTGGGATAAAGCCTACTTGATCATGATGTATAATCTTTTTGATGTGTTGTTGGATTCTATTTGCTAGAATTTTGTTAAGGAACTCCTAGAGGAAAACATAGGCAAAACACTCTCTGACATAAACCAAGCAGGATCCTCTATGACCCACATCCCAGAATATTGGAAATAAAAGCACGAATAAACAAATGTGACCTAATTAAAATTAGAAGTTTCTGCACAACAAAGGAAACTATAAGCAAGGTGAAAAGGCAGCCTTCAGAATGAGAGAAAATAATAGCCAATGAAGCAACGGACAAACAATTAATCTCAAAAATATACAAGCAACTCCTGCAGCTCCATTCCAAAAAAATAAACGACCCAATCAAAAAGTGGGCCAAAGAACTTAACAGACATTTCTCCAAAGAAGACATAAAAATGGCTAACAAACACATGAAAAGATGCTCAACATCACTCATTATCAGAGAAATGCAAATCAAAACCACAATGAGATACCACTTTACACCAGTCAGAATGGCTGCCATCCAAAAGTCTACAAGCAATAAATGCTGGAGAGGATGTGGACAAAAGAGAACCCTCTTATACTGTTGGTGGGAATGCAAACTAGTACAGCCACTATGAAAAACAGTGTGGAGACTCCTTAAAAAACTGGAAATAGAACTGCCATATGACCCAGCAATCCCACTGCTGGGCATACACACCGAGGAAACCAGAATTGAAAGAGACACGTGCACCCCAATGTTCATCGCCTCATTGTTTACAATAGCCAGGACATGGAAGCAACCTAGATGCCCATCAACTGACGAATGGATAAGAAAGCTTTGGTGCATAAACACAATGGAATATTACTCAGCATTAAAAAAAATTCATTTGAATCAGTTCTACGCAGGTGGACGGAACTGGAGCCTATTATCCAGAGTGAAGTAAGCCAGAAGGAAAAACAACAATACAGTATACTAACGGATATACATGGAATTTAGAAAGATGGTAATGAGAACACTGCATGCGAGACAGCAAAAGAAACACAGATGTATAGAACAGCCTCGTGGACTCTGTGGAAGAGGGCAAGGGTGGGATGATATGGGAGAATGGCATTGAAACATGTTAATTATCATATGTGAAATCAATCGCCAGCCCAGGCTTGATGCTTGGGGCTGGTGCACAGGGATGACCCAGGGAGAGGGAATGGGGAGGGAGGGGTTTCTGGAGGGGGAGCATATGTATACCCATGGCGGATTCATGTCAATGTATGGCAAAACCAACACAATAAAGTAAATAAAATTTTAAAAAAAGAAGTATGTCAAGGCTGTATATTGTCACCCTGCTTATTTAACTTATATGCAGAGTACATCATGCAAAATGCCAGACTAGATGAAGTACAAGCTGGAATCAAGATTGCCAGGAGAAATATCAGTAAACTCAGATATGTAGATGATAGCACGCTTATGGCAGAAGGCAAAAAACTAAAGAGCCTCTTGATGAAAGTTAAAGAAGAGAATGAAAAAGTTGGTTTAAAGCAACATTAGGAAAACTAAGATCATGGCCTCTGGTCCCATCACTTCATGGCAAATAGATGGAGAAATAGTGGAAATAGTGACAGACTTTATTTTGGGGGGCTCCAAAAGCACTGCAGATGGTGAGAGCATCTATGGATGAAAAGCTATAACCAACCTAGACAGCATATTAAAAAGCAGAGACATTACTTTGTCAACAAAAGTCCATCTAGTCAAGGCTATGGTTTTTCCAGTAGTCGTGTATGGATGTGAGAGTTGGACTATAAAGAAAGCTGAGTGCCAAAGAATTAATGGTTTTGAACTGTGGTGTTGGAGAAGACTCTTGAGAGTCCCTTGGACTGCAAGAAGATCTAACCAGTCCATCCTAAAAGAAATCAGCCCTGAATATTCATTAGAAAGTCTGATGTTGAAGCTGAAACTCCAATACTTTGGCCACCTGATGCAAAGAGCAGACTCATTGGAAAAGACCCTGATGCTTGGAAAGATTGAAGGCAGGAGGAGAAATGAATGACAGAGGATGAGATGGTTGGATGGCATCATCGACTCTATGAACACGAGTTTGAGCAGGCTGCCGGAATTTTTGATGGACAAGGAGGCCTTGTGTGCTTCAGTCCATGGGGTCACAAAGAGCTGGACACAACTGAGCAGCTGAACTGAACTGAGATCTTGGATGGACACAATGGAGAAATACACAACATTGGCCTGGCCAGCTTTTGAGCAGAATCAAAAGCCTGCATGGGCAGTAAATAGGTTCTCTGTGACCACACAGTTCTCTCTAGCTTCAGCACACTCTCAAAGTTAATGGTCCCTGACTGAATGCAAACTTTAAGACTTCTACTCAAACAGCCGGAGAGTAGACACAGCCCCTAGCAGGGCAGTGAAAGCCAATGAGCAGAAAGGATATCCTG
Source organism: Antilocapra americana (assembly GCA_007570785.1). Taxonomy (NCBI): domain Eukaryota; kingdom Metazoa; phylum Chordata; class Mammalia; order Artiodactyla; family Antilocapridae; genus Antilocapra; species Antilocapra americana. The sequence continues at coordinate 575,524 of ML663611.1, read as the reverse complement.
CCTAACACCCTGCACATGCTCTAGATTCTACAACACCAACTACACCCCCAGACAAGGTGATAACATCCAGCATGCCCAGAGCAAAGACATGTCTGGCATCCACACAGAAACCAGCCCTTGTACCAAAAACACTGGACATACACAGTCTATGCAAGGATGCTTCCACATAAAAACACGCCTTCATGACCACAGTAGCCTGCTCTCACACCTGAACAGAGCCAATGAAATTTAAATAAGATGAAAAAGTATAGAAACTACTCCCAATTCAAAAAACAAGAGAAATCCCCTGAAAGGAAAATAATGAAACAGATATCACCAGTCTATTTGACTCTGAGTCCAAAAAAGAAGTAATTAGTTCAGTTCAGTTCAGTCGCTCAGGCATGTCTGACTCTTTGTGACCCCATGAACCGCAACACGCCAGGCCTCCCTGTCCATCACAAACTCCCGGAGTCCACCAAATCACAGCCATCGAATCAACGATGCCATCCAGCCATCTCATCCTCTGCCGTCCCCTTCTCCTCTTGCCCTCAGTCTTTCCCATCATCAGGGTCGTTTCAAATGAGTCAACTCTTCGCATCAGGTGGCCAAAGTATTGGAGTTTCAGCTTCAACATCAGTCCTTCCAATGAACACCCAGGGATGATCTCCTTTAGGTTGGACTGGTTGGATTTCCTTGCAGTCCAAGGGACTCTCAAGAGTCTTCTCCAATACCACAGTTCAAAAGCAGTTCTTCAGCGCTCAGCTTTCTTTATAGTCCAACTCACACATCCATATATGACCACTGGAAAAACCGTAGCCTTGACTAGATGGACCTTTGTTGGCAAAGTAATGTCTCTATTGTTTAATATGCTGTCTAGGTTAGTCATAACTCTTCTTCCAAGGAGTAAGCATCTTTTAATTTCATTGCTACAATCACTACCTGTAGTGATTTTGGAGCCCAGAAGAATAACATCAGCCACTGTTTCCACTGTTACCCCATCTATCTGCCATGAAGTGATGGGACTGGATGCAATGATCTTAGTTTTCTGAATGTTGAGCTTTAAGCCAACGTTTTCACTCTCCTCTTTCACTTTCATCAAGAGTCTCTTTAGCTCTTCTTCACTTTCTGCCATAAGGGTGGTGTCATCTGCATCAATAAAAATGCTAATTGATTTAAGAAAGATTATTAATAGAAATTCAGGTCACTATAACAAGGACCTGGAAACTATGCAGAAGAACTGATTAAAAATAGACAATTCAACTGCTGAGGTAAAAGCCAAATTGCATCAATGAAGAGAGAAAGGGATCAAAATGTATTTGAAGAAATTATGGCTAAAAACTTCCCAAACCAAAGAAGGAAGCACATATGCAGGGACAGGAAGCACAGAGGGTCCCACACAAATGAACCCAAACAGACCCACACCAAGGAATATCATATGTAAAATGGCAAAAGTGAAAGATAAAGAGAGGGTTCTAAAGGTAGAAAAAGAAAGAGTCAGTTATAAGAATACCTTCATAGGGCTATCAACTGATTTCTCTGCATAAACTTTGCAAGCTAGAAGGGAGTTGCATGAAAGTATTCAAAATCCTAAAAGGTAAAAACCTGCAACCTAAGATACTTTGCCTGGTAAAGTATCTTTTTTTCTTGACTAAATATTTGGTTTTTATATAAATATTGGTAATAACCACACTGTTGACATGTAATACAACAGTTTAACTTGTGAGTTAATATAGTTATGTGTCAACAAGCATGAACTCCATGGTCCATAAGTAAGAAATATACAATAGATTACAAAAACCAAAATTAAGAAAACACAAGTATTACCAAAAAATCATCAAACCCAAAAAGGAAGCAAAAAGTAAGAAATGAACAAAGAACTACAAAAACAGATGGAAAATAAGGACTAAAATGGCAATAGAAACATACCTATCATCATTACTTTTTTCTTTTTTTTAAAATTTAATTTATTTATTTTAATTTTCTTTACATTATCATGTTGGTTTTGCCATACATCGACATGAATCTGCTATGGGTATACATGTGTTCCCCTTCCAGAACCCCCCTCCCACCTCCCTCCCGATTCTCTCTCTCTGGGTCATGACCCATAATTACTTTTTTCATGGACTAAATGCTTCACTCAAAAAACACAGAGTGGGGGATTAAAAATAAAAGACAAAAAACTGCAATATGTTGCCTCCGAGAGACTCAGCTCAGGGTAAAAGTCCAATACAACTAAAAGCTGATATTGATGTTCAGTTGCTAAATCATGTCCAACTCTTTGTGACCCCAAGAACTGCGGCACACCAGGCTCCTCTGTCCTTCACTATCTCCCAGAGCTTTCTCAGATTCATGTCCATTGAGTCGGTGACACTATCTAACCGTCTCATCCTCTGTCACCCATTCTCTTCCTGCCTTCAAATCTTTCCCAGCACCAGGGTCTTTTCCAATGAGTCAGCTCTTCATATCAGGTGGACAAAGTATTGGAGCTTTAGCTTCAGCATCAGTGTTTCCAATGAGAATTCAGAACTGATTTCCTTTAGGATTGACTGGTTGGATCTCCTTACAGTCCAAGGGACTCTCAAGAGTATTCTCCAGCACCACAGTTTAGAGACATCAGTTCTTCAGTGCTCATCCTTCTTTAAGGTCCAACTCTAACATCCATATATGACTACTGGAAAAAACATAGTTTGACTATACAGACATTTTTCAGCAAAGTGATTTCTCTGCTTCTTACTACATTGTCTGGGTTTGTCATAGCTTTACTTACAAGGAGCAGGTGTCTTTTAATTTTATGACCGCAGTCACAGTGTGCAGTGATTTTGGAGCCCAAGAAAATAAATTTCCCTCAGGTAAAGTAAAGTATTCCTGTCTCTCTAAGAATTTTCCACAGTTTGTTGTGATCAGTACAATCAAAGGTTTTAGCATAGTCAATGAAGAAGATGTTTTTCTTGAGTTCCCTTGCTTTTTCCATGATCCAGCATGTTGGCAATTTGGATCATGTTCCTCTGGTTCCTCTGCCTTTTGTAAATTCAGATTGTACATTTGGAAGTTCTCAGTTCACATGCTGTTGAAGCCTAGCTTGAAGGATTTTGAGCATTACTTTGCTAGCATGTGAAATGAGTGCAATTGTACAGTGCTTTGAACATACACCTTCTTTAAACATTCCTTCTTGGGAACTGGAAGGAATACTGATCTTTTCTAGTCCTGTGGCAACTGCTGAATTTTCCAAACGTGCTAATATACTGAGGGCAGCATTTTAACAGAATCATCTTTTAGGATTTGAAATAGCTCAGCTGGAATACAACCATCCCTATTAACTTTGTTTGAAGTAGTGCTTCCTAAGGCCCACTTAACTTCACACTCCAGGATGTCTGGCTCTAGGTGAGTGACCACATCATTATGGTTATATAGGTCATAAAGGGGCTTTTGAACTGTGGTGTTGGAGAAGACTCTTTTTTTTTCCCTTTTTTAATTGTTTTTGCCATACATTGTCATGATATCACCATGGGTTTACATATGCTTCCCCTCCGGAACCCCCCTCCCTCCTCCCTCCCCCCCGGGAAATCTCGCTGCACCAGCCCCGAGCATCAATCCTGGGCTGGCGATTGATTAGACACATGACAATTAACATGCTTCAATGCCCTTATCCCATATCATCCCACCCTTACCCTCATCCACAAAGTCCACGAGTCTATTCTATACATCTGCTTTCCTTTTGCTGTCTCGCATGTTGGGTTCTCGTTACCGTCTTTCTAAATTCCATATATATGGAGAAGACTCTTGAGAGTCCCTTGGACTGCAAGGAGATCCAACCAGTCCATCCTAAAGGAAATCAGCCCTGGGTGTTCATTGGAAGGACTGATGTTGAAGCTGAAACTCCAATACTTTGGCCACCTGATGCGAAGAGCAGACTCATTGGAAAAGACCCTGATGCTGGGAAAGATTGAGGGCAGAAGAAGAAGGGGAAGATGGATGAGATGGTTGGATGGCATCACTGACTCAATGGACTTGGGTTTGGGTGGACTCTGGGAGTTTGTGATGGACAGGGAGGCCTGGCGTGCTGCGGTTCATGGGGTTGCAAAGAATCGGACACAACTGAGTGACAAAACTGAACTGAACAGGCTTCCCAGGTGGTAATAGTGGTAAAGAACCCACCTGCCAATGTAGGAGACATAAGAGACATGGACTTGATCCCTGTGTTGGTGAAGATACCCTGAAGTTGGGCATGGCAACCCATTCCATTATTCTTGCCTGAAGAATCCCATGGACAGAGAAATCTGGCAGGCTACAGTTCGTAGAGTAGCAAAGAGTCAGATATAACTGAAGTGACTTAGCATGCAGGTCATTCAGACTTTATTTTTATAGTTCTTCTGTGTGTGCTTGCCACCTCTTCTTCATCTCTTCCGCTTCTGTTAGGTCCTTACCATTTCTGTCATTTATCATGCCCATCCTTGCATGATATGTTCTCTTGATATTTCCAATTTTCTTAAAGAGATCTCTAGTCTTTCCCATCTATTGCTTTCCTCTATTTCTTTTTGTTGTTCATTTAAGAAGGTCTTTTTATCTCTTCCTGCTATTCTCTGGAACTCTGCACTCAGTTAGTTATCTTTCCCTTACTCCCTTGCCTTTTTCATTTCTTCTTTCCTCAGTGATTTGTGAATCATTCTCAGACTACTTTGCCTTCTTGCTTTTCTTTTTCTTTGGAATGGTTTTTGGTCACTGCCTCCTGTACAATGTTATGAACCCCCATCCATACTCCTTCAGGTACTCTGTCTACCAGATCCAATCCCTTGAATCTATTTCTCATCTGCATTTTATAATCATAAGGGAGTTGGTTTAGGTAATATCTGAATGGCCCAATAGTTTTCCCTCCTTTCTTCAACTTAAGCCTGAATGTTGCAACAAAGAGCTCATGCTCTGAGCCGCAGTCAGCTCCAGGTTTTGGTTTTGCTGACTGTATAGAAATTCTCCATCTTCAGCTGCAAAGGATATAATTAATCTGAATTTGGTATTGACCAACTGCTGATGTCTCTATGTGGAGTCATCTTCTGTGCTGTTGAAAAAGGGTGTTTTGCTATGATCAGTGTGTTCTCTTGACAAAACTCTGTTAGCCTTTGCCCTGCTTCATTTTGTACTCCAAGAAACAATTTGCCTCTTATTTCAAGTGTTTCTTGACTTTCTACTTTTTAACTCTTATCCCCTATATGGAAAGGTCATCCTTTTTGGTGTTTTAAGTTCTAGTTCTAGAAAGTGTTGCAAGTCTTCACAGAACTGCTCAGCTTCAGCTTCTTCAGCATCAGTGGTTGGGTCATAGACTTGGATTACTGTGGTGTTGAATAGTTTGCCTTGGGAATGAACTAAGATAATTCTGTCATTTTTGAGGTTGCACCCAAGTACTGCATTTCAGACTTTGTTGTGTCTGAAAAATGAAGGCTACTCCATTTCTTCTAAGGGATCCTTGGCAACAGTAATAGATATAATGGTCATCTGAGTTAAATTCGCTAATTCCTGTCCATTTTACTTCACTGACTCCTAAGATGTTGATGTTTATTCTTGCCATTTCCAGTTTGATCACTTCCAATTTACCTTGATTCATAGATCTAACAGTCCAGATTCATACGAAATATTAGTTTTTAGAGCATCAGACTTTACTTTCACCATCAGACACATCCACAACTGAGTGTTACTTCTGCTTTGGCCCATCCACTTCATTCTTTCTGAAGCTATTAGTAACTTCCTTCTGCTCTTCCCCAGTAGCATATTGGACATCTTCCAACATGGGGGGCTCATATGGTGCCATAATTTTTTGCCTTTTCATACTGCTCATGGGATGCTTTTGGCAAGAATACTGGAATGCATTGCCATTTCTTCCTCCAGTGGGCCACATTTTGTCAGAACCTCCACTATGACTCATTTGTTTTGGTAGCCCTACATAGCATGGCTCATAGCTTCACTGAATTAAGAAAGCCCCTTCACCACAATAAGGTTGTGATCCATAAAGGGGAAAGTTAAGGGGTAAAAAAAAAGATATTTTATGTAAACAGAAATTACTGGCAAGGTTAGCAATATTTGTATCAGACCAAAAAAAAAAAAAAAGACTTTAAAACAAAGGCCACAAAGAAAAACAAGGGCATTATATAATGATAAAGGAAACAATGTAAGATATTACAATCATTAACATTTACACATCCAATATCAGAGCACCAAGATTGTTAACACTACACTGACATCAAAAAACAGATCCTCCAAACTGAAAATTAATTAACCAACATGTGCATCTTTACACCAACTGTACTTTATATGGTATCTATGCTACATCCAAATATAAAAGCCCCCCAAACCAGGACACACATTCTTTTCAAATATTCATGGAATATTCTATAAGATAGACCACATACTATGCCTCAAAATAAGCCTCAACAAATTCAAGAGGATAGAAATTATCTAAAGCATCTTTTCTACTCACACACTATAAAGCTAGAAATCAAACAGAAAGAAAATAGGGGACAAAATTACAGGGTTACTAAACAAATGCTACTAAAAAACCAATGAGTAAATGATAAAATAAAGAAGAAATCAGAAAGTAACTTGAAATGAACAAAAATAAAAATACAATCCTGCAAAATCTGTGGGCTACAGCAAAAAGCAGTCATAAGGGGCAAGTTTACAGAAATACAGACCTTACTCAAGAAAAAAGAAAACCCTAAAATAAACAATCAAATCTATCATCTAAAAGAGTTGCAAAAAAGGGAAAATAAAGCCCAGAGTCTAAGGAAGAAAGGAAATAATAAAGATCTGAGGAGAATAATAACTGTTAAAGAAAATAAAAATATTATGAAAAACCTAGTTCTTTTTTTTTTACTTTACAATATTGTGTTTGTTTTATCATATATTGACATGAATCTGCCATGGATGTACATGTGTTCCCCTTTCAGAATCCCTCTCCCAACTCCCTCCTGATTCCATCCCTCTAGGTCATCCTGGTGCACCAGTCCTGAGCACCCAGTATCATGCATCAAACCTGGGCTGGTGATTCATTTCACATATGATAATTTACATGTTTCAATGCAGTTCTCCCATATCATCCCACCCTCTCCCTCTCCCATAGAGTCCAAAAGACTGTTCTATATATCTGTGTCTCTTTTGATGTCTAGCATACAGGGTTATCATTACCATTTTTCTAAATTATATATATATGTGTTAGTATATGGTACTGGTTTTTCCCCTTCTGACTTACTTCACTCTGTATAATAGGCTCCAGTTTCATCTACTTCATTAGAACTGATATGAATGTATTCTTATTAATGGCTGAGTAATATTTCATTGTGTATATGTACCACAGCTTCCTTATCCATTCATCTGCTGATGGACATCTAGGTTGCTTCCATGTCCTGGCTATTGTAAACAGTACAGCGATGAACATTGGGGTACACGTATCTGTTTTAATTCTGGTTTCCTTGGTGTGTATGCCCAGCAGTGGGATTGCTGGGTCATATGGCAGTTCTATTTCCAGTTTTTGAAGGAATCTCCACACTGTTCTCCATAGTGGCTGTACTAGTTTGCATCTCCACCAACAGTGTAATAGAGTTCCCTTTTGTCCACATCCTCTCCAGCATTTATTGCTTGTAGAATTTTGGATGGCAGCCATTCTGACTGGTGTGAAATGGTACCTCATTGTGGTTTTGATTTGCATTTCTCTGATAATGAGTGATGTTGAGCATCTTTTCATGTGTTTGTTAGCCATTTGTATGTCTTCTTTGGAGAAATGTCTGTTTAGTTCTTTGGCCCACTTTTTGATTGTGTCGTTTATTTTTCTGGAATAGAGCTGCAGGAGTTGCTTGTATATACTTGAGATTAATTGTTTCTCCATTGCTTCGATTGCTTTTATTTTCTCCCATTCTGAGGGCAGCCTTTACACCTTGCTTTTAGTTTCCTTTGTTGTGCAGAAGCTTTCAATTTTAAAGAGGTCCCATTTGTTTATTTTTGCTTTTATTTCCAATATTCTGAGAGGTGGGTCATAGAGTATGCTGCTATGTTTTATGTCAGAAAGTGTTTCCTATGTTTTCCTCTAGGAGTTTTATAGTTTCTGGTCTTATGTCTAAATCTTCAATCCATTTTGAGTTTATTTTTGTGTATGGTGTTAGAAAGTGTTCTAGTTGCATTCTTTTACAAGTGATTGACCAGTTTTTCAGCACCACTTGTTAAAGAGATTGTCTTTTCTTCATTGTATATTCTTGCCTCTTTTGTCAAATATAAGGTGTCCATAGATGCGTGGATTTATCTCTGGGCTTTCTATTTTGTTCCATTAATCTATATTTCTGTCTTTGTGCCAGTACCATACTGTCTTGTTGATTGTGGCTTTGTAGTATAGCCTAAAGTCAGGTAGGTTGATTCCTCCAGTTCCATTCTTTTTTCTCAAGATTGCTTTGGCTATTCGAGGTTTTTTGTTTTTCCATACAAATTGTGAAATTATTTGTTCTAGTTCTCTGAAAAAGACTGCTGGTAGCTTGATAAGAATTGCATTAAATCTATAGATTGCTTTGGGGAGTATACTCATTTTCAGTATATTGATTCTTCCAATCCATGAACATGGTATATTTCTCTATCTTTTTGTGTCCTCTTTGATTTCTTTCATCAGTGTTTTATAGTTTTCTATATATAGGTCTTTTGTTTCTTTAGGTAGATTTATTTCTAAGTATTTTATTCTTTTGTTTTAATGGTGAATGGAATTGTTTCCTTAATTTCTCTTTCTGTTTTCTCATTGTTAATGTATAGGAATGCAAGGGATTTCTGTGTGTTGATTTTATATCCTGAAACTTTACTATATTCATTGATTAGTTCTATTAGTTTTGTGGTGGAGTCTTTAGGGTTTTCTATGTAGAGGATCATGTCGTCTGCAAACAGTGAGAGTTTTACCTCTTCTTTTCCAATCTGGATTCCTTTTGTTTCTTTTTCTGCTCTGATTGCTGTGGCCAAAACTTCTAAAACTATATTGAATAGTAGTGGTGAGAGTAGGCACCCTTGTCCTGTTCCTGACTTTAGGGGAAATGCTTTCAATTTTTCACCATTGAGGATTATGTTTGCAGTAGGTTTGTCATATATAGCTTTTATTATGTTGAGGTATGTTCCTTCTATTCCTGTTCTATGGAGGGTTTTTATCATAAATGGATGTTGAATTTTGTCAAACGCTTTCTCTTCATCAATTGAAATAATCATGTGGTTTTTATGTTTGTATACAGTAATTGATTTGAAATATTGAAGAATCCTTGTATCCCTGGGATAAAGCCTACTTGATCATGATATATGATCTTTTTAATGTGTTGTTGGATTCTATTTGCTAGAATTTTGTTAAGGATTTTGTCATCTATGTTCATCAATGATATTGGCCTGTAGTTTTCTTTTTTTGTGGTATCTTTGTCAGGTTTTAGTATTAGGGTGATGGCAGCTTCATAGAATGAGTTTGGAAGTTTACCTTCCTCTGCCATTTTCTGCAAGAGTTTGAGAAGGATAGGTGTTATCTCTTCTCTAAATTTTTGGTAGAATTCAGCTGTGAAGCCATCTGGTCCTGGGCTTTTGTTTGCTCAAAGATTTCTGTTTACAGCTTCAGTTTCCTTGCTTGTGATTGGTCTGTTAAGATTTTCTATTTCTTCCTGGCTTAGTTTTGAGAAGTTGTATTTTTCTAAGAATTTGTCCATTTCTTCCAAGTTGTCCAGTTTATTTGCATATAGTTGCTGATAATTGTCTCTTATGATCCTTTGTATTTCTATGTTGTCTGTTGTGATTTCTCCATTTTCATTTCTAATTTTGTTCACTTGGTTTTTCTCCCTTTGTTTCTTAATGAGTCTGGCTAATGTTTTGTCAGTTTTATTTATCTTCTCAAAGAACCAGCTTTTGGCTTTGTTGATTTTTGCTATGGTCTCTTTTGTTTCTTTTGCATTTATTTCTGCCCTGATCTTTAAGATTTCTTTCCTTCTACTAACCCTGGGGTTCTTCACTTCTTCCTTTTCTAGCTGCTTTAGGTGTAGAGTTGAGTTATTTACTTGACTTTTCCTTGTTTCTTGAGGTAAGTCTGTATTGCTATGATTTCTTTCCTTCCACTAGACCTGGGCTTCTGCATTTCTTCCATTTCTAGTTGCTTTAGGTGTAAAGTAAGGTTATTTATTTGATTTTTTTCTTGTTTCCTAAGGTGAGCTTGAATTGCTATGAACCTTCCCCTTAGCACTGCTTTTACAGTGTCCCATAGGTTTTGGCTTGTTGTGTTTTCATTTTCATTCATTTCTATGCATATTTTGATTTCTTTTTTGATTTCTTCTGTGATTTGTTGGTTATTCAGCAGTGTGTTGTTCTGCCTCCATATGTTGGGATTTTTAATAGTTTTTCTCCTGTAATTGATATCTAATTTTACTCCTTGTAGTTCAAAAAGATGTTTGAAATGATTTCAATTTTTTTTAAATTTACCAAGACTAGATTTATGGCCCAGGTTGTGATCTATTCTAGAGACGCTTCTGTGTGTGCTTGAGAAAAAGGTGAAATTCATTGTTTTGGGGTGGAATGTCCTATAGATATCAATTAGGTCTAACTGGTCTAGTGTATCATTTAAAGTTTGAGTTTCCTTGTTAATTTTCTGTTTAATTGATCTATCCATTGGTGTGAGTGGAGTATTAAAGTCTCCCACTATTATTGTGTTATTGTTAATTTCTCCTTTCATATTTGTTAGCATTTGCCTTACATATTGCAGTGCTCCTATGTTGGGTGCATATATATTTATAATTGTTATATCTTCTTGGATTGATCCTTTGATCATTAGGTTGTGTCCACCCTTGTCTCTTTTCATAGCCTTTGTTTTAAAGTCTAATTTATCTGATATGAGTATTGCCACTCCTGCTTTCTTTTGGTCTCTATTTGCATGGAATATATTTTTCCAGCCCTTCACTTTCAGTCTATATGTGTCCTTAGGTTTGAGGTGGGTCTCCTGTAGATAACATATATAGGGGGCTTATTTTTGTATCCATTCAGCCAGTCTTTGTCTTTTGGTTGGAACGTTCAACCCATTTACATTTAAGGTAATTATTGATAAGTATGATCCTGTTGCTATTTACTTTATTGTTTTGGGTTCAAGATTATACACCCTATCCATGTATCCTGTCTAGAGAAGATCCTTTAGCATTTGTTGGAGCACTGGATTGATGTTGCTTAATTCTCTCCGCTTTTCCTTGTCTGGAAAGCTTTTGATTTCTCCTTCAAATTTGAATGAGATCCTTGCTGGGTACAGTAATCTGGGTTGTAGATTTTCTTTCATCACTTTAAGTATGTCCTGCCATTCTCTTCTGGCCTGAAGAGTTTCTATTGAAAGATCAGCTGTTATCCTTATGGGAATTCCCTTGTGTGTTATTTGTTGTTTTTCATTTGCTGCTTTTAATACTTGTTCATTGTGTTTGATCTTTTTTAATTTGATTAATATATGTATTGGGGTGTTTCACCTTGGGTTTATCCTGTTTGGGGCACTCTGGGTTTCTTGGACTTGGGTGATTATTTCCTTCCCCATTTTGGGAAGTTTTCAACTATTATCTCCTCAAGTATTTTCTGATGGTCTTTCTTTTTGTGTTCTTCTTCTGGGACTCCTATGATTCGACTCTTGGTGCATTTAATATTGTCCCAGAGGTCTCTGAGGTTGTCCTCATTTCTTTTAATTCTTTTTTTCTTTTTTTCTCTCTGTTTCATTTATTTCTACCATTCTATATTCTACCTCACTTATCCTATCTTCTGTCTCTGTTATTCTATTGTTGATTCCCTCCAGGGTGTTTTTTATCTCCTTTGTTGCATTGTTCATTATATTTTGACTCTTTTTTACTTCTTCTAAATCCTTGTTAAACCTTTCTTGCATCTTCTCTATCCTTGTCTCACGGTTATTTATCTGTAACTCCAATTTGTTTTCAAGATTTTGAATCATTTTCACTATCATTATCCAGAATTCTTTATCAGGTAGATTCACTATGTCTTCCTCTTTTGTTTGGTTTGGAGGACATTTATCCTGTTCCTTGACCTGCTGGATATTTCTCTGCCATTTCATGTTGTTTATATTGCTGTGTTTGGGGTGACCTTTATGGATTCTGGCAGTTTGTGTTACCTCTTTATTGTGGCGGTTCCTCACTGTAGGTGGGGTTGGACGGGTGGTTTGTCAAAGTTTCCTGGTTGGGGAAGCTGTGTCAGTATTCTGATGTGTGGATCTGGATTTCTACTCTCTGGCGAACAATGAAGCATCTAGTATAGAGTTTAGAGTTGCAGTGGGCTTGGTGTGACTTAGGGCAGCCTGTATATTTAAGCTCAGGGCTATGTACCTGGGTTGCTGGAGACTTTATGTGGTATATCTTACTCTGGAACTTGTTGGCCCTTAGGTGGTGCTTGGTTTCAGTGTAAGTATGGAGGCATTTGATAAGCTCCTATCGATTAATGCTTCTTGGATTTAGGAGTTCCCTGTGTTCTCAGGATTTGAGCTTAGGCCTCCTGCCTCTGGTTTTCAGTCTTATTCTTACAGTAGCCTCAGAAATTCTCCATCTATACAGCACCAATGGTGGAACATCTAGGTTAATGATGAAAAGTTTCTCCTCAGTAAGGAATACCCAGAGGGATACACAGAGTTACATGGAGAGGAGAAGAAGGAGGAAGGAGATGGAGGTGACCAGAAGGAGAAGAGGGGAATCAAAAGGGGAGAGAGTGAACTAGCCAGTGATCACTTCCCTGTGTGCTCTCTGCAGTCTGGATCCCTCAGAGATGTTCACAGAGTTATGCTGAAAAGAGAAGAGGGAGGAAGGAGACAGAAGTGGCCAGGGGAAGAAAAGGGGTAATCAAAAGGAGAAAGACAGATCCAGGCAGTAATCAGTTATCTATGTGCTCTTCACAACTTGTAACACTCAAAGAGATTCACAGAGTTGGGTAGAGCAGAAAAGAGGGAGGGGGGAGATAGAGGTGACCTGGTGGAAAAAAAGAAGAGTTAAAATGAGGAGAGAGCAATCGAGCCAGTGATCTTATTCCCAAGTAAAAATGGGTACTGAAAATTGGGTTCTTAAAGATACAAAGTTGATAACAAACACTAAAAAGCATAGATTAAAAATCTAAAGTAAAGGTTAGATTTTCAAAAATGCAATTAAAAGAAGAGGGGGGGAAAAAAGAAAAAAAAGAAATAAAAAGAAAAAAAAAAGGAAAAGAGAGGGGAAAAAAAACCCAAACAAGTGAACAAAAACAGAAAACAAAAAAACAGAGTCACAGAAATTCTTACATATATACATATATGAAGCTTGCTTAGAAAATAAGCTCTTCTTCTTCTTCTTCTTCTTTTTTGCTAGGTAATAGAAGGTTATAAATGAAAATTGAAGGAGTTTTAGGGGACTTAAAAATTTTAAAAAATAATAATAAAGTTTTAAAAATTTTAAAAATGATAATAGTAAATATATATATAAGACTTTCTCTGGGGCTGTTGTGGACAGTATGGAGTCAGTTTATTTTCAGATAGTTCCTTGGTCCAGCTTGTACTTCTCAAGGTCTATAGGCTCCTTCCTATATAGTCAGTGCTAACTGCAGGGATTTAATCTGTTACTCCTGTCACTACCAAAGCAGTTCCCTCTGATTATTTTAGCGTCTTCTGTTTGATGGTCTCTTCAGTGTCTATTTCCTGTCCTCACACACATGGGGCACTGGTGTCACTTTTTTAGGCTCAGTTATTCAGTCTTGCTTTTGCTGGGGAGGAACGCTGCTGGTGTGTGCTCACAGTGATTCAGCCACACTGGGGTTTGTCCCCACTCTCAGCGTGTATGCTTTCCCAGTTCACACTGTTCAGGCTCTAGGTCGCTCCGCCAGGAGCTGCCTGAGGCAGATTGCCTGTACTTCCCAGGTCCGGGCAGCCCAGCGCAGTTGGGGGCTGCAACTTCTCCCCTCCCCATCCCAGCTGCTCAGTTTTCTGGGTGTGCCTTCTCAGGTGTGTGGAGAGCTGATCTCTAGCGGCGACCCTCTCGGGTGTTCACCGTCCAGAGTCCCAAGAAGCCTTGATTAGCAACGAAGTCTGCTTGCAGTTTGGTAGAGGATGCCTCTCTGGGGCCACGATTGTGCCCTGCAGCTCTGGCTGCCCTAGCCTGCCTGTCTCCAGCAGGGAATCGCGGGTCTGCAGCCTGCAGTCCACCAGCTCCGGCAGTCCTTTGTTCTGTGCAGGAGCCTAGCGGTGGCTTTTCACAGGAAAGATATTCCACAGTCAAGGTTGCTGTCTTAGGCTAGTTCCCTCAGGTTGCCCTTGGGGCATTCAGGCCCAGTTCTTACCCGAAGCTGTGCAGCCCGCCCCTCCTTGACCAGCCCGTGCTTGCTAGTGGGCTACCGCTCCACTGGGAGTTGCAGTTAGGTACTTAATCTGTGGGGCTTAATTATTTATTTAGTTTTGCTCCCAGTTATTTTGCCCTCTGGGATTCCAAGACTCTCCACAGATCCGCCAGGGAGAGTGTTTCTGGTGTTCGGAAACTTCTCTCTCTCTCTCTCTCTTTTTCTCTTTAATACTCCCTTCCCTGTATGGATCTGCATCCCTACCTCTTTTCTCTCTCTTTTTATTTTTTATATTTTGTCCTACCTCCTTTTGAAGACAACGGGCTACCTTTCTGGGTGCCTGATGTCTTCTGCCAGCATTCAGAAGTTGTTTTGTGGAGTTTGCTCAGCTTTTAAATGTTCTTTTGGTGTATTTGTTGGGGGGAAAGTGGTCTGCCCATCCTATTCCTCCGCCATCTTGGGACCGCCTCTGAATTTTTTTTTTTTTAAAGAAAAGCAAAATTAAAAAACCTTTCACCAGACCACCGAGAAGAAAAGAGGGATGACTCAAATAAACTAATAAGTGAAAAGGTAGAAATAGCAGCTGATGTCACAGAAATACAAAAATAAAATAGAATACTATGAACAGTTACATGCAAGCAAATTGAACACTCTAGAAGTAATGGAAAAGGTTTTGGAAATATACAGGCTTTCAAAACTGAGTCCAGAAGAAACAGATAATTTGATCAAACTGATCACTAGAAGTAAAATCTTATCTGTAATTTAAAAAAAAAAAACTTCCTGCAAACAAAAGTCTAGGACTGGATGGCTTCACTAGGTAGTTCTAAACATATAAAGAAGAACTTACATTTATTTTTTTCAAACTCTTCCAAAAATTGAAGAGGAGGAAGCACTCCCACATTTACTTTATGAAACTGCCATCACTCTGATACCAAAACCAGACAAAGACACCATGAAAAAAGAAAATCATAGACCACTATCTTTCATGAACATGCAGGCTAAGTCATTTCCAACAATTTGCGACCCCCTGGACTGCAGCTTTCCAGGCTCATTTTCCACAGAATTTTCCAAGCAAGAATATGGGAGTAGGTTACCATTTCTTCCTCCAGAAAAATCTTCCATATCAAAAGCTTGAACCTGCATCTCCTGTGTGGCTGGTGGGTTCTTCACCACTGAGCCAACTGGGAAGCCATCTTTTTGAATAAGGATGCAAAAATTCTCAACATAATACTAGCAAACTAATCAAGCTGGATTAATTCCAATGTTACAAGGATGGTTCAACAAACACAAGTCAATCAATGTGATACACCACATTAACAAAAAGAAAGATATGAAACACATGATCACCTCAATGAACACAAAAAAGGCATCTGACAAAATTTGCCATCCATTCATGATAAAAACTTTCACCAAATTGGATATAAGGAGAACATATCTGAATCTAATAAAGGCCATTTATGACAAACCCACAGCAAACATAGTACTCTATGGTAAAAGTTGAAAGCTTTCCTGCTCAATTCAGAAAAAAAGGCAAGAATACCTATTCTCACTAGAAAAAGAAATAAAAGGTATCCAGATTGGAAGAGGTAAAACTGTCACTATTTGCAGATGACTCTGTTTAGATCATCTTAAGTCTCCATACAAAAACTATTAGAATTAGCAGATGAATTCAGCAAAATAGCAGGATACACAGAAATATTTTGTTTCTTTATACTAACAACAAAATATCCACAAAAAGAAAGTAAACAAATAAATTCCATTTAAAATCACATTAAGTGATTGGTTCAAAATGATGGAGTATAAGGACATGTGCTCATCTTCTCCTGAAAGAGCACCAAAATCACAGCTATCTGTTGAACAAACATTAACAGGAGAATGCAGTACCCACCAAAAAAAAAACAGATATCTCGCATCCAAAGATGACAGAGAAGCTGCAACAAGATGGGCTTCCACAAGACTAGGGAAAACAGAGACTGCACTCCTAGATGGCACACCAAAAATTGCTTTGCATGCACCAGGACCCAGAGGAAAGGAGCAGTGACCCCACAGGAGACTGAACTAGACCTACCTAGGGCTACAGGAGAAGCAAGAAGAACTACAATCCCATAGCCTCCAGAATGAAGACCACAATCTCAGAAAGCTAATCAAAATGAAAAGGAATAGAATTGTGTCCCAAATGAAGGAACAGATAAATCCCCAGAAAAGCAACTAAATGAAGTGGAGATAGGCAATCTTCCAGAAAAAGTCTTCGGATTAATAATAGTGAAGATGATCCAAGATCTCAGAAAAAGAATGGAGAATATGTTTACCAAAATCTAGAACAAAAGAACAAACAAACAGAAATAAACAACATGCTAGAAGCAGTAAATAGCAGGATAATTGAGTCAGAAAAATGGATAAGTGACCTGGAAGATAGAATGGTGGAAATCACTGCTGCAAAACAGAATACAAAGAAAGAATGAAAAGAAATGAAGGCAGCCTAAAAGACCCCTGGTCTTGTTAGACACACTCACATTCACATTTCAGGGGTCACGGAAAGAGAAGAGAGAGAGAAAGGACACAAGAAAATATTTGAAAAAATGTATCTAGGAAAAACCCTAGCCAAGGAGATGAAATACTTCTGTGCTAAAACAGTATAAAAATTGAAAAAGGAAATTAAAGATTATTCAAAGAAATGGAAAGATATCCCTTGTTCTGAGATTGGGAGTTGCTATACTACCCAAAACTATCTACAAATTTAATGAATTACTCTTAAAATATCCATGACAATCTTCACTGAGCTAGGAAAATAATCCTAAAATTAATGTGGAACCATAAAGGATTGACAAAGCAATCCTGAGTTAAAAAAAGAAAAAGCTGGAGGCATAACTCTTCAAGATTTTAGATAACACTACAAAGCTACAGTGATCAAAACTAAGTGGTACTGGCACAAAAACAGGCGTATAGATCAATGAACAGAATAGAGAGTCCAGAAGTAAACCCACACACCCTTAGTCAAGTGATCTACAACAAAGGAGGCAAGAATATACAAAGGAGAATAGACAATGTCTTCCACAATTGGTGTTAGGAAACCTGGAAAGTCATATGCAAATCAGCAGAAATTAGAACACTCCCTCACACCACTTACAAAAATAAACTCAAATGATTTAAAGACCTCAATTTAAGCACAACACAATCAAACTCTTAGCAGGAAACATAGGCAAACATTCTCTCAATAAATTGTAGCAATATTTTCTTAATCAGTCTCCCAAAGCAAAAAATAAACAAATGGGACCTAATTAAAATTAAAAGCTTTTTCATAGCAAAGAAAACCAGCATATTCATGTCAATGTATGGAAAAACCAACACAATAATGTAAAGAAAAAATCTTTCTTGAATTTGTTACAATAAAAAATAATAATAATATTAAAATAAATAAATAAAGTCTTATGAACCAAAAATAAATAAATAAATAAAAGCATCAACAAAATGAAAAAATAACCTATAAATTAAGAAAAAATATTTTCAAAGGATGAGACTACAAGGGATTAATATGCAAAGTATACAAATAGTCCATACCATTCAATATTAAAAACATCCAAGCACCGGGATGACCTAGAGGGATGGAATTGGGAGGGAGGTGGGAGAGGGATTCTGGAAGGGGAACACGTATATACCCATGGCCGATTCATGTCAATGTATGGCAAAACCAACACGATAATGTAAAGAAAACAAATAAATAAATAAAATCAATTTAAAAAACCCCACAATGTTGTAAATAAATAAAACTAGCTGGGTTAACAAAGGTACCTAACAAAATAAAAAAAAATCCAGTCAAAAAATGTGTAGATGACCTAAATAGATAATTTTCCAAAGAAGACATACAGATGGCCAACAGGCACATGAGAAGATGCCCAACACTGCTAACTGTTGTTGATCAGTCACTCAGTCATGTCTGACTGTTTGAGACCCTCCTGGACTGCAGCACGTCAGGCTTCCCTGTCCTTCACTATCTCCCAGAGTTTGCTCAATCTCATGTCCATTGAGTGGTGGACATCCAATCATCTTATCCTCTGTCACCCCCTTCTCCTCCTGCACTCAACCTTTCCCAGCATCAGGGTCTTTTCCAATGAGTCAGCTCTTCACATCGGGGGGTGGCCAAAGTATTAGTGCTTCAGCATCAGTCCTTTTAATGAATATTCAGGGTTGATTTCCTTAAGGATGGACTGGTTTTATCTCCTTGCAGTCCAAGGGACTCTCAAGAGTCTTCTCCAACATCACAGTTCAAAAGCATCAATTCTTCAGTGCTCGGCTTTCTTTATAGTCCAACTCTCATATCCATACATGACTCCTGGAAAAGCCATAGCTTTGACTATACAGATTTTTGTCAGCAAGCTGATGGCTCTGCTTTTCAATATTCTGTCTAGGTTTTTGTTGTAGCTTTTCTTCTAAGGAGGAAGTGTCTTTTAATATCATGGCTGCAGTCACTGTCTGCAGTGATTTTGGAGCCCAAGAAAATAAAATCTGTCACTACTTCCTTTGTTACCCCATCCATTTGCCATGAAGTGACAGGACTGGATGTCATGATCTTGGTTTTTGGATTCAGAGTTTTAAGCCAGCTTTTTGATTCTCCTCTTTCACTTTCATCAAGAGGCTCTTGATGTTCCTCTTCATTTTCTGGTGGTGTCATCTGCATATCTGAGATTATTGATATTTCTCCCAGAAATCTTGATTCCAGCTTGAGCTTCATCCAGATAAACATTTCACTTGATGTATTCTTTTTATAAGTTAAATAAGCAGAATGATGATGTAGAGCCTTGTCATACTCCTTTCTCAATTTTGAACCAGTTCATTATTCCATATCTGGCTCTAACTGTTGTTTCTTGTCCTCCATATGGGTTTCTCAGGAGGCAAGTAAGATGGTCTAGTATTCCCATCTATTGAAGAATTTTCCATAGTTTATTATGATGCACAAAGTCAAAGGCTTTAGCATAATTGTTGAAGCAGATGCTTTTTTTTTTTTTAAATTCCTTTGCTCTTTTGTTGACAATTTGATCTCTGGTTCCTCTGACTTTTCTAAATCCAACTTGTACATCTGAACATTCTCAGTTCATGTACTGTTGAAGCCTAGCTTGAAGGATTTTGAGTATTACTTTGCTAGCATGTAACATGAGGGTAATTTTGCAGTAGTTTGAACATTCTTTGGCATTGCCCTTCTTTGGGATTGGAATGAAACTGACATTTTCCAGTCCTGTGGCCACTGTTAAGTTTTCCAAATTTGCTGGCATATTGAGTTTAGCACTTGCACAGCATCATTTAGGATTTGAAATAGCTCAGCTGGAATTCTGTCACCTCCACTAACTTTGTTAGTGTAATGCTTCCTAAGCCCCACTTGAGTTCACAATCCAGGATGTCTGGCTCAGGTGAATGACCACACCATCGTGGCTATCTGGGTCACTAACTTTTTGTACAGTTCTTCTGTGTATCCTTGCCACTTTTTCTTAATATCTTCTGCTTCTGTTAGGTCCATACTATTTCTGTCCTTTATTAAGCCCATCTTTGCATGAAATGTTCCCTTGGTATCTCTAATTTTCTTGAGGATATTTCTAGTCTTTCCCATTCTTTTTGTTCTGTTGTTTCTCTCTATTTCTTTGCATTGTTCATTTAAGAAGGCTTTCTTGCTTCTCCTTTCTCTTCTTTGGAACTATGCATTCAGATGGGTTTATCTTGCCTTTTCTCCTTTGCCTTTCACTTCTCTTTTTTCTCAGCTCTTTGTAAGACCTCCTCAGACACCACTTTGTCTTGTTACATTTCTTTGTCTTGGGGTTGATTTTGGTCACCACCTGCTGTACAGTGTTATGAATCTCCATCCATAGTTCTTCAGGCACTCTTTCTATCAAGTCTAATCCCTTGAATCTATTCGTCACTTCCACTATAAAATCATAAGGGATTTGATTTAGGTAATTTCTGAATGGGCTAGTGGTTTCCCCTACTTTCTTCAATTTAAGTCTGAATTTTGCAATAAGGAGTTCATAAAGAGTCACAGTCAGCTCCTGGTCTTTTTTTGCTAATGGTATAGAGCTTCTCATAATTATTAGAGAAATGCAAATAAAAACAACAATGGTGTATCACCTCACATTGGTCAGAATGTCTATCATCATAAAGTCTATAATTAATAGACCATAATAAATGCTGGAGAGGGTGTGGAGAACAGGGAACTCTCATACACTACTGTTGAGAATGTAAATGTAAACCTCCAGTATGGAAACCAATATGGGAGTGCCATTAAAAACTAAAAAATAGAGCTACCATATGATCCAGAAATCTCAGTCCTGGGTATATATCTGTAAAAAATGAAAACATTAATTCAATAAGATACATGTACCCCAATGTTCATAGCAGCACTATTTGCAATAGCCAAGACATGGAAAAGAGATGGAAACAACTCAAGTGCCCATTGACAGATGATTGGTGCAAGAAGATAAAGTGTATATATACAAATGGAACATTACTAAGCTATAGAAAGAACAAAATATTGCCATTTGAAGTGGTATGGATGGACATAAAGAATATTATACTTAGTGAAGTAAATTGGACAGAGAAAGACAAATAGAATATGATGTCACTTACAGGTGGAATCTAAAAAAAATAATGCAAATAAATGATTATACAAAACAGACTCAGAACACAAAGTTACAGTTATAAAGGAGGAGTTGAGTGAGAAAGAAATGAGTATGAAATTAACAGATGCAAACTACTATATGTAAAATAGATAAGCAACATGGAATTACCATATAACATAGGGAATCCTAGTATCCTATAATAACCTATAGTGGAACATAATGTGAAAAAAATTAACTAAATCACTTTGCTGTATACCTGAAACTAACACAATATTATAAATCAACTGTACTTCAATTTTTGTTTGAATAACTGTATGTATGTTTATTTATAATATTGTGTTTGAGGTGTACAGCAAAGTATGTATGTATATAGTGGCTCATATCTGCTAGTCTCAAACTCCACTACTGTAGTCATGAACTCCCATGATGGGAGAATAGCACATTCAAGTCACTGCCACCAAGGCCACACTCCCTCACCCTTTGTGGGCCTGCTCACCCGCAGAGCTTCGGAGGATAGTCTCCATCTCACTTTGATCTTCCAAATCTTGCAGAGGTGCACTTGCCTTGTGAAATTATATCCCAAACAGCAGTGTCCAAGGAGAACATGGTGTTTCTCATTTTCAAATTTCTGCAAAGCAGGGCAGAGTTTGGAGTAGATGTGGAGTGACAGTTTATGACATTCACAACAGGACTCTTCTTGGCTCACATACTCTTTCAGGGATCTCATCCACTCAGGAGACTTCAGTTATTGTCCACAAACACTTGATACGAGATAGATCAGAATTAAATTTTCCTTTTGGATTTTAGACTTCTCAAGCACTTGCATTTATTGTATATTACTGATACCAACAGCAGGATTTAAATAGCACTCTATAACTTAAAAAATACATTAAAATTTCCACAGCAACAAATATAAATAGTCGTACTCTTGGGGTAGAGATTTTTAAAAGTTCAAAGCAGTTTCCCAGACTTTGCTTACAAATGCTTTTGCAGGGAACTTTGACAACGTTTCAGTTTTCAGAACATCTGAGATTTGGAATTATAGATCTGTACCAATTATTGTTGATAATTCTCTATCACTACTTCCAGTCCTGAGGTGTACATCCTTATATGTCTACTTATAACCTTCATACATAGAAAACCACAATGTTTTTAAAACTGAATTCAGAACCCATTCTTCTTCTAGTGTTCTCTGACTCAGTGAAAGGCATCAACTTCTACCTGTTTGTTGAACCTGGAAACTGATATATCATCCAAGAAAATCCCTCTTTCTCATCAACATTCAGAATTATTCATTAAGTCCTGTCAATCTTACTGCCAGAATCTCTCTCCAACATACTCATTGCTTCCCAACACTCCCCCACCTTTTGTGTTCAGACCACTAGAGTATTTTACTTAGATTATGTAAAACAGCTTTGTATCTTCTAGCCTCCTGTATTTATTCTCAAAGCAATGACACAGGGATCCTGTTACTTCCCTACTTCTAGTACTTCCTATCTCTTTCCTAGAGACTGTTCTCCCACAAGAAAAAGTCAGTCTTGTAAACAATGTTTGTAAGAGCCCTCTGCCTATCATTCCACTCTGACAATCTATGTTCCAGAACCACACTGCACTCCTTCTAGAAATTTGAATTCCTCCTGCTTTCCTTCACATTAAATCTCTTTTTTCCCCCTGGAACAACCTACGCAACTAAAAGTAATGTTTTTAATTCAGACTAGGCTATTGGATAACTGTTATCTTGGATTTCTTTTATTTTGAAAGCATTTTCAAAAAAGTAATTTTCAACAAAAAAGATTCAATGTTCCTGACATAACAGATTTTGTTTAATTCCAGCAATCAAGGATAAAATTGAGATTAGTTAAATAATAAAATAAGATTTAAAATGGGGACCTGTTGTAAAAACATTTTATTCCAGCCATGTAGAAGTCAGTCATCAAGATCATAAATTAACAGGCAATTACTTAGTGTAGAAAGGTAGCCTGACAATATCCCCTATTACTGATCCACATGACTTGATGTTATACCTGCAGGCAAGACTGGTGCACTTTCATGGGGCGGAGAGACTGAGAAATGGAGAAAAGTGGTCATTTTTATTCTTCAACCTATAGGACAAGATAGGGCTTGTAGACAGAAAGTAGAGGCTAACAGACTTCACGGCAATTTTTATCAAATTGAGGATAACTAAATGCTGCTTTGGGGATTGGAAAAAAAAAAGAGTAACACAGGCTTGAGTGTGAGAGGAGAGCTTTCTTCCCTTCTGCTCCGAGAGGAGGCCATGGTGGAGGTGCACAACCAAGTCTCACCCTGGAGAAAGACCAGGAGGGAATGCAGAGGTGGCCTCTGGGATGGGATGGAGGCTAGGCAGCAGAAGGAGACTAATGAACCAAGGAAATTTGGATCTGTTAATGTGGCCTCATTTTTAAACTCTGGTTTAGGAAGCCTGGAGACATTCTGGCTACATAAAGATAAAGTACGTAAAGTAATCTCAGATCCCAGAAAGTTGACATTTCTCCCTGAGAGAAATATTAAAGAATTTATGATTTCCTTCAATAAACAACAGAATGCTGCCAGTTTTCTTTACAAGTTAAGAGAAGTTTGGATTTTACCTCAGAAGGAGGTAAAACTTTACCCAAAGGAAAAAGAACATTAAAAATTATTTGGGTAAAAGAAGCATTTGTTGTTGTTCCGTTGCTGTCATGTCCAGCTTTTTGCAGACCCATGGACTGCAGCACACCAGACTTCCCTGTCCTTCACTATCTCCCAGAGTTTGCTCAGATTCATGCCCATTGAGTCTGTGGTGCTATCTAACCTCTGCTACCTTCTTCTTCTTTTTGCCCTCAATCTTTGCCAGCATCAGGGTCTTTTCCAATGAGTCAGCTCTTTGCATCAGGTGGACTAAGTATTGGAACTACAACATCAGTCCTTCCAGTGAGTATTCAGGGTTGATTTCATTTAGGATTGACTGGTTTGATCTCCTTGCTGTCCAAGGGACTCTCAAAAGTTTTCTCCAGCACTACAAATGGAAGGCATCAATTCTTCAGTGCTCAGCCTTCTTTATGGTCCAACTCTCACATTCATATATGATTACTGGAAAAACCATAGCTTTGACTTACAGACTTTTGTCGTGAAAGTGATGTCTCTGATTTTAATATGCTGTCTAGCTTTGTCATAGATTTTCTTCCAAGGAGGAAGCATCTTTTAATTTCAAGACTGCAGTCACCATCGGCAGTGATTTTGGAGCCCAAGAAAATAAAATCTGTCACTGTTTCTATTCTTTCCCCATCTATTTTACATGAAGTGATGGGACTGGATGCCATGATCTTAGGTTTTTGAATGTTGGTTTTAAAGTGAACTCTTTCACTCTCCTCTTTCACCCTCCTCAAAAGACTCTTTAGTTCCTCTTCACTTTCTGCCATTAGAGTGGTATCATCTGCATATCTGATCTTGTTGATATTTCTCCCAGAAATCTTGATTCAAGTTTATGATTCATCCAGACAAGCACTTCACATGATGTACTCTTCATATACGTTAAAATAGCAGGAAGACAATATACATCATACTCCTTTCCAAGTTTTGAACCAGTCCATTGTCCCATGTCCAGCTGCATACAGGTTTCTCAGGAGATAGGTAAGGAGATCTGGTATTCCCATCTCTTTAATAATTTTGCACAGTTTGTTGTGGTCCACACAGTCAAAGGCTTTAGCATAATAAATGAAGAAGTAGGTGTTTTTTCTGGAAATACCTTGGTTTCTCTATGATCCAACAAATGTTGGCAATTTGGTCTCTGGTTCCTCTGCTTTTTTTAAATCCAGCTTGTACATCTGGAAGTTCTTGGTTCACATACTGCTGAAGCCTAGCTTGAAAGATTGTCAGCATAACCTTACTAGCATGCAAAGTGAGCACAATTGCATGGTAGTAGTTCTCACCATTTTTGACACTGCCCTTCTTTGGGACTGGAATAAACACTTAGCTTTTCCAGTCCCATGACCACTGCTGAATACTCAGAATTTGCTGGTGTATTGGTGTAGCACATTAACAACATCATCTTTAGGATTTGAAATAGCTCAGTTGGAATTCCATTATCTCTACTGGCCTTGTTTGTAGTAATGCTTCCCAAGGCCTGCTTGACTTTAGACCCCTGGATGTTTGGCTCTAGGTGAATGACTGAACCATCAGGGTTATCTGGGTCATTAAGACCTTTTTTTGTATGGTTTTGTGTATTCATGCCACCTCTTTTTAATCTCTTCTGCTTCTGTTAGGTCCTTACTATTTCTGTCTTTCATTGTGCCCATCTTTGTATGAAATATTCCCTTGATATCTCCAATTTTCTTGAAGAGATCTCTAGTCTTTCTCATTCTATTTTTTCCTCTACTTCTTTGCAGAGAATAATAACCATTTTACCAGATGATGGTAGATGCAATAAAAATTGTACAAACGATTGATTATTAGATCTGTGGAATATAAATTTAAGTGTGAAAATATTCATTTTAGTTTAAAAATCAGTGGTCCTAGTTAAAAGAAAGTCTCTGAATTTCAGAAACTAGCACTAATTCCCATCTATTTACAGTGAAAATAAAGCTTTCACATCCAAATTAAATGTCTTATCCACCTTCTCTGAAAACAGAAGTCAGACGTTCCCTGGCATAGAAGTTAATGCCCTGGAGTGTGTGTCAAATTAGAGCCCTGATTGTAACTCAAATGCTGCCTGTGTGACTCTGGGAAGGTTAATTAGCCTCTGTGTGTCTATTTATTTGTAAAATACCACAGTTGGATTAGAACATGTCCAAAGTTCCTCTGTTTCTTAAAGTCTGAAGGGATAGAGTCTACAGTGAGCAGAAAATATTCAGTGAGTTGACATGTTGTACAAAACAACTTTGCTGGCAAATCAGACAGCAGGGGAAAATTCCTTCAAATATAAGGGAATTTCTGAGCTGTAATAAAATGCAGCCATATGCCTCCATGAAAGGTAGTCTCTTTGCTTTCTGCATACATGTGAGGGTTCATCAGATCCCTTGTGACACTTTATCGGCCCTAGGAAGGAGAAGCTTTTGTGTAGTGCCTTTGCTGACCCATTAAGAAAATCTGTTACATGGATTGTGTCTTTATAATCTGTCCTTTATATTACTGAAAGCACATAGCTTCCAAGAAGGCTGTGCTATATGTATTCCCTTCTCTTCCCAAGCCAACTGTTAAGTGCATTCATTTGTGCAGGCATATATGTTCATGTTGTGTGTAGGTAAAAGTTAACATCACAGACATTTAATCAGTACCCCCTCTGTAGTAGGCAGAATAATGACCCTCCAAATATGTCCACATCCTAATCCCTGAAGCCTCTGAATCTTGTACTCTATATGGCAAAAGAGATTTTGTAGACACCGTGAAGTTAAGGACCTTTAGATGAGAGATGATCCTGAATTTTTTTAGTACACTCTGTGAAATCACAAGTGTCTTTATAGGAGGGAAGCCAGAGTGTCAGAATCAGAAAAGGAAAGGGGTGATAGAAATCAGGTATTTGAAGATGCTACACCATTAGTCCCAAAGACCAAGGAAAGGGTCACAAGATAAATGTGGCCTCAGATAGCTGGGAAAGCTAAGAAAATGGATTCTCCCCTAGAGCTTGCAAAAAGAGCACAACTTTGCTTAAATCCTTTAGCTATTTAAGACAAATATCAGACTCTCATTCTCCAAAAACTATAAATTAATAAATTTGTATTGTAAATTAACAAATTGGAGCCGTTAAGTTTGTAGCAAATTGTTAGAGCGCAAAAAGGAACTTCTATGCTCCCTAATAACAGCATCTATAGAAATTAGGCAAATACCATCAACTCTCCCTGTTTCACAGATAAGGAACTGAAGGATCAGTGATATCTATATCTCTTCTATACAGTTTAATTAATGAGTTTCCCCAAAGTTCAATTTAGGAATAAATGAAAGTCAGCCTATTTGTATTAAAGCTTCATAAATCGGATCAACTGCATGAAGGTACTGGATGGTTCCATAAGGCAGTGATGATCCTATCATGAATCATGTGCTTTAATGGATGTTCTGCTAAGAAATATCCACTTCTAAATTAATGTGAGAGCTATAAAAGGAGCCCCGTGAAAACAAACAAGGACTATTATTAAAAACAAACCATGTGCCAAATCTTTATTGACAAAACAGACATTTCTGTCTTGGAGACACAAAGAAAAAGAGCTATGGAGAAAGGATAAATGTTCAGAAAGTGTACATTATCGTTCTTTAAACTGCATTTGTGAGGAACCAGCTCTGAAATACCTGTCTTGGATAACCCATAAGAAGCAGCGCTTATAATAATTGCTTCAGTCTAACATGATTTGAGGAAGTTTTTCTGACAATTGTTGACCAGAAAACTAGAATCCTCACTGGGAAAACCATTACCAGGTAGGCGTTCTGCCAAGAATCTGGGATAGAGCCACCCAGGTCTTAGGCAACTGACACAAAATAGATTTTCTGAAGAGAATGTAAAATAAGAGTTTGATTCTGTTTCTTTAGAAGTAAAAGTCAGATATTTAAAAACTTAAATGCTTAAGAGAAAATACTTAGCAAATGCAATGCCTATACAACATATTTCATATATTACCAACAAACTCTACTATATGATGCTGACTTTAATTATATTCAAGTTTTCCTACAAGGTCACAGAAAAGGCATGTCCTTTTTCAGGCAAGGGCATGACTAAATTCCAGATGTCAAAATTTAAAGGATGCACACACAGATACTGCTTTGATCTAATAAAGGAAACTACCATATAATACAGCTTTCAGTCTTAAGGAGCCAATAGTTAAAATGTGTTTCTTCCATGTTAATTTAAAACTTAATCATTATGTAATGTCCAGCTTTATCTCTTTTCACAGCCTTTGTTTTACAGTCTAATTTATCTGATATGAGTATTGCCACTCCTGCTTTCTTTTGGGCTTTATTTGCATGGAATATCTTTTTCCAGCCCTTCACTTTCAGTCTGTATGTGTCCCTTGTTTCTAGGTGGGTCTCTTGTAGACAACATATATAGGGGTCTTGTTTTTTTATCCATTCAGCCATTGGTTGGGGCATTCTACCCATTTACTTTAAAGTAATTATTGATAACTATGATCCCATTGCCATTTACTTTATTGTTTTGGGTTTGAGATTATACACCCTATCCGTGTTTCCTGTCTAGAGAAGATCCTTTAGCATTTGTTGGAGCGCTGGTTTGGTGTTGCTGAATTCTCTCAGCTTTTCCTCGTCTGTAAAGCATTTAATTTCTCCTTCAAATTTGAATGAGATCCTTGCTGGGTACAGTAATCGGGGTTGTAGATTATTTTCTTTCATGACTTTAAGTATGTCCTGCCATTGCTTTCTGGCCTGAGCATTTCTATTGAGAGAGCAGCTGTTATCCTTATGGGATTCCCCTTGTGTGTTATTTGTTGTTTTTCCCTTGCTGCATTTAATATCTATTCTTTGTGTTTGATCTTTGTTAATTTGATTAATATGTGTATTGGGGTGTTTCACCTTGGGTTTATCCCCCTGGGACTCTCTGGGTTTCTTGGACTTGGGTGATTATTTCCTTTCCCATTTTAGGGAAGTTTTGAACTATTATCTCCTCAAGTATTTTCTGATGGTCTTTCTTTTTGTCTTCCTCTTCTGGGACTCCTATGATTCGAATGCTGGTGTGTTTAACATTGTCCCAGAGGTCTCTGAGATTGTCCTCATTTGTTTTAATTCTTTTTTCTTTTTTCCTCTCTGTTTCATTTATTTCTACCATTCTATCTTCTACATTACTTATCCTATCTTCTATCTCTGTTAGTCTACTGTTAGTTCCCTCCAGGGTGTTTTCGATCTCATTTATTACATTATTCATTATATTTTGACTCTTTTTTATTTCTTCTAAGTTCTTGTTAAACCCAAGCAGGATCCTCTATGACCCACCTCACAGAATATTAGAAATAAAAGCAAAAATAAACAAATGGGAACTCATTAAAATTAAAAGCTTCTGCACAACAAAGGAAACTAAAAGCAAGGTGAAAAGGCAGCCTTCAGAATGGGAGAAAACAATAGCAAATGAAGCAATGGAGAAACAATTAATCTCAAGAATATACAAGCAACTCCTGCAGCTCTATTCCAGAAACATAAACGACCCAATCAAAAAGTGGGCCAAAGAACTAAACAGACATTTCTCCAAAGAAGACATACAAATGGCTAACAAACACATGAAAAGATGCCCAACATCACTCATTATCAGAGAAATGCAAATCAAAACCACAATGAGGTATCATTTCACACGAAACAGAATGGCTGCCATCCAAAAGTCTACAAGCAATAAATGCTGGAGAGGATGTGAACAAAAGGGAACCCTATTACACTGTTGGTGGGAATGCAAACTAGTACAGCCACTATGGAGAACAGTGTGGAGATTCCTTCAAAAACTGGAAATAGAACTGCCATATGACCCAGCAATTCCACTGCTGGGCATACACACCAAGGAAACCAGAACTGAAAGAGACATGTGTACCCCAATGTTCATCGCCACACTATTTACTGTAGCCCGGACATGGAAGCAACCTAGATGTCCATCAGAAGATGAATGGATAAGGAAGCTGTGGTACATATACACAATGGAACACTACTCAGCCATTAAAAAGAATACATTTGAATCATTTCTAATGAGGTGGATGAAACTGGAGCCTATTATACAGAGTGAAGTAAGCCAGAAGGAAAAACAATAATACAGTATACTAACAAATATATATAGAATTTAGATAGATGGTAACAATAACCCTGTATGCAAGATAGCAAAAGAGACACAGATGTATAGAACAGTCTTTTGAATTCTATAGGAGAGGGCGAGGGTGGGATGATATGGGAGAATGGCACTGAAACATGTAAATTATCAAATGTGAAATTAATCTCCAGCCCAGGTTTGATGCATGATACAGGGTGCTCAGGACTGGTGCACTGGGATGACCCAGAGGGATGGAATCAGGAGGGAGGTGGCAGGGGGTTCAGGAAGGGGAACACATGTATACCCATGGTGGATCCATGTCAATGATGGCAAAACCAACACAATAATGTAAAGAAAAAAGTCTTTCTTGAATTTGTTACAATACAAAAAGAAAAAAAATAATATGCCAGCATTGCAGGAGACCCTGGTTCAACTTCTGAGTTGGGAAGATCCCCTGGAGAAGGGATGGGCTACCCACTCCAGTATTCATGGACTTCCCTGGTGGCTCAGTCAATAAAGAATCGTCCTGATAGGCAAAAAATCTGGGTTCAATCCCTGATTTGGAAAGATCCCCTGGAGGAGAGCATGGCAACCTACTCCAATATTCTTGCCTGAAGAATCCCCATGGACAGAGGAGCCTAGTGGGGGTACAGTCCTTGGGGTCACAAAAAGTCAGGCACAAATGAGCAGTCAACTAAGCACAGTACAGCTCAGGAACAGGGGGGCTTTTCATTACAAAAGGAGAGCACAAGGGAGATCTGGGGAACAATGAAACTGTTCTGTGTCATGATCATATGATAACTATATGATCTCTGCAAAGTACTAAAATTCAAAATAAATGGAAATGTAATTTTAAAAAACTTAAAAAATGAAAAACTTTCTATTTTTCTATTACTTGTCTTGTGCCTCTCTTTATAATGTTCTATGTAAAAAATCTCATACCATCTAAATAACTTTGAGCACACTGCTTAAGCCTAGTTTCCATGCCTGTGAAATGAGAATTGTAATATCAATTACATAAGGCTGTTGTGAGGATTAAATAGGATAATTATAAGAAATTGCTTAGCATGACTTGATTTCATATCAAGATGCAAACCAAAAGTACCAGGTGCATCTCCCAGGAAATAAATGTAAATATACAATAAACTGAAAGGGACAAGGAAGGATGCTGATACTTAAATTTTTCAAATATAATATAATTATTTTTCTGAATAAAATGTTGACAAATCAGATGATCAGCTTTATCCAAGGAAGAAGACTAGCTGATTCTCTACCTCCTATAGCTATAAGGTATTCACCTTATAGCAAACCATCAGGGCCCTGAATATGAATGGCTGTCATTCACCAAGATTCACAGTTCTGGCTTGGTAGGAGACATCCCTGATTGGAGCTGGCAGGGAAGAGACATCAGATAGTTGCACAGAATGAGTCTACATTACCAACCCCAAGCAATGCAATGAATTTTTAATTTCACAGAACTCAAGTTCACAAATGTTAAAATGGGTAAGTGATTGTGGTATGCAAAGGTCAATGGAATAGTCTATTCAGTTCAGTTCAGTCTCTCAGTCGTGTCCAACTCTTTGCAACCCCATGAATCACAGCACACCAGGCCTCGCTGTCCATCACCAACTCCCAGAGGTTAGTCAAACTCATGTCCATTGAGTTAGTGTTGCCATCCAACCATCTCCTCCTCTGTCGACCCCTTCTCCTCCAGCCCTCAATCTTTCCCAGCAGCAGGGTCTTTTCAGATGAGTCAGTTTTTTGCATCAGGTGGCCAAAGTGTTGGGGTTTCAGCTTCAGCATCAGTCCTTCCAATGAATATTCAGGACTGATTTCCTTTAGGATTGACTGGTTGGATCTCCTTGGAGTCCAAGGGACTTTATCATGTGTGAAACAGATCGCCAGTCCAGGTTCAATGCATGAGACAGGGTGCTCAGGGCTGGTGCACTGGGATGACCTTGAGAGATGGGCTGGGGAGGGAGGTGGGAGGGGGGTTCAGGATGGGGAACACATGTATACCCATGGCTGATTATGTCAACATATGGCAAAACCAGTACAATATTGTAAAGTAATTAGCCTCCAATTAAAATAAATATATTTTTTTAAAAAAGAGTCTTCTCCAACACCACAGTTCAAACACATGTATACCCATGGTGGATTCATGTCAATGTATGGCAAAACCAATACGATAATGTAAAGGAAAAAAAAACAACAACAAAGCATCAATTCTTCAGTTCTCAGCTTCCTAACTCTCACATCCATACATGACTACTGGAAAAATCATATCTTTGACCAGACAGAAGTTTGTTGGTGAAGTAATGTTTCTGCTTTTCAACATGCTGTCTAGGTTGGTCATACCTTTTCTTCCAAGGAGCAAGTGTCTTTCAATTTCATGGCTGCAATCACCATCTTCAGTGATTTTGGAGCCCCAGATGATAAAGTCTGTCACTGTTTCCACTATTTCTCCATCTATTTGTCATGAAGTTATGGGACTGGATACCATGATCTTAGTTTTCCAAATGTTGAGTTTATAGACAGCTTTTTCACTCTCCTCTTTCACTTTGATTAAGAGGCTCTTTAACTCTTTGGTTTCTCCCATAAGCGTGGTATCATCTGCATATCTAAGGTTACTGATATTTCTCCCGACAATCTTGATTTCAGCCTGTGATTCATCCAGCCCAGCATTTCCCATGATGTACTCTGCATATAAGTTAAATAAGCAGAGTGACAATATACAGCCTTGACGTAATCCTTTTCCTGTTTGAAACCAGTCTGTCGTTCCATGTCCAGTGCTAACTGCTGCGTCCTGACCTCACACAGATTTCTCAAGAGGCAGATCAGGCGGTCTGGTATTCCCATCTCCTGAAGAATTTTCCACAGTTTATTGCTATCCACACAGTCAAAGGCTTTGGCATAGTCACTAAAGCAGAAGTAGATGTTTTACTGGAACTCTCTTGCTTTTTTGATGATTCATCTGATGTTGGCAATTTGATCTCTGGTTTTTCTGCCTTTTCTAATACCAGCTTGAACATCTGGAAGATCACAGTTCACATACTGTTGAAGCTTAACTTGAAGAATTTTGAGCATTACTTTGCTAGCGTGTGAGATGAGTGAAATTGTGCGGTAAATTGAGCATTCTTTGACATTGCCTTTCTTTGGGATTGGAATAAAAACTGACATTTTCCAGTCCTGTGGCCACTGCTGAGTTTTCCAAATTTGCTGGTATGCTGAGTGCAGCACTTTGTCACAGCATCATCTTTTAGGATTTGAAATAGCTCAACTGGAATTCCATCATCTTTACTAGCTTTATTCATAGTGCTGCTTCCTAAGGCCCACTTGACTTTGCATTCCAGGATGTCTGACTCTAGGTGAGTGATCATACCATCACCCAGATCACATCTGGGTCATGAATATCTTTTTCCTATAGTTCTTCTGTGTATACTTGCTACCTCTTCTTGATATCTTTTGCTTCCATTAGGTCCATATCATTTCTGTCTTTTATTGATCCCGTCTTTGCATGAAATGTTCCCTTTGTATCTCTAATTTTCTTGAAGAGATCTCTAGTCTTTTCCATTCTATTATTCCCCTCTATTTCTTTGCACTGATCTCTGAGGAAGGCTATCTTATCTCTCCTTGCTATTGTTTGGAACTCTGCATTCAAATGGGTATATCTTTCCTTTTCTCCTTTGCCTTTTGCCTCTCTTCTTTTGACAACTGTTCATAAGGCCTCCTTAGACAGCCATTTATCTTTTTTGCATTTCTTTTTCTTGGGGACAATCTTGTTCCCTGTCTCCTGTCCAATGTCATGAGCCTCCGTCCATAGTTCTTCAGGCACTCTCTCTATCAGATCTAATCCCTTGAATCTATTTCTCAGTTTCACTGTGTAATTGTAAGGGATTTGATTTAGGTCATACCTGAATGGTCAAGTGATTTTCCCTTCTTTCTTCAATTCAAGTCTGATTTTGGCAATAAGGAGTTTATGATCCAAGCCACAGTCAGTCCCTTGTCTTGTTTTTGCTGACTGTATAGAGCTTCTCCATCTTTGTCTGCAAAGAATATAATAGTCTATTTAGCCTAACCTAATTCTTCCCAGCCCTGCCATGTTTTATTTTCACTGGGAATTTTTATGTTGTGTTTTCCTTTTTGGTGCATGGAATTGTGGTTTTTGAGATAGTTAAAAGGGCTTTGCTCTCTCCTCTTTGCTTTATTTAATTTCATTTGGGCTCTAAAAGCATCATTTTAAAGGTTTATTTCTTTAGCAGGTAACTTTAAATAACCTCCACCAAACTGGATTTGACCTCTATTGTACTGATGTGTTGTGAGTAAATAAAAGAGAACAAACTCTTTTTTTAAAGGCAAGTTATACACATATCTCCCTTAGTCCTTACATCTAAAGAGGTACATTATCTTTCCAAGCTTATTGAGATATATTTGAGATAAAATGTTGTGTAAATTTAGGGTGTATAACATGATGATTTGACACACATGTACGTATATGTATCTTTTTTTAGATTCTCTTCTCGTATAATGGGTGGAGTTCCCTGTGCTATATGTAGATATAGGTCCTTGCTGATCATCTATTTTTTAAAAAATTATATTTATTTATTTATTTTCTTTACATTATTGTGTTGATTTTGTAATACATTGACATGAATCCGCCGTGGGTATACATGTGTTCCCCTTCCAGAGCCCCCCTCCCACCTCCCTCCCTATTCCATCCCTCTGGGTCATCCCGGTGAACCAGCCCTGAGCACCCTGTATCATGCATCAATCCTGGGCTGGTGATTCATTTCACATATGATAATTTCCATGTTTCAATGCCATTCTCCCATATCATCCCACCCTTTTATGTACAATAATGTGTATATTTTAACACCAAACCCCTAATTTATCCCCCACCCACCCACCACATTTCCATTTTGGTAGTCATAAGTTTGTTTTTGAAGTTTTTGACTCTGTTTCTGTTTTATAAAGAAGTTCATTTGTATCATTTTATGAGATTTCACAAGTAAATGATATTATATGCTATTTGTCTTTCTCTGACTAAATTTACTGAGTATGATAAAATCCAGATCCATCCATGTTGCTGCAAATAACCTCATTCCACTATTTGTGAAGGCTGAGTTATATTCCATTGTATATCTGTACCATATTTTCCTTTTATTTATTTATTTTTTAATTTTTTTATTGCAACAAAACTTATTTTTTAATTGGAGAAAAGTTGCTTTAAAATGTTGTGTTGGTTTCAGCTGTAAAATAATGCAAATCAGTCATAAGTACACACACACACACACACACACAAGCCCCCACACATCCTCCTCCCCTCCCGCAATCCCACCTCTCTGTCATCACAAAGTGCCAGGCTGGGCTCCCTGGGTTATATATCAGCTTCCCACAAGATATCTATTTCACACACGATAGTGTATAAATATCAATGCTACTTTCTCAATTTGTCCCACCTTTACCACATGTCCATAAGTCCGTTCTCTATACCTTTGTATTTACTCCTTCCCTGCAAATGGGTTCATCAGTAACATTTTTCCAGATTCCATATATACACTTCAATATACAAGATTTATTTTTCTCTTCCTGACTGATTTAACTCTATATAACAGGCTCTAGGTTCATCCACCTCACTACAACTGACTCAAATTTGTTCCTTTTTATGGCTGAGTAATATTCCTGTGTGTGTGTGTGTGTGTGTGTGTGTGTGTGTGTGTATACACCACATCTTCATATGTTCATCTGTTGATGGACATATAGGTTGCTTCCATGTTCTAGGTATTGTAAATAGTGCTGCAATGAACATTGGGTAAATGTGTCTTTTGAATTCTGGTTTTCTCAGAGTATATGCCCAGTAGTGGAATTTCTGGGTCATATGGTAGATTTTTTAAAGGAATCTCCATATGCCCTCCAAAATGACTGTATCAATTTATATTACCAACAGTACAGAAGGGTTTGCTTTTCTCCACACACTGTCTGGCATTTACTGTTAGTCTGGCCATTCTGATTAGTGTGAGACGATACCTTGTAGTTTTGATTTTCATTTCTCTAACAATGAGCAATATTGAGCAGATTTTCATGTGTTTATTGGACATCTGTATGTCTTCTTTGAAAAAGTCTGTTTAGGTCTTCTGACCATTTTTTATTTTATTGTTTGTTTTTCTAATATTAAGCTATATAAGCTGCTTATATATTTTGGAGATTAATCCTTTGTCAGATGCTTTGTTTGCAATTGTTTTATTCAATCTCTGGGTTATTTTTTCATTTTGTTTATAGTTTTCATTGCTGTGCAAAAGCTTTTAATTATAATTAGGCCACAATTATTTATTTTTATTTCCATTACTCTAGGAGGTGGGTCAGAGAGGATCTTGCTGGGATTTATGTCAAAGAGTTCACTGCTTATGCTTTTCTCTAATAGGTTCATAGTTTCTGGCCTTTCACTTAAGCCTTTAATACATTTTCAGTTTATTTTTGTGTACAGTGTTAGGGATTGTTCTAATTTCATTCTTTTACATGTAGCTATTCAGTTTTCCCAGCACCACTTTTTGAAGAGGTTTTGTTTTCTCCATTGTATATTTTTGCCTCCTTTATCAATGATAAGGTGCCTACATGAGCATGGGTTTATCTCTGGGCTTTCTTTCTTGTTCCATTGTTCTATATTTCTGTATTTATGCCTCTACCATATTGTTTTAATGACAAGCTTTGTAGTATCATCTAAAGTCAGGAAGGTTGATTCCTCCAGTTCCATTCTCCTTTCTCAAATTTGCTTTAGCTGTTTAGCGTCTTCTGTGTTTTCTTACAAATTATGAACACTTTGGTTCTAGTTCTGTGAAAAATGCCACTGGTAACTTGATAGGTATTGTACTGACTCTGTTGATTGCTTTGGGTATTATAGTCATTTTCACAATATGGATTCTTGCAATCCAAGAACATGGTATATGTTTCCATCTGTGTCATCTTTGATTTTTTTCATCAGTGTCTTATGGTTTTCTGCATACAGGTCTTCTGTTTCTTTCTTTTTTTTTTTTTATTATTGTTTTTGCCATACATTGTCATGATATCACCATGGGTTTACATATGCTTCCCCTCCGGGTCCCCCCTCCCTCCTCCCTCCCCCCCGGGAAATCTCGCTGCACCAGTCCCGAGCATCAATCCTGGGCTGGCGATTGATTAGACACATGACAATTAACATGCTTCAATGCTCTTCTCCCATCTCATCCCACCCTTACCCTCATCCACAAAGTCCACAAGTCTATTCTATACATCTGCGTTCCTTTTGTTGTCTCCCATGTTGGGTTCTCATTACTGTCTTTCTAAATTCCATATATATGTGTTAATATACTGTATTGTTGTTTTTGCTTCTGGCTTACTTCACTCTGGATAATGGGCTCCAGTTTCGTCCATCTGAGTAGAATTGCTTCAAATGAATTTTTTTTTAATGCTGAGTAATATTCCATTGTGTATATATACCACAGCTTTCTTATCCATTCGTCAGTTGATGGGCATCTAGGTTGCTTCCATGTCCTGGCTATTGTAAACAATGCCAAAGAACTTAACAGACATTTCTCCAAGGAAGATATAAAAATGGCTAACAAACACATGAAAAGA
The DNA here is from genome assembly GCA_007570785.1 of Antilocapra americana. Lineage (NCBI taxonomy): Eukaryota > Metazoa > Chordata > Mammalia > Artiodactyla > Antilocapridae > Antilocapra > Antilocapra americana. The sequence goes on along the minus strand of ML663611.1, from coordinate 538,309 downwards.
TGCTCAACATCACTCATTATCAGAGAAATGCAAATCAAAACTACAATGAGGTACCACTTTACACCAGTCAGAATGGCTGCCATCCAAAAGTCTACAAGCAATAAATGCTGGAGAGGATGTGGAGAAAAGGGAACCCTCTTACACTGTTGGTGGGAATGCAAACTAGTACAGCCACTATGGAAAACAGTGTGGAGGTTCCTTAAAAAGCTGCAAATAGACCTGCCATATGACCCGGCAATCCCACTGCTGGGCATATACACCGAGGAAACCAGAATTGAAAGGTCTTCTGTTTCTTTGGGTAGGTTTTTCCTAGGTATTTTATTACAATGGTGAATGAGATCATTTCCTTAATTAGTCTTCCTGATTTTTCAGTTAGTGTATAGGAATGCAGGGGATTTCTTTGCATTAATTTTGTATCTTGCAACTTTACTAAATTCATTGATTAGCTCTAGTAATTTTCTGGTGGCATCTTTACAATTTTCTATGTATAATATCATATCATTTGCAAACAGTGAGAATTTTACTTGTTTTCCAATCTGGATTCCTTTTATTTCCTTTTCCTCTCTGACTGCCATGACTAGGACTTCCAAAACTATATTGAATAACAGTGTGACAGTGGGCATCTTGTCTTGGTACTGATCTTAGAAGAAGTGATTTCAGTTTTTCACTATTGAGAGAAATGTTTACTGTGCATATGTCATGAAGTAAGTGAGTGAGTGAAAGATGCTCAGTTGTATCCGACTCTTGGCGACCCCATACAGTCTATGGAATTCTCCAGGCCAGAATATTGAAGTGAGTAGCCTTTCCTTTCTCCAAGGGATCTTCCCAACCCAGGGATCGAACCCAGGTCTCCTGCATTGCAGGCAGATTCTTTACTAGTTGAGCCACCAGGGAAGCCATTTAGGGCCTTTATTACATTGAGTTTGGTTCCTTCTTTTCTTATTTTCTGGAGAGTTTCTTTTTTCTTTTAATCATAAATGAGTATTGAATTTTGTCAAAATCTTTCTCTGCATCCATTGAGATGATCACATGGTTCTTACCTTTCAATTTGTTAATATATATATATATATATATATATATCACATTAATTTGCATATATTGAGGAATTCTTGCATCCCTGGGATAAACCCCACTTGATCATGGTGTATAATCATTTTAATGGGTTGTTGTATTCGGTTTGCTAGGATTTTGTTGAGGATTTTTGAATCTATGTTCATCAGTGACATTGGCCTATAATTTTCTTTTTAGTGATATCTTTGGTTTTGGCATCAAGGTGATGGGGACCCCATGGAATGACTTTGAGAGTGTTCCTCCCTCTGCAATTTTTAGGAAGAGTTTGAGCAGGATAGGTGTTAGCTTGTCTCTAAACATTTAATAGAATTTGCCTGTGAAGCCATCTGGATCTGAGCTTTTGTTTGTGGAAGATTTTGGATCACAGCTTCAATTTCAGTGCTTGTGACTGGCCTGCTCATATTTTCTATTTTTTTCCTAGTTCAGTCTTTTCTAATAATTTGTCTGTTTCTTACAGGTTGTCCAATTTATTAGCATACAGATGCTCATAGTCTCTTATGATCCTTTGTATATCTGCATTGTCTGTTGTAATTTCTTCTTTTAAATTTCTAATTTTATTGGTTTGACTCTTCTCCCTTTTTATGGTTGAGTTCTATCCCACAGAATATATGGACCACATTTTCTTTATTATTTGTCTGTCAGTGGAAGATTTCTTCTATATCTCGCGTATTGTAAATAATGCTGCAATTAATACTCAGGTATCTTTTTGAATTGTGATTTTCTCTGTATATATGGCCAGGAGGCCATTGAAGGATGATCAGTTTAGTTTAGTTCAGTCGCTCTGTTGCGTCTGACTCTTTGTGACCCCATGGACTGCAGCATGCCAGGCCTCCCTCTCCATCACCAACTCCCAGAGTTTACCCAAATCCATGTCCACTGAGTCATTGATGCCATCCAACCATCTCATCCTCTGTCATCTGCTTGTTCTCCTGCCTTCAATCTTTCCCAGCTTCAGGGTCTTTTCAAATAAGTTAGTTTCAGCTTCAGCATCAGTATTTCCAATGAATATTCAGGACTGATTTCCTTTAGGATTGACTGGTTAGATCTTCTTGTCGTCCAGGGACTCTCAGTATTCTTCTCCAACACCACAGTTCAAAAGCATCAATTCTTTGGTGCTCAGCTTTCTTCATAGTCCAACTCTCACATCCATACATGACTACTGGAAAAACCATAGCCTTGACTACATGGACCTTTGTTGACAAAGAAATGTCTCTGTTTTTTAATATGCTGTCTAGATTGGTCATACCTTTTCTTGCAAGGAGTAAGCGTCTTTTAATTTCATGGCTTCAGTCACCATCTGCAGTGATTTTGGAGCCCAAAAAGATAGTCTGTTACTGTTCCACTTTTTCCCCATCTATTTGCCACGAAGTGATGGGACCAGATGCCATGATCTCAGTTTTCTGAATGTTGAGCTTTAAGCCAACTTTTTCTGCTCTCCTCTTTCACTTTCATCAAGAGGCTCTTTAGTTCTCCTTCACTTTCTGGCATAAGGGTGTTGTCATCTGCATATCTGAGGTCATTGATATTTCTCCCAGAAATCTTTATTCCAGCTTGTGTTTCATCTGGCCTGGCATTTCGCACGATGTACTCTGCATATAAGTTAAATAAGCAGGATGACAATATACAGCCTTGACGTACTCCTTTTCCTATTTGGAACCAGTCTGTTTTTCTATGTCCAGTGCTCACTGTTGCTTCCTGACCTGCATACAGGTTTCTCTGGAGGCAGGTCAGGTGATCTGGTATTCCTATCTCTTTCAGAATTTTCCAGTTTGTGGTGATCCAAACAGTCAAAGGCTTTGGCATAGTCAATAAAGCAGAAATATATATATTTTTCTGGAACTCTCTTGCTTTTTTGGTGATCCATCGGATGTTGGCAATTTGATCTCTAGTCGTCTGCCTTTTCTAAAACCAGCTTGAACACCTGGAAGTTCACAGTTCATGTATTGGTGAAGCCTGGCTTAGAGAATTTTGAACATTACTTTACTAGCATGTGAGATGAGTGCAATTGTGTGGTAGTTTGAACATTCTATGGCATTGCCTTTCTTTGGGATTGGAATAAAAACTGACATTCTCCAGTCCTGTGACCACTGCTGAGTTTTCCAAATTTGTTGATATACTGAGTGCAGCACTTTGTCACAGCATCATCTTTTAGGATTTGAAATAGCTCTACTGGAATTCCATCAACTCCACTAGCTTTGTTCATAGTGATGCTTCCTAAGGTCCACTTGATTTCACATTCCAGGATGTCTGGCTTTAGGTGAGTGATCACACCATCCTGATCATCTGGATCATGTATATCGTTTTTGTATAGTTCTGTGTATTTTTGCCAGCTCTTCTTAACATTTATTACTTATGTTAGATCCATACAATTTCATTTTTTGAACCCATCTTTGCATGAAATGTCCACTTGTTATCTCTGATTTTCTTAAAGAGGCCTCTAGTCTTTCCCATTCTGTTGTTTCCCTCTATTTCTTTGCACTGATCACTGAGGAAGGCTTTCTTATCTCACCTTGCTATTCTTTGGAACTCTGCATTCACATGGGTATATCTTTCATTTTCCCATTTGTTTTTCACTTCTCTTATTTTCAAAGATATTTGTAAGGCCTCCTCAGAGAGCCATGTTGCTTTTTTGCATATCTTTTTCTTGGGGATGATCTTGAGCCCTGTCTCCTGTACAATGTCATGTTCATCAGGCCCTCTGGCTGTCAGATCTAGTCCCTTAAATCTATTTCCTACTTCCACTGTATGATCATAAGGGATTTGATTTAAGTCATACCTGAATGGTCTAGTGGTTTTCCATATTTTCTTCAATTTAAGTTTGAACTTGACAATATGGAATTCATTATCTGAGCCCCAGTTAGCTCCAAGTCTTGTTTTTGCTGACTGTGTAGAGCTTTTCCATTTTTGCCTGCAAAGAATATAATCAGTCTCATTTTGGTGTTGACCCTCTGTTGATGTCAATATGTAGTCTTCTCTTGTGTTGTTGGAAGATCATATGGCATCTTTATTTTTAGTTACTTAAGAAATTTCCATATTGTTCTCCATATTGGCTGTACAAATTTACATTCCCACCAACAGTGTAGGAGGGTTCCCTTCACTGCACACCTTCTCTGGGATTTATTGCTTGTAGACTTTTTGATGATGGCCATCTAACCAGTGTGAGGTGGTACCTCATTTTAGATTTGATTTGCCTTTCTCTAATAATTAGTAATGTTGAGCATATTTTCATGTGATTTTTGGCCATGTGCATATTTTATTTGAAGACATATGTATTTAGGTCTTCTTATCATTTTTGATTATGTTGTATGGGTTTCTTTTCTTTTTAACATTGAGCTGCATGAGCAGTTTTGCAGTTTATGTATTTTGGAGATTAATCCCCAGTTGATCGCTTCATTTGAAAATATTTTCTCCCATTCTGATGTTGCTTTCTCATTTTATTTATGTTTTCCTTTGTTGTGCAAAAGCTTTTGAGTTTAATTGCCTCTCATTGTTTATTTTTCTTTTTATTTTCATTATACTATGTCATGGATCAAAATGATATTGCTGCAATTTATATCAAATAATCTACTGCTTATCCTTCCTCTAAGAGTTTTATAGTATCCAGTCATACATTTAAGCCTTAATATATTTTTGTTTGTTTTTGTGTATGGTGTTAGTGAATGTTCTAATTTCATTTTTTTACATGTAGCTTTCTAGTTTTCCAAATACCACTTACTGAGCAGACTGTCTTTTCTCCATTGTATATTCTTGCCTCCTTTGTTGTAGATTAATTAACCATAGATGCATGAGTTAATTTGAATTATCACACTGAATGATTTGCAGGTATTGAAAACTCCTTGCATCCCTGGGATAAATCCCACTTGATTGTGGTATATGATTATTTTAATGTATTGCTGGATTCGGTTTGCTAGTATTCTGTGAAGTATTATTGTGTCTATGATATTATAAGTGATATTGGCTTATAATTTTCTTTTTTTTTGTGGTAGTTTGGACTGATTGACATCTGGGTAATGTGTCCTAATAAAATGAGTTTGCAAGTGTTCTCTCCTCTGTAATTTTTTAGAATAGTTTCAGGGGACAAGTGTCAGTTTTTGTTTAAATGTTTGATAAAATTCGCCTGGAAGCTATGTGGTCCTAGACTTTTGTTTGTTAGGAGTTTTTTTTTTTTTTTTTTTTTATTGGTTTTGTCATACAATGACATGAAATCGCCATGGGTTTACATATGCTCCCCCTACAGAACCCCCCTCCCTCCTCCCTCCCAATTCCCTCCTCCTGGGAAATCTCGGTGCACCAGCCCCGAGCATCAATCCTGGGCTGGCGATTGATTTCGCATATGACCATCAACATGTTTCAATGCCATTCTCCCATATCATCCCACCCTTGCCCTCTTCCACAGAGTCCACGTGTCTGTTCTATACATCTGCGTTCCTTTTGCTGTCTTGCATGCAGGGTTCTCGTTACCATCTTTCTAAATTCCATATAAATGGCTAACAAACATATGAAAAGATGCTCAACATCACTCATTTTCAGAGAAATGCAAATCAAAACCACAATGAGGTACCGCTTTACACCAGTCAGAATGGCTGCCATCCAAAAATCTACAAGCAATAAATGTTGGAGAGGATGTAGAGGAAAGGGAACCCTCTTACACTGTTGGTGGGAATGCAAACTAGTATAGCCACTAAGGAGTTTTTAAATTACAATTTTAGTTTCACTATTTGTGATTGACCTGTTCATTTTCTCTCTTTTTTCCTCCTGATTCAGTTGTGGGAGATTGAATCTTTCTAGGAGTTTGTCTATTTCTTCTGGTTTTCTGCTTTATTGGCATACCATTGCTTGTAGTAGTCTCTTATGATTCTTAGTGCTTCTGTGGTATCAGCTGTAACTTCTCTTTTTTCATAGCCAACTTTATTGATTTTGGTGCTTTTCATTTTTTGATGAATCTGGTTGAAGGTTTATCTTTTTTTTAATCTTTTCAAAGGACCAGATTTTAGTTTCATTGATCTTTTCTATCATTTTGTCTATATTTCATTTATTTATGCACTGATCTTTGTTTTTTCCCCTTCTACTAACTTTGAGTTTTGTTTGTTCTTTCTCTCGTTGCTTAGGTGTAGCTTTAGGTTGCTTATTTGAGATTTTTCTTGTTTCTTGAGATAAGATTTTATTGCTGTAAACCTTCTTAGAACTGTTTTTGCTGCATCCCATAGGATCTGGATCATTATGTTTTGATAATACTCTTCATTAGGTATTTTGAAATTTCCTCTTTGAATTCTTCTTTTTTAATTTTTTTAGTATTTTTAATTAATTTTTTATTTATTCTTTTCTTTACATTATTGTGTTGGTTTTGCCATACGTTGACATGAATCCACCATGGGTATACATGTATCCCCCTTCCAGAACCCCCCTCCCCCCTCCCTCTGAATTCTATCCCTCTGGGTCATCCTGGTGCACCAGCCCCAAGCACCCTGTATCATGCATCAAACCTGAGCTGGTGATTCATTTCACATATGATAATTTACATGTTACAATGCCATCCTCCCATATCATCCCACCTTTGCCCTCTCCCATAGAATTCAAAAGACTGTCCTATACATATGCGACTCTTTTGCTGTTTCACATACAGGGTTATCATTACCATCTTTCTAAATTCCATATATATGCATTAGTATACTGTAGTTTTTCCTTCTGGCTTACTTCACTCTGTATAATAGGCTCCAGTTTCGTCCACCTCATTAGAACTGATTCAAATGTATTCTTTTTAATGGCTGAGTAATATTCCTTTGTGTATAGGTACCACATCTTCCTTATCCATTTGTCTGCTGATGAACATCTGGGTTGCTTCCATGTCCTGGCTATTGTAAACAGTGTGGCAATGAACATTGGGGTACATGTGTCTCTTTCAATTCTGGTTTCCTCGGTGTGTATGCCCAGCAGTGGGATTGCTGGGTCTTAATGGCAGTTTCATTTCCAGTTTTTTAAGGAGTCTCCACACTGTTCTCCATAGTGGCTATACTAGTTTGCATTCCCACCAACAGTGTAAGAGGGTTCCCTTTTCTCCACATCCTCTCCAGCATTTATTGCTTGTAGACTTTTGGATGGCAGCCATTCTGACTGGTGTGAAATGGTACCTCATTGTGGTTTTGATTTGCATTTCTCTGATAATGAGTGATGTTGAGCATCTTTTCATGTGTTTGTTAACCATTTGTATGTCTTCTTTGGAGAAATGTCTGTTAAGTTCTTTGGCCCACTTTTTGATTGGGTCGTTTATTTTTCTGGAATTGAGCTGCAGGAGTTGGTTATATATTTTTGAGATTAATTGTTTGTCTGTTGCTTCGATTGCTATTATTTTCTCCCATTCTGAAGGCTGCCTTTTCACTTTGCTTTTAGTTTGCTTTGTTGTGCAGAAGCTTTTAATTATAATGAGGTCTCATTTGTTTATTTTTGCTTTTATTTCCAATATTCTGGGAGGTGGGTCAGAGAGGATCTTGCTTTGGTTTATGTCAGAGAGTGTTTTGCCTATGTTTTCTTCTAGGAGTTTTCTTCAATGACCCATTGATTGTTTAGCAACATATTGTTTAGCCTTCAGGTGTTTGTGTTTTTACAGCTTTTTTCTTGCAGTTGATTTCTAATCTCATAGTGTTCTGGTCAAAAAAGATAACTGAAATGAATTCAATGTTCTTAAATTTACTAAGGCTTCCTTTTAGCCCAGTATGTGACCTATCTTGGAGAATGTTCCTTGTGCACTGGAGAAGAATGTATTTTCTGCTGCTTTTGGATGGAATGCTCTATAAATATCAGTTAATCCCATCTCCTATAATGTGTCATTTAAGATCTGCTTTCCTTACTGATTTTCTGTCTGGATGATCTGTTCTTTGATGTAAGTAGGATGTTCAAGTCCCCCAGTATTATTATGTTACTGTCAATTTCTCCTTTTATGACTGTTAGCATTTGCATTATATATTAAGGCATTTGTAGGCTGAGTGCTTATATATTTATAATTGTTATAGCTTCTTCTTGGATTGATCCTTTGATCATTATGTAATGTTCCACTCTGTCTCTTATAAAAGTCTTTAAAGTATCTTTTGTCTGATAAATTATTGCTTCACCAGCTTTTCTTTTATTTCTATTTGCATGTAATAACTTTCCATTCCTTTGCTTTCAGTCTCTGTGTCCTGAGATCGGAAGTGGATCTCTTATAGACAGGATATATACAGGCCTTTTTTTTAAAATCCATTTGACCAGTCTGTGTTTTTGATTGAGGCAGTTAAACTATTTACATTTAAGATAATTACTTGGTATATATGTTTGTTTTGTCATTTTGTTAACTGTTCAAGATTTGTTTTGGTAGTCTTTTTTCTTACCTCATTTTTTTGTTTTCTTCTCTTGTGATTTGATGACTAAATTTAATGTTGTGTTTGGATTCCTTTCACATTTTGTTTTGTGTCTATTTTTTTGGTTTGCAATTACCACAAGGTTTTGATACAGCAGTCTATGTATAAACAGTATTGTTTTAAGTTGCTAATCTTTTAATTTCAAATGAATCCCCAATATTTTGCATTTTACTCTCTCCCTATCATAACTGTAGGTTTTGATATCATAATATTTATGTGTGGATGATGTCCTATCGTTTCTATATGCTTTCCTTTGCTGGTAAGCTCTCCATTGGTAATTTTCTTGTTTCTAGTTGTGTGCTTCCCTTCTTCAGCCTAGAGCTGTCCCTTTAGCATTTATTATAAAGCTGAATTGGTGTTGCTGAATTCTTTTAGCTTTCACTTGTCTGTAAAGTTTTTGATTTCTCCATCAAATCCAAATAAGAACTTGCTGGATGGTTTTCCTGGTTGTAGCTTCTTCCTCTTCCTCATTTACAATATAGCGTGCCACTCCCTTCTGGTCTATAGTGTTTCTGCTGAAAAATCACTTGATAAATTTATGGGGATTCCTTTGTATGTTTGTTGCTTTTCCCTTGTTGCTTTGAATTTTTTCCATTTGCTTTAATTTTTATCAGTTTGGTTAATATGTGTCTCAGCATATTCCTCCTTGTGTTTATCCCATATAGTAATCTCTGAACCTCCTACTCTAAGGTGCCTATTTCCTTCCCCTTGTTAGAAACATATTCAGCTATCATCTCATGAAATATTTTTCTCAGTGCCTTTCTCTCTTCTCTTTGTGAGATGACTATCGTGTGAATTTTGCTACATTTAATGTCATTAAATGCTGTACTGCTTCAACCATATGTGAATAGAAAACTTCCAGAAGTACAAGCTGGATTTAGGAAAGGCAGAGGAACCAGAGATCAAATTGCCAACATCCTCTGAATCATAGAAAAAGAAAGGAAATTCCAAAAAAATCTTCTGTTTCATTGACTATGCTAAACTGTTGACTATGTGGGTCACAACAAACTGGAAAATTCTTAAAGAGATGGGAATACCAGACCACTTTACATTTCTCCTAAGAAACCTGTATGTGGGTCAAGGAGCAGGTTAGAACCTGACATGGAACAATGGACTGGTTCAAAATTGGGAAAGGAGTATGTCAAGGCTGTATATTGTCATCTTGCTTATTTAACTTACATGCAGAGTACATCATGTGGAACGCTGAGCTGGATGAAGCACAAGCTGGAATCAAAATTAGCAGGAGAAATATCAATAATCTCATATATGCAGATGACACCACCCTTATGGCAGAAAACAAAAAGGAACTAAAGAACCTCTTGATGAGGGTGAAAGAGGAGAATCAAAAAGCTTACTTAAAAGTCAACATTCAAAAAACTAAGAGCATGGCATCCATTCCCATCATTTCATGGCAAATAGAAGGGAAAAAGTGGAGACAATAACAGATTTTCCTTTTGGGGGGGCTCCAAAATCACTGCAGACAGTGACTGCTGCCATGAAATTAAGATGCTTACTCCTTGGGAGAAAAGTCATGACAAATCTAGGTAGCCTATTGAAAAGCAAAGACATCACTTTGCCTACAAAGTGACAGTCAAAGCTATAGTTTTTCCTGTATTCATGTATAGGTGTGAGAGATGGACCATAAACAAGACTGAGCACTGAAGAACTGATGCTTTCAAATTTTGGTGCTGGAGAAGACTCTTGAGAGACCATTGTACAGCACAGAGATTAAACCAATCAATCCTGAAGGAAATCAACTCTGAATATTCATTGGAAGGACTGATGCTGAAGCTGCAATAATTTGGCAATTTTATGCAAAGTGCTGACTCTCCAGAAAAGACCCTAATGCTGGGAAAGATTGAGGGCAGGAGGAGAAGGGAGTGACAGAGGTTAGGGTGGTTAGATGGCATCATTGGCTCAGTGTACATGAGTTTGAGCAAACTCCAGGAGATAGTAAAGGCCAGAGATGTCTGGCGTGCTGCATTCTATGAAGTCACCAAGAGTCAGACATAGCTTAGCTACTGAACAACAATGTTGTCCCTGAGGTCTCTCAATCTATCCTCATTTTTTTGTTCTTTTCTTCTTTGTCCTGTCCCATGGAAGTGGTTTTCACTATTCTATGTACCAGCTCACTATTTGCTCTTCTGCCTCATTTTTACTGCTATTGACTCCTTCTAGTGAATTTTTTCATTCCAGTTATTGCTCATCTCTGTTCTTTATATCTTCTAGCTCTTTGTTAAACATTGCTTATATCTTGGTCTGTGCCTCCATTCTTTTTCTAAGATCTTGAATCATCTTTACTCTCATTATTCTGATTTTTTTCTTTTCTTTTCTTTATTTATTTTTATTTTTAATTTTTTTGGTAGCTTGCTCTCTACTTCATTTAGTTGTTCTTCTGGGGTTTTACCTTGTTCCTTCATCTGAAACAAAAAAATATTCTGTATTTTCATTTTGACCTAATTTCTGTGATAGTGTTTTTTGTCCCACAGACTACAGGACTATAGTTCCTCTTGCTTCTGGTGTCTTCCCCAAGGTATGTGAGGCTAATCTAAGAGGTTTGCACAAGTTTCCTAGTGGGTGGGACTGGTGCCTGCCCACTGATGTCTGGAGCTGTGCCTTGTCCCTCTGATGAGTGGGGCCATGTTAGAAGATATGTTTAGAGATAGCTATGGGCTCAGGAAGACTTTAGGCAATGCCTGATGATGAGAGGGGCTTTGTTCCCCACCTTGTTTGTTGTCTAGCATGAGGCATCCCAGCACTGGAGCATAAAGGTGTCAGGTGGGGCCAGCCTTTCAAAATGCTCAAATATTGTCAAAACGGTGGCCTCCAAGAGAGCCCACACCAGTCAGCATTTCCTGGTACTGCTGCCGCTACTGTCCTTGTCCCAACAGTGAGCCACAGCTCCATTCCACCTCCCCAGGACACCCTCCAAGACCCAGAGCTAGGTCTGACCCAGGCTCATATGAAGTCACTGACTTTTCGCTGTGTCCTGGTGCACACAAGACCTTGTGTACCCTTCAAGATTGGAGTTTCTGTTTCCCTTAGCTCTGTAATGTTCTTGTGATTAGACCCTGCTGGCTTTCAAAGCCAAATGTTCTTGGGGCTCCTCCTTCCAATGCCATACCCCCATGCTGGGGAGCCTGACTTGGGGCTTAGAAGTTCATACTCCTGTGGGATAAACTCTGTAATATACTTGTTTTCCAGTTTGTGAGTCACCCACTCCACAGGTATAGGATTTGATTTTATCATGAGTGATATTTTTCTACTGTTTTGTTTTGGCTTCTTAGCCTTTGGGTGCAGAATTTCTGTTTTAGTAGGTTCCACTATTTTTTGCTGGTGGTTGTTCAGCAGTTACTTGTGATTTTTGTGTTTTAATGAATGGAAGGGGTGAGCTCAAGTTGTTCTTTACCATATTGTCTCCAGCCTTTCTGTGCATACTTTTTAATTAGATCATTTTTCCTATTGCATTGCATGAATTCATTATGTATTTTAATTATTAATCCCTAATCTGATATATGGTTTGCAAATATTTTCCCTCAGTATGTTGGTTGCCTGTTTATATTCTTGATTGTTTATTTTGCTGTGAAAAGACTTCTGAATTTGATGTAGTCCCACAAACAATATCAAATAATGTAGTCGTTTGTTAATTTTTGCTTGTGCTTTTGGTGTCACATCCGAAAAACGAATGCCAAGATGAGTGTCAAGGAGATTTTCCACTATGTTTTCTTCTATGAATTTCATGATTTCAAGTCTTATATTTAAGTCTTTAATCAATTTTGAGTTTATTTTTTATGAGTGATGTGAGATAGGAGTCTACATGTGAATATCTATTTGTCTCACAATTTGTTTCAATGAATGCATTGAAAACTTTGCCTTTTTGTCCTTGAGTATTTTTGGCTCCCTTGTCAAATATTAGTTTGCCAAATATGCATGGATTTATTTCTGGACTCTCTCTTCTATTCCATGGATCTTTGTGTCTGCTTTCATGACATTAACATACATTTTGATTACTTAACCTTTATAATATAGCTTTTCCCCTAAATTCTTTATTTTTTATTTTCTAAATTATGAAAATATGGTAACACATTTACAAGAGACTTGGAAAATACAGAACAAAGTTGCATATAGTTCCACTATGTATTACAATTGTTTGTTTTAAATAAAGTAAGATTTTTAGTTGGAGTTTCAACATCAAACTCTCAGAAATGAATAGAATGAAAGTACAGAGAAGTAGAATATAGTACACCTGAAAACCATTATAAACAGATTTGGTATAGTAATACTAGATGCCAAAATACATGAAACTATATCAAAATTTTGAGTGAATATATATTAGAAATTTAGCATTCTATTCTACTAAGTCAAAAGAGTAGAATCAAAATTTCAGAAAAATTTTTACATACTCTCTCTATACACACATGCACACACACACACACACACAGTATGTTCACAAAGGCTTTTCTACTACACTTGGGAAAGTATTGAGAAAGAACATTAAAAAAAAAGAGAAATTGGAAAACATAAATGAAAGGGTAATGCTGAATAAAATAGGAAAAGGGAAACAAACTAGATAAAAGTAAAAGATCATCATGCTGTACAGTTGTTTTTAAACATAGCTGCTCGTTAGAAACACATCTGGCTATTGTAAACAATGCAGCGATGAACATTGGGGTGCACGTGGCTCTTTCAATTCTGGTTTCCTCGGTGTATATGCCCAGCAGTGGGATTGC
>ML663611.1:386857-505117 GCA_007570785.1 Antilocapra americana | reverse complement strand
ACACAATGGAATATTACTCAGCATTAAAAAAAAATTCATTTGAAGCAGTTCTACTCAGATGGATGAAACTCGAGCCCATTATCCAGAGTGAAGTAAGCCAGAAGCAAAAACAACAATACAGTATATTAACACATCTATATGGAATTTAGAAAGACAGTAACGAGAACCCAACATGCGAGACAGCAAAAGGACGCAGATGTATAGAATAGACTCGTGGACTCTGTGGATGAGGGTAAGGGTGGGATGATATGGGAGAAGGGCATTGAAACATGTTAATTATCATATGTGTAATCAATTGTCAGCCCAGGATTGATGCTCGGGGCTGGTGCATTGAGATTTCCCAGGGGGAGGGAGGAGGGAGGGAGTAGGGAGGGGGGTTCTGGAGGGGGAGCATATGTAAACCCATGGTGATATCATGGCATTGTATAGCAAAAGCAATAAAAGGAAAAAGAAAAAAAAAATAATTAAATACAATTTAGGGCTTCCCTGGTGGCTCAGACGGTAAAGCATCTGCCTGCAATGCCGGAGACCTGGGTTCTATCTCTGGGTTGGGAAGATTCCCCTGGAGAAGGAAATGTCAACCCACTCTGGTATTCTTGCCTGGAAAATCCCGTGGACTGAGGAACCTTGTAGGCTATAGTCCATGCATTTTCTTTCACTATGACCTTTTTCTTCCACTAGGGGGTTAAGTAGAATGATGTCGTAAGTAAGTAAGTAAGCAAGCACATGTTTTCATCTTCCTAGCCAATCTATGTCTTTTGGTTTTGCATTTAATCCACTTACATTTAAGGTAATTATCAATATATATGATCCTATTACCACTTTCTTAATTATTTTATTTTGGCTAAGTCTTTTCCTTCTTTTGTGTTTCCTGCTTAGAGAAGTTCCTTTAGCATTCATGTGAAGCTGGTTTGGTGGTGCTGAATTCTCTTAACTTTTGCTTGTCTGTAAAGCTTTTCACTCCTCCGTCAAATCTGAATGAGAGTCTTGCTAGGTAGAGTATTCTTAATTGGAGTTTTCTTGCTGGGTAGAGTAATCTTGGTTGTAGCTTCTTCTCTTCATTACTTTAAATATATAATGCCATTCCCTTCTGACTTGTAGAGTTTCTGTTGAGAAATCAGTTGATAACCTAATGGGACTTCCCTTGTATGTTATTTGTCATTTTTCCTTTGTTGTTTTTAATACTTTATCTGCTTTTTATTTTTGTCAGTTCGATTAGTGTGTGTCTTGGTGTGTCCTTGGAATTATCCTGTCTGGGACACTTTTTGTTTCCTGGAGTTGGTTGACTGTTTCCTTTCCCATGTTTGGGAAGTTTTCAGCTATTATCTGTTGAAATATTTTCTCAGGTCCTTTCTCTCTCTCTCCTCCTCCTTCTGGGACCCCTATAATGTGAATGTTGGTGCATTTAATGTTGTCCCAGAGGTCTCTTACACCATTTCTTTTCATTATTTTCTCTATATTTGGTACTGCAGTAGTAATTTCCATCATTCTGTCCTCTAGGTCATTTATACTTTCTTCTGCCTCAGTTATTCTCTGTTATTTCCTTCTAGTGTATTATTCATCTCTGTTCTTTATTTCTTGTAGGTCTTTGGTAAACATTTCTTGCATCCTCTCCACTATTTTTCCGAAATCCTAGATCATCTTCACTATCATTATTCTGAATTCTTTTTCTGGAAGGTTGCCTATATCCACTTCATTTAATTGTTTTTCTGGGGTTCTATCTTGCCCCTTCATCTGGAACATAGCTTTGTATTTTTTAATCCTGATTAACTTTCTAAAATGTGGGTTTTGTTCTAGCTGCTGTGGGATTGTGCTCCTCTTGCTTCTTCTGTCTGTTTTCTGATGGAGGAAGTTAAGAGGTTTGTGTAAGCTTTCTGATGGGAGAGACTGGCAATGGGAAAAGCTGGATCTTGCTCTGGTTGGCAGGGCTGTGCTCAGTAAAACTTTAATCCAATTGTCTGCTGATGGGTGAGGTTGTGCGCCCCGGCTTGTGAGTTGTCTAGCCTGAGGTGACCTAGTCCTGGTGTCTATGGGCTCTATGGTAGGGTTAGTGGCAATTTCCAAAATGCCTTAGGCCAAGGAGTCCCTTGCTGGACTTCTGCTGTTAGTGCCCCATCCCTGTGGCAAGCAACTTCTGACCCATGCCTCCGTAGGAGACACTCCAACACTAACAAGTAGGTCTGGTTCAGTCTCCTGTGAGGTCACTGCTCCTTTGCCCTGGGTCTTGGTGCACACCATATTTTGTTTGTTCCCTCCAAGAGTGGATTCTGTTTTCCCCAGTACTGTGGAAGTCCTGTAATCAAATTCTGCTGGCTTTCAAAGCCAGATTCCCTGAAGATTCCCATTCCCTCCATTGGATTCCCAGGCTGGCAAGCCTGATGTGGCACTCAAAACCTTCACAACTGTGGGAGAATTTCTTCAGTATTATTTGTCTCCAGTTTGTGGTTCACCCACCCAACAGGTATGGGATTTGATTTTATCATGGTTGCACCCATCCTACCATCTTATTGCTGCTTCTTCTCTGCCTTTGAGCATAGGGTATCTTTTTGTGTGTGTTCCAATGTCCTCCTGTTGATGGTTGTTCAACCGCTAGTTGCAATTTTGGTGTAATATTGTGCAATATTTGGTGCAAAATCCTAATCTTTGTAATATAGTTTGAAATCAGGAAGTGTAATGCCTCCAGGTTTGTTCTTCTTATTCAAGATTACTTTGGCTGTTCAGGGTCTTTTGTGATTTCATATGAGTTTGGGGATTGGTATTTCTATTTCTGTAAAAAGTGTCATTGGAATTTTGATAAGAATTGCATTGTATTTATAGATGACTTTAGGTGGCATGGGCATTTTAGAGTTCTTCTGCTCCATGAATATGGACTATCTTTTCATTTATTTGTGTCTTCAATTTTTTAAATCAATGTCTTATAGTTTCAGTGTAAAGATCTTTCATTTTTGATTAAATTTACTCATAAGCATTTTATTTGCCCCCCCTCAGCTTTATTTACTTATAACTAACATGGAACATTATGTAAGTTTACATGTTTACTTGATTAATTCATAGATTGCAAAATGATTGCTACCATATAATTAGTTACCACTGCAATTCCATCATATAGTTATCATTTCTTTTCTTTTGTGAGAATAGTTAAGATTTACTCTCTTAGTAGCAATTCTAGTATATGATACAATATTTTTAGCTATAGTAATCATGCTGTACATTGGATCCCCAAAGTTATTAATCTTATAACTGGAGGTTTGCATCCTTTGAGTAATATCTCCCCTTTTCCACTACTCCCTAACCTCACATAACCACTACTCCACTCTTTCTGTGAGTTTATCTTTTTTAGATCCTACATATAAGTGGTTATCACAAAGTATTTGTCTGTGATTAATTTCACTTAGCATAATGCCTTCAAGGTCCACCCAAGTTGTTGCAAGTGGCAAGATATCCTTCTTTCTCATTGCTGAATAATATTCCATATACATGTGTCTGTGTGTGTGTGTGTATCTCTGTCTATGTGGGTGTCTGTATTCTTTATGCAATCATCTATTGAAGGCCACTTACACTGTTTCCATGACTTTGCTATTGTGAATACTGCTTCAAGAACATGTGAGGGCAGATACTTCTATAAGCTCATGATTTCAATTTCTTTGGATATACATGCAAAAGTGGAATTGATGTGTCATATGGCAGTCCTATTTTTAAGTTTTTGAGGACCTCCATCTTCTTTTCCATAGTGGCTGTACCAATTTAGATTCCCACCAACCATGTACTAGGATTTCCTTTGCTACACACCCTCACCAATACCTGCTATTTCTTTTCTTTTTAATGAAAGCCATTCTAATTGTGTTAGGTGGTATCTCATTGAGTTTTTGTTTTGTATTTTCCTAGTGATTAGCAATGTTGAGAACCTGTACATGCACCTGTTGGTCATTTGTATCTCTTCCTTAGAAAACTATTTAATTCCTCTCCCATTTTCTTTTTTAAACAACCATGTTAGTCTTCTTACTCTTGAACTGTGAGTTCTTTATATACCTCGGATATTAACCCTTTATCACATATATAATTTACAAATATTTTCTCCTTTTCTATTGGTTGTCTTTTCATTTTGTTGATTGTTTTATGTGTAGAATCTTTTTAGTTTAATGCGATTCTACTATTGGTTTTTGCTTTTGTTGGTTGTGCTATCACATTCAGTAAATTACTGGCTATACCAATGCCAAGGAGACTTTTTTCATTTTCTTTTAGAGCCTTTATGGTTTCAGAACTTAAATTTAAGTCTTTAATCCATTTTGAGTTCATTTTTGTGAATGGAGAAAGGTAGGAGGCCAATTTTATTTTTTTCCATGTGATTATCCAGTTTTCCCAACACCATTTATTGAAGAGACACTTCTCTCATTGAGTATCCTTGGCTGCTTTGTCAATATTAGTTGACTATGTATGAAAAGATTCATTTCTGGACTCTCAAATCTGTTCCAAACATTCTGCTTTGGCTAAAATAGCTTTGTGGTAAAATTTAAAATCACAACGTGTGATGCCTCCAGCTTTGTCTTCTTTCTTAGAATAGCTTTGGCTGTTTGGGGTATGTGACTCCATACAAATTTTAAGATTGTTTTTTCTATTTCTGTGAAAAATGCCACTAGAAGTACATTGAATCTATAGATGACTTTAGGTGATATAAATATGCTATTGTTGTTGCTTAGTCACTAAGTCACATATGATTCTTTTGCAACCCCAAGGATTGTAGCCCTCCAGTCTCCTTCTGTTCAAGGGATTTCCCAGGCAAAAATACTGGAGTGGTTTGCCATTTCCTTCTCCAGGGAAGAAGCAATTTTATTCTTTATTAGGGGTAAATATAACCAATCTAATAAATCTAAATCTAATTAATATTACTAATATGTTTATATTAATTCCTCTAATTCATGGACAAAAGATATCTTTCCATTTGTTTTGTCTTCAGTTTCTTCTATCAAAGTCTTGTAGTTGGCAATTCAAAGAATTTCACTTCCTTGGTTAGATTTATTCCAAAGTATTTTATTGTTTTTTATGCTATTGTGGCTGGAATTCTTTCTTTTTTTAGACATTCTATTGATAGTTGAATATACTGTTGCTATATATATTCAAGTGTTTTCTACATGTTGATTTTGCATCCTGAAACCCTATTGAAGTTGTTGACTAGTTTTGGCAGTGTTTTGTGGAGTCTTTGGGATTTTCTATATGTAAGATCATATCATCTGCAAAAAAAAAAAAAAAACCCCACAATTTTATTTCTTCTTCCTTTCCTGTTTGGAAGTATTTTATTTATTCTTTCCCAATTTCCCTGGCTAAGATTTCCAGTATTCTTTTGAATAGGAGTGTGAGAGCAGGCATTCTTGTCTTATTCCTGATCTTACATAAGTATTCAACATTTTACCACTGAGTATAATAATGCAGGCTGTGAGTTTGTCATATATAGCCTGTATTTTGTTGAGGTAACTTTTTCTATACCTATTTTGTTGAGGGTTTTTATCATTAAAAGATCTTTGTATTTTGTTAAATGCTTTTACTAAATCTATTAAGATGATTAAATAATTTTGATCCTTAACTTTGTTAATGCAGGTTATCACATTGGTTTTTTTCTATGGTAAACTATCTTTGCATCCTAGGAATTAAATCCACTTAATTATGGTAAATGGTTCTTTTAATGTGGTTTGTTAATACTTTGTTGAGAATTTTTGCAGTTGATTCTTGTACAATGGAAGGGCTGGGGTATTCACATGCTGTGCAGTTAAAAATCCTCATATAACTTTATATTTGGCTTTGTGTATCTGCAATTCCATGTACTGCTGTGTGAGCCCTGGTTGTTGATGGGTTTACTCACGACTGTGTGTTGTCTTCTCACTCCTGCTGCAGTCAAGGCCAGTTTTGGGCATCAGGACAGTGGCACAGCCTGAGGTGCAAGCCCCAGGCATGGACTTGCTGGTGGGAGTAAGGAATATAGGAGGCACTATGCTGGGAGTGTCTTGTACTTGTGCAGCCAAAGGAGGCTGAGCTAGTTGCCATCATAGCTCCCAGGCTCTGGTGGGGGACAGGGAGGAACCTCAGTGTCTGACATTTATACTTGCGTAACCACAGAGAGCTTGGATGGCTGTCAGTGTGGGCCTGGGCTCCAGTGGAAGTGTGAAGGGTATGAGAGAGAGAGAGAGTATGGGTTGGGGAAAGAGGAGAGAGGCATTGAGGTAAAATTTGCGTTCACAAACGTAAATACCTGTGGGGCAACTGGTGAGATCTTTGTGGGTGACCCCTGACTGTCAGTTGCAGAAGCTGCTCCTTTGCCTGCAGAGCAGGTCTCTGTGAATTGATAATCACTCTTGCTACGTGTTTGTTAATAAGGGTCTCTGCTTTACTTTCTTGTTCCTGGCCAGCTCTTTATTTATCTGGGTGGGGTGAAACCAAAGCTAGACATTAATACAGTATCCTGGACAAGCTAGGGAAGCTGGTCATCCAGCCCACTTTTCCTTCGCTGGTGAGACAAATTCTTTCTAGGGGAGGAGTTCCTTCTTGGTGCTGAACAGTGCCAGCTTGGGGTACAGGGTGACACAGGCAAAATGAAGTTGTATTTTCTTCTTGTGTAATTATTCTGTTTTTTTCCCCCCTATGGTGTACTTAAAACTTCCTAAGTGGAATATAGGGGTCTCCAGGAGCTGTTTTCTGTTTGTGGATAACTGTCTAATCACTAATCTTGGTTGGGGGAAGCTGGGATGTCCTATACACCACTATTTTTTCCCCCAGAATGTATGATTTTGTAATCATAACAAACATAATTGTAAATGGTAACAATTACTTTATTGTTTATGATTCTATTGTAAATGGGATTTTTTTTCTTTATTGCTCATTCAGTTATTTTTGTTATATATCGAAAATCAACTGATTTTATGTATGTTGTTTTATATTCTGTAACTTTACTCAGTTCATTTATTCTAAAAGCTCTTTGGTGGAGTCTTTAGAGTTTCCTATAAATAAGGTCATGTCACTTGAAAATAGATACAATTTTACTTCTTTCTTTCTGATTTGGATGCTTTTTATTTCTTTTCCTGTCTAATTTCTCTGGATAGGATTTCTGATACTACGTTTAATATAAATGGCAAGAGCGGGCATCCCTGTCTTCTTCCTGATTTTATAAGAAGCCCTTTCATCTTTTCACTAATGAATATAATTTAGTTATTTGTCTAATGGCCTTTACTCCATTACAAGTTCCTTTCAGTGTCTACAGTCTGACCCAGTTTGGTGGTTTATCTCCAGGCCTCCCAGACATAGCCAAGAGGTCACTTCAGGACCCACAGCTGGAACCAAGGATTGTGTGTCTATTACCAGATACAGAGTGAGTGTGACTTCTCTTGGGTTCCTTGGTGTATGATGCTGGTGACAGGACCAAGCCAAACAGACCAACAGCCCATTCCCCATGAGTAGAGATCTATTTGTATAGCTGGGACCATGGTCAGTGAGTCAGCCACCTTGCTATGAGCCTACTTAACAAAAAAAGCTCTCTCTGTTCACAATAGGAAGAAGCTTCAATCCCTGTCGCTCTGAAACAAGAGCTTGCTATTTTTATCATACAGCCTCTTAACCTACTAGTAAAATTAAAATATATCCTCTTCCAATGACGACAGCATAGGGACTGTTTGATATGTCTTGTTTTCCAAAATTGTAGCCGCAAAGCCTGGTACTAGCAAGAAAAGAAATATTATTAAATAAAATAATATAGCTCAGTCTTATCAGGAATTGTGGCATCATCTTGGAAGAGGAGACTCTTGGCTAAATTCTGTAATAGATTCTATTTGTCATACCCTGAAGAGGATACAGGAAGAGAATGAGAGAAAAGAGCAAGCAAAAGTGCTCTGTATCACTTTGTGGACAAAGCTCCACAAGGAAATCTTTGTATTACTATCTGTAGTCAGCAAATAGAAGAATGCCACTAATGATATACTCTACAAGAAGGCACTTTCCTTTCTCTTACAGTTGTTTCCACCATCTGCTGAGATATTATTTGTCCTTGAAGTTGTATGAAGGTCAGAGGTATGTCTGCACAGTAGGAAAGGAGAAAGGAAAGATAGACATTTTTGCAAGGATTACAGCAAGAGACTTGGAGCCCATGTGGAAGGCCACAGAAACAGGTGGTAGCACATCATCAGATCCCTCCAGGATAGGGTGCAAGAGGCTCACACCTGAGCAACAAAGGCTGGCCTCACCCACCCACTGTGTTTTCAGAGTAGAAACTGAGTCCTTTGCAAAATGCATTGCCATAAGTTATTGAGTCCCTTAATCCTGTTGGGAGCAAGAGGAGAGGGAGTGGATTCTCAGAAGAAGATTCAACGGTAGGACAATAAGATTTTCCTGAACTTGGCTGAGGATTTATTGTTTGAAAATGAAGAGGAAGATATCTTTCTGAGACAAAAGAGGAAGACCTTAAGACCAAAAATGAATATGCCTATGAGAAGACATCCCAGGAAGGATGTCTTGAATTCTGAGAATCAGTTATATTTAGTGTCAAATGTTAAGTTGTTTTCTGCTATGTTGCAGTTTTCTCTAGTTATTTTTCAGTAGTTGCCTGATAAAGTCTATTTCTTGTACTTATGTTGGGCAGTGATACTTTGGAAGTTAATGGAAGAGCAGTGAATTTGTGCCTTTTAAGTAAAGCATGGTTTGCCCTACCCTGCACTGCCCCCCACCATCCCCATCCCCAGGGCTCACCAAATGGCATACTGAGAAGTTCTAGGCAGGTAGAAGCTATACAATGAGCAGATCCACAAGCAAGGTGAACCTGGAGAGCTGGCCTGTAACACATTCTCTCATAGGTGTACGTTAGACGCAAGCCTTCTTTTCCCCCCACGCAGTTAGGAACAGCTGATTCCAGAAAAGTCATCCAGAAAGAGGTAGAGAAACAGGGAGAAAGTATCTGCACAGAGGCTAGTTACATATATTCTATACAAGGATGAACATGTGAGTCATAATACGAGCATGATAGGTGCGATTTCTTATTTTTTCAAGCAATGGGCTGCTTTTTATTTAGAGTTCTCCGTAAAGCGTTTGAGACTGCTCACAGTCTATGGGCTTGTCTCCATGGAATTTGCTGGAGAATGATAATGCATTTTTTCTTACTGCAAAGCACTGAGCACTATAGTGATTAAGCATAAGGGCTCTGGCATGAGATTGCCTGGTGTTATTTCAAGATTCTTAATTTAATTGTTAGGTGGCCTCCAGCAAGTTACTTAGTCTCTCTAAACCCTAATTTTCTAAGCTATGTAAATGGATAATAATGGTACCTACCCTGTTACATATTGCAATGATTACATGGGAGAGTTAGTATAATTTGTAAATATGTTGGCAGATAATAAGGGCTTAGGAATGCTATTTCTAATTATAATTGTCATTATTTCTAAAGTGTTAGGAAACCTCAGTAATTGACTGGGGACTCTTGTGAGAAAGGATTATAGGGTTGGCAATATCTTGATAGAGTACCTGAAGAATGATGGACAGAGGTTCATGACACCGTACAGGAGGCAGTGATCAAAACCATCCCCAAGAAGAAATACAAAAAGGCAAAAATATTGTCTGAGGAGGCCTTACAAACATCTGAGAAAAGAAGAGAAGCAAAAGGCAAAGGAGAAAAGGAGCTATATATACATCTGAATGCACAGTTCCAAACAATAGCAAGGAGCGATAAGAAAGTCTTCCTAAGTGATCAACGCAAAGAAATAGAGGAAAACAATAGAATAGGAAAGACTAGAGACCTCTTCAAAAAAAAAATTAGAGATACCAAGGGAACATTTCATGCAAAGATGGGCACAATAAAGAAGAAATGGAATGGACCTAACAGAAGCAGAAGATAGTAAGAAGAGGTGGCAAGAATACACAAAAGAACTATACAAAAAGGCTCTTCATGACCCAGATAACCACGATGGTGTGATCACTCACCTAGAGCCAGAAATCCTGGAGTGCGAAGTCTACTGGGCCTTAGGAAGCATCACTACGAACAAAGCTAGTGGAGGTGCTGGAATTCCAATTGAGCTATTTCAAATCCTATGAAAGTGCTGCACTCAGTATGGAAACAAATTTGGAAAACTCAGCAGTGGCCACAGGACTGGAAAAGGTAGGTTTTCATTCCAGTTTCAAAGAAGGGCAATGCCAAAGAATGTTCAAACTACTGCACAATTGCAGTCATCTCACAGGTTAGCAAAGTAATGCTAAAAATTCTCCAAGCCAGGCTTGAACAGTATGTGAACTGAGAACTTCTAGATGTTCAGGCTGGATTTAGATAAGGGAGAGGAACAACAGGTCAAATTGCCAACATCTGCTGGATCATCAAAAAAGCAACAGAGTTCCAGAAAAGCATCTACTTCTGCTTTACTGACTATGCTAATGCTTTTGACTGTGTGGATTGCAACAAACTGTGGGAAATTCTGAAAGAGATGGGAATACCAGACCACCTGACCTGCCTCCTGAGAAATCTATATGCAGGTCAAGAAGCAACAGTTAAGACCAGACATGGAACAAAGGGATGCTTCAAAATTGGGAAAGGAGTACGTCAATGTTGTATATTGTCATCTTGCTATTTAACTTATATGCAGAGCACATCATATGAAATGCCAGGCTGGATAAAGCACAAACTAGAATCAAGATTGCCAGGAGTAATATCAATAACCTCAGATATGCAGATGACACCACTCTTATGGCAGAAAGCAAAGAGGAATTAAAGAGATCTTGATGAAAGTGAAAGAGGAGAGTGAAAAAAACTGGCTTAAAACTCAACATTCAAAAAGTGAAGATCATGGCATCTGGTCCCATCACTTCATGGCAAATAGATGGGACAACAATAGAGTGACAGACTTTATTTTGGGGGGCTCCAAAATCACTGCAGATGGTGACTGCAGCCATGAAATTAAAAGACACTTGTTCCCTGGAAGAAAAGCTACGACAAACCTAGACAGCAGATTAAATTTGGCTGCACAATCACATCCTCTGGGGACCATCTAAAGCTCCTGATACTAGGCCACTTCCAGACTAAGTAAGTCTGAATATCTAGGGAGGACATCATTTTTACAGATCTTCAGTGGAGTTGGATGTGCAGCCATTGGATAAGAAATGTTACCAGTATTCTTGCCTGGAGAATCCCATGGACAGAGGAACCTGGCAGGCTGTAGTTCATGGGATTGCAAGGAATCAGATGCAACTGAAGCAAGAGAGCAACCGTGAGACAACTAGCTCACCAGGCCCCTCTGTTCACTGGTATTTCCAGGCAAGAATACTTGAAGAGGTTGCCATTCCCTTCTGCAGGGGATCTTCCCCACCCAGGGAGCAAACCTGTGTCTTCTGCTTGGCAGGCAGATTCTTTACCACTGAGCCACCTGGGAAGCCCCTAAGAGCTCTTTAGTAGTGTTCAATTTGCCCAATCCCAGCCCTAGACATACTGAATTACTCTGTATTTTAATAGAATTCCTAGGTGATTTTGCACATCCAAGTTATTTCTCAGCAATTTCTCTTAGCATAAGTAATCTCACTAACAATAGAACCAATTGGTGGTCACTTTTTCCCACTCTTTATCTGGGCAGCAGCTCCCAAGAATCCTTCCTGCTTATGCTGTCTCAGTCTGGAAATAGCCTGGTTCCCTGTTTCTTGTTCATTGTTCCCTCTAGAGGTCACTGCCCTACAGCTCTTTGGAGGACCTGGTTCAAAGACCCATTGGATATCATTAAGCACATGATATGCTTCTAGGCAAAAAATAATAATAATAATCATTTTTGCACTTTAGTTATTAAGGATAGAGTTTTATTGGCACTCCTTGGATTGGGGAGAACTCACATACTCTTGGGAAAGGCATCTGAAGAGTTGGTATGCATAACCCAACACTCCACCAGGCAGTCTCTGACGTCTCTGAAGTCAGGTTAACTAGAGAGAGGATTTGGCAATACTCTACAATTTTTCTCAAATAAGCCCTTAAGGAATAGAAATAAATAAATGAGAAATGTCAGTATCAGTCAGCAGAGGCTCAGTAACAATGCCATAACAATCAATTCTGAGACCTCATTTGCTGCACACAGAGTTTGTTTGCTACTAATAAGATTTGGTAGCTGGGCTCTGCTGGCCGTAGGCACTCAGGTACACAAGCTAACCAAGACTCCATATCATCATATGCTTCATCAATTGCTGAGCCTGGGAAAAGGAAATTGCAGTTTCTTACCCAGAAATAAAATGCTTTTGTCTGGAAGTGACACATATCTCTTTTATTCTCATTTCACTGTCTTTACAAGACTAGCTTAGGAAAATGAGAGGAAATGAAACCTACATCCCTTTAAGGAGAGATGCATTCATTAAGAATGGTTGTACTTCTTTACTCTCCATTTTCAGTTTCTTTTGATATCTACAAAAAAGATTTTGATATTTATACTGACACTGTAATAAGTAAAAAACAATCATTTAATCCCATATCCCTTTGCTTATTGCCCAATTCTCATCATACTATTTTCTAGACTTTTCATTCTGGGCTATTGCAGGTATATTTCTTCTTTTGCTTGGTCCTGGGTATTTATTTTATAGACTTTATCAGATAAAATAAAGTCTTTTTTTAGGTAAAATACATTTTACTTTTATTAGGCAAAATATATTAGGCATAATATGATTTTCTTTTGCATTTCCCCAGATTTGAATCATTTCACATTTAAATACTTCATTAAAAACCATTCTCAATGATAATCTTGGTATGGCAAAGCTGCTGATGCTTTATAAGCCTTGAAATATTTTTATTATGTTGTGATCTTTAAATGATAGTTTGGCTGAATATATAGTTCTAAGTTCAAATTTCTTTTCTTAAATTCTATGAAAAGACAGCTTTTTCACTTTGTGTTGTTTTTGGAAATCTGATGAAAAGTTAAAGCTCATTCCTTGCTGAGTAATCTGCTCTTTCTATCAGCTTTTGAAATTTGTCTTTAATGTTCTTAAATGTTGTTGCCGTTTGTCTACATGTAGCTCTGCCCTTATGGTCTTCTTTATCATTCTACAATGTCTTCAATCTAAGATCTTCATCTTTTTTTCTATTCCAAGAAACTTTTTTTCATTAGTTATTCAAATATTACCCTATCTTATTTCTCCTTCTTTCTAAAATCTCCAGTATCTGAGTATTAATCCTTGCACATGGGAAAAAAATAGTCCATGTTTTCATCCACTCCTTTAGGGATATTTCCTCTATCCGATGTTCCAATTTACATATTTATTTTCAGCCACACTGTTTCTGCTATCTAGCCTATGTATTATGACTTTTACTTCAAATATTATGCTTTTAAATCTGATGTTTGTGCTTGATTATTTTCTACTTCTTTATTCTTATTTTATACTAGTGATACATTCTGTGGGATTTTTTATTTTAAATTCATTTTAAAAATATTATTTTATATTGGAGTATAATTGATCTACAATATCATGTAAAATTTCAATGTACAGCAAAGTAATTCAGTCGTTCAGTTCAGTTTGGTCACTCAGTCCTGTCTGACTCTTTGTGACCCCATGGAATGCAACACGCCAGGCATCCCTGTCCATCACCAAGTCCAGGAGTTTACTCAAACTCATGTCTGTTGAGTCAGTGATGCCATCCAACCATCTCATCCTCAGTCATCCCCTTCTCCTCCTGCGTTCAATCTTTCCAAACATCGGGGTTTTTTCCAATGAATCAGCTCTTCGCATCAGGTGGCCAAAGTATTGGAGTTTCAGCTTCATTATCAGTCCTTTGAATGAACACCCAGGAGTGATCTCTTTTAGGATTGACTGGTTGGATCTCCTTCCAGTCCAAGGGACTCTCAAGAGCTTCTTCAATACTGCAGTTCAAAAGCATCAATTCTTTGGTGCTCAGCTTTCTTTATAGTACAACTCTCACATCCACACATGACCCCTGGAAAAACAATAGCTTTGACTAGATGGGCATTTGTTGGCAAAGTAATGTCTCTGCTTTTTAATATGGGGTCTAGGTTGGTCATAGCTTTTCTTCTAAGGAGCAAGCATCTTAATTTCATGGCGGCAGTCACCATCTGCAGTGATTTTGGAGCCCTCCAAAATTAAGTCTCTCACTGTTTCCATTATATCCCTATCTATTTGCCACGAAGTGATGGGACCTCTTTCACTTTCATCAAGAGGCTCTTTAGTTCTTCGCTTTCTGCCATAAGGGTGGTCATCTGCATATCTGAGGTTATTGATATTTCTCCCAGCAATCTGGATTCTAGCTGTGCTTTATACAGCCTGGCATTTCACATGATATTCTCTGCATATAAATTAAATAAACAGGGTGACAATATACAGCCTTGACGTACTCCTTTCCCGATTTGGTTCCAGTCTGTTGTTCTATGTCCAGTTCTAACTGTTGCTTCTTGACCTGCATACAGGTTTCACAGGAGGCAGGTCACATGGTCTCTCATTCCCATCACTTTCAGAATTTTCCACAGTTTGTTTTGGTCCACACAGTCAAAGGCTTTAGCATAGTCAATAAAGCAGAAGTAGATGTTTTTCTGGAACTCTCTTGCTTTTTCTATGATACAACGGATGTTGGCAATTTGATCTCTGGTCCCTCTGTCTTTTCTAAATCCAGCGTGAACATCTAGAAGTTCTTGTTTCACAAATTGCTGAAGCATGGCTTGGAGAATCCTGAACATTACTTTGCTAGCATGTGAGATGAGTGCGATTGTGGGGTAGGTAGTTTGAACATTCTTTAGCATTGCCCTTCTTTGAGATTGGAATGAAAACTGACCTTTCCCAGTCCTGTGGCCACTGCTGGGTTTTCCAAATTTGCTGACATATTGAGTGCGGTACTTTCACAGCATCATCTTTTAGGATTTGAAATAGCTCAACTGGAATTCCATCACCTCCACTGGGTTTCTTGGTAGTGATGCTTCCTAAGGCCCAATAGACTTCGCACACCAGGATTTCTGGCTCTAGGTGAGTGATCACACCATCGTGGTTATTTGGGTCATGAAGATCTTTTTATGTATATAGTTTTCCTGTTTATTCTTGCCATCTTTTCTTAATATCTTCTGCTTCTGTTAGGTCCATATAACTTTTTTGTTATCTTTCTTTTTTAATTAAATAATTTATTTTTAAAATTAATTTTAAAATTAATTTTTAATTTTAAATAATTTTTAAGTTTTAATAATTAATTTTTTAAAAATTAAATTAATTTATTTATTTTCTTTACATTATTGTGTTGGTTTTGCCATACATTTACATGAATCTGCCATGGGTATACATATGTTCCCCTTCCAGAACCCCCCTCCCTCCTCCCTCCCGATTCCCTCTCTGGGTCATCCTGGTGCACCAGCCCTGAGCATCAAACCCGGGCTGGCAATTGATTTCACATACGATAATAATTTTTATCTTTATTGTGCCCATCTTTGCATGAAATGTTCTCTTGGTATCTCTAATTTTCTTGGAGGGCTCTCTAGTCTTTCCCTTTCTGTTTTTTTCCTCTATTTCTTTGCATTGATCACTTAGGAAGGCTTTATTATCTCTCCTTGCTATTCTTTGGAACTCTGCATTCAAATGGGTATATCATTCCTTTTCTCCTTTGCTTTTAGCTTCATTTCTTTTCTCAGCTATTTTTAAGGCCTACATAGTCAACCATTTTGCCTTTTTTGCATTTCTTTTTCTTGAGGATGATCTTGTTCACTGCTTCCTATACAATGTCATGAACCTCTGTCCTTAGTTTTTCAGGCAGTCTATCAGATCTAATCCTTTGAATCTGTTTGTCATTTCCACTGTATAATCATAAGGGATTTGATTTAGGTCATACCTGAATGTTCTAGTTATTAGAGAATATTAAGTTAAGTTCCCTGTACTATACAGTAGGTACAGTACTGTATAGTACTATAGTACATTCTCACCAATAGCGTAGGAGAGATCCATTTTCACTACACCCTCTCCACTATTTGTTGTTTATAGACTTTTTGATGATGGCCATTCTGACGGATGTGAGGTGATACCTAATTGTAGGTTTTGTTTGAACTTCTCTAGTAATTAGTGATGTTGAGCATCTTTTCATGTGATTTTTGGCCATTTGATTGTCTACTTTATATTAATGTATATATGTTAATCTGAAACTATTAATTTATCCCTCCCCACTGACACTTCCACTTTGGTAACCATAGTTTGGTTTCAAAGTCTTTGATCTGTTTCTGTTTTGTTTGAATAAGTTCATTTGTATGCTTTTTTTTTTTACATTTCACATATAAGTGACATCACATGATATTTGTCTTCTCTGTCTGACTTATTTCAGTGAGCATGATAATCTCTAGATTCATCCATGTTACTGCAAACGGCATTCATCTTTTAATGGCTGAGAAATGTTCCATTCTATATATATAGCACAACTTC
This sequence comes from Antilocapra americana, assembly GCA_007570785.1. Classification (NCBI taxonomy): domain Eukaryota; kingdom Metazoa; phylum Chordata; class Mammalia; order Artiodactyla; family Antilocapridae; genus Antilocapra; species Antilocapra americana. The sequence continues at coordinate 488,737 of ML663611.1, read as the reverse complement.
TGTACCCATTTCTCTCTTGATAGACATTTAGACTGCTTTTAAGTCTTAGCTGTAATGAATATTGGGGTGTATATATCTTTTCAGAGTATGATTTTCTTTGGATATACTCCCAAGTGTGGGATTACAGGATCATATGTTAGTTTTATTTTTAGTTTAAATAATCTTCCTACTGTTCTCCATAGTGGCTATACCAACTTACATTCTCACCAATAGCGTAGGAGAGATCCATTTTCACTACACCCTCTCCACTATTTGTTGTTTATAGACTTTTTGATGATGGCCATTCTGACGGATGTGAGGTGATACCTAATTGTAGGTTTTGTTTGAACTTCTCTAGTAATTAGTGATGTTGAGCATCTTTTCATGTGATTTTTGGCCATTTGTATGTATTCTTTGGAGAAATGTCCCTTTGGATCTTCTGCCCACTTTTGTCCACTATTAAAAGAATCTGTTTATTTTAATTGGAGTATAAATAAGTATTGTGATGGTTTTTGCCATACATCAAGGTGAACCAGCCATAGGCATATGTGTGTCCTATCCATCCCGAATCCCCTGCCCACCTCCCTCCTCACCCTACTCCATCCCTCCAGGTTGCCACAGAGTGCCAGCTTTGGGTGCCCTGGGTTATACATCAGACTTCCACTGGTCATCTGTTTTACATATGGTAATGTATTATGTTTCAATGCTGTTCTCTCAAATCATTCCACCCTCTCCTCTCACTGAGTCTGGAAGATTGTTCTTTACTTTTGTACCTCCTTTGCTGTGCTGCATGTAGGATCATTAGTACCATCTTTCTAAATTCCATATATATGCATTAATATATGATATTTGTCTTTCTCTTTCTGATTATAGGCTCTAGGTTCATCCACCTCATTAGAACTGACTCAAATGTGTTCCTTTTTATAGCCGAGTAATATTCTATTGTGTATATGTACCATAACTTCCTTATCCATTCATCTGTTAATAGACATCTAGGTTGCTTCCATGTCCTAGCTATTGTAAATAGTGCTGCAATGAACATTGGGGTACATGTCTTTTTCAATTCTGGTTCCCCCAGGATATGTGTCCAGTAGTGGGTTCTGGGTCGTATGATAGTTTTATTCCAAGTTTTTTAAGTAATATCCATACTGTTTTCCATAGTGGTTGTATTAGTTTGCATTCCCACCAACCATGTAATAGGGTTCCTTTTTTTCCACACACTCTCCAGCATTTATTGTTTGTAGATTTTTTTTATGATGGCCATTCTGATGCTGGCCACATTCTGGTGTGAGATGATACCTCATTGCGGTTTTGATTTGGACTTCTCTAATAATGAGCAATGTTGAGCATCTTTTCATGTGTTTATTAGCCATCTGTATGACTTTGAAGAAATGTCTATTTAGGTCTTCTGCCCACTTTTTGATTGGGTTGTATGGGGTTTTTTGATATAGAACTTCATTAGCTATTTCTATATTTTGGAGAACAATCCCCATTTGCTTGAAAATATTGCCCAACCTGTGGGTTATCTTTTTGTTTTGTTCATAGTTTCCTTTGCTGTACAAAAGCTTTAGAGTTTAAGTAGGTCCCATTTGTTTATTTTTGGTTTTATTTTCATTAAACTAGGAGGTGTATCCAAAAAGATATTGCTGCAATTTATGTCAATGTTCTGCCTGTGTTTTCCTCTAAGAGTTTTACAGTATCCAATTTTACATTTAGGTCTTTAATCCATTTTGAGTTGATTTCTGTGTATGGTGTTACAAAATGTCCTAATTCATTCTTTTACATATAGCTGTCCAGTTTCCCTAGCATCATTTGTTGAAGACAGCATCTTTATTCCATTATATATTCTTGTCTTCCTTGTTGTAGACTAGTTGACCATAGGTCCTTGGGTTTATTTCTGGGCTTTCTACCCTCTTCCACTGATCTCTCTTTGTGCTGGTATCTTTCTGTTTTGATTACTGGTTTTGTAGCACAGATTGAAGTGAGACAGCCTGATTGCTCCAGCTCCAGTTTTTTTGTTCAAGATTGCTTTGGCTATTTGGGGTCTTTTGTGTTTCCATACAAATTTAAAAAATTTTGTTCTAGTTCTGTGAAAAATTCCAGTGATATTTTTACAGGGATTGCATTGAATCTGTAGATTGCCTTGGGGAGTATGGTCATTTTGGCAATACTGATATTTGAAATTGAAGAACATGATATATCTTTCCATTTGTTTGTGTCATCTCTGATTTCAGTCATTAGCAATTTGCACTTCTCAGTGTTCAGGTCTTTTTTCCTTCTTAGGCCGGTTTATCCCTAGGTGGTGTTTTGCTCTTTTTGACACAATGGTAAGTAGGGTAGTTTGTTCAATTTCTCTTTTGAACCTTTCATTGCTAATGTATAGAAATGCAGTGGATTTCTGAGTATTAATTTAGTATCCTGCAGACATGCTAAGTTGTTTCAGTCATGTTTGACTCTTTGTGACCTTATGGACTTTAGCCTGCCAGGCTCCTCTGTCCATAGGATTCTCCAATCAGGAATACTTGAGTGGTTTGCCATGCCCTCCTCTAGGGGATCTTCCCAACCCAGGGATCAAGCCCATATCTCTTGAATCTCCAGCACTGGCAGGCAGGTTCTTCACCACTAGCGCCACGCCACCTAGGAAGTGCAAGTTGTATCCTGTATCTATCCTATTGAATTCATGATGAGCTCTAGTAGTTTTCTGGTAACATCTTTAATGTCTTCTATGCATAGTATGTCATCTGCAAACAGTAACAATTTACTTTTTCTTTTCCAATTTGTATTCCTTTTATTTCTTTCCCTTCTGATTGGCTAGGACTTCCAAGACTGTGTTGAATAAAAGTAGTGAGAGTAGACATGCTTGTCTTCTTCCTGATCTTAGAGGAAATGCTTTCAGCTTTTCACCATTAAGTATGATTTGGTGTATCACACTGATTAATTTGCAGATATCGAAAAAAAATCTTTGCATCTCTGGGATAAATTCCTCTTGATCATAGTATATGATTCTTTTAATATATTGTGGGATTTGGATTGCTAGTATTTGTTGAGGACTTTTTCATCTATGTTCATCAGTAATGTTGGCTTGTAATTTCCTTTTTTGTATGTGTAGTGTCTTTGTTTTTGGTATCAGGGTGGTGGTGACCATATAGAATGAGTTTGGGAGTATTTCTTCCTCAAGTTTTGGAACAGTTCAGAAACTCTTCTCTGTTTGGTAGAATTCACCTGTGAAGCCATCTGATTGTGGACTTTCATTTATTGGAAGCTTTTTAGTCACAGTTTAAATTTTAGAAGTTGTAATTGGTCTATTTGTATTTTCTATTCCATCCTAATTCAGTCTTAGGAAACTGTACTTTTCTAAGGGTTTTGCCATTTGTTCCAGGTTATCCATTTTATTGGCGTAAATTGGTTATTGTATCTCATGATCCTTTCTATTTCTTTGGTGTCCATTGTAACTTCTTTTTCATTTCTAATTTTATTGATAATATGAGTCCTTTCTATTATCCTTTCTATTGTTATTGTATTCTCTATTTCATTTATTTCTGCTCTGCTCTTTATGATTCCTTTCCTTTTACTCATTTTGGGTTTTATTTGTTATTCTTTCACTAGTTGCTTTAAGTGTAAATTTAGGTTGTTTGGGGCTTCCCTCATAGCTTAGTTGATAAAGAATCCACCTGCAATGCAGGAGACCCTGATTCGATCCCTGGGTCGGGAAGATCCCCTGGAGAAGGGATAGGCTACCCACTCCAGTATACTTGGGCTTCCCAGGGGTTGGGAATATTCCAGATGTTTGTGTATTTTACAGCCTTTTTAGTTTTATAATTTCATAATGTTGTGTTTGGAAAATATGCTTGATATGATTTCAGTCTTCTTAAATTTAGCAAGGAATGCTTTGTGCAATTGTGTTTGAATTTCTTTTTCTTTCTTTGTGTGTGAATCTATTATACATTTTTGGTTTGTGGTGATCATGAGGCAGGGGGAGGAGGGGGCGGGGAAGGGGGCTTTTCTTTTCTATTAAAGACATTCCTTTAGCATTTGTTATAAAGCTAGTTTTTTGGTGCTGAATTTTCTTAGCTTTTGCTTGTCTGTAAAGGTTTTGTTTTCTCTATTGAATCTGAACAAAAGCCTTGCTGCATAGATTATTTTTGTGCCACTCCCTTCTGACCTGCAGAGTTTCTGCTGAGAAATCAGCTAATAACCGTATAGGGCTTCCATAGTATGTTAGTCATTTCTTTTCCCTTGTTACTTTTAACATTTTCTCTGTCTTTAATTTTGTCAATTTGATTAATACATGTTTTGGCATTTTCCTCCTTGGGTTTATCTTGTATAGGACTCTCTTTGCGTCCTAAACTTGAATGCTTCCTTTCCCATATTAGGGAAATTTGGGGCTGTTATCTCTTCATATATTTTCTCAGACCATCTCTCTTTTCTTCTTCCGGGACTCTATAATGTAAATTCTTCTGGGAAGAAGAATTTGGTGAATGTTGGTGCATTTCATATCGTCCTAGAGGTCTCTTAGACTTTCCTCATTACTTATCATTGTTTTATCTTTATTCTATTCCACAGCAGTAATTTCCATCAATCTGTCTTTCAGCTCACTTATTTGTTCTTCAGGCTCATTTTTTTCTACTATTGATTCCTTCTAGTATATTTTTCATTTCAGTTATTGTATTGTTCATCCGCTAGTTTGTTCTATAAATATTCTAGCTTTGTTAAATGTTTCTTGTATGTTTTTCGTCTGTGCCTCCACTATTTTTCTGATATCTTGGATCATTTTTATCATTACTCTGAAAACTCTACAGGAAGATTGTCTGTCTCCACTTAATTGTTCTGGGATTTTCATCTTGTTCATCTAGAACCTATTCCTCTGCCATCTCATTTGGCTAATTTTCTGTTTCTTGGCCTGCTGGTTAGTAGTTCTCTTGTTTCTGGTGTCTGCCCTCTGGTGGTAGAAATTGGTCCAGAGGCTTGCCCAGGCTTGCCGATGGTAGAGACTGGTGTCTGTCCACTGTGAGTGGAGTTGAGTCTTGTCCCTCTGCTGTCCAATGGTGTGTTTAGAGGTTGCTGTACACCCAGGACAACTTTAGGCGGACTGCTGATGGATGGGGCTCTGGTCCCACCCTCCTGGTCGTTTGACCTGAAGCATCCCAGCACTAGACTCTGCAGGTTGTTGGGTGGGGCCAGGTCTTGGTACCAAAATGGTGACAGCTCACCACAAATATCCTCTCGGGCCTCAGTCACTAATGTCCTTATCCCCAGAGTGAACCACAGCTAACCTCCACCCCCACCCCAGGAGACCGTCTAGGACCCACAGGTTGCTCTGACCCAGGCTCCAGTGGGGTCATTTCTTTGAAGTGGGTCCCAGCACACGTGAAACACGGTGTGCACCCTCCAGGAGCGGAGTCTCTGCTTCCTCAGTCCTGGGCAGTAACTGCACTCAAGCCCCATTGGCCTTCAAAGCCAACTGTATGGGAGCTCCCCCTACCGATGCCAGGTCCCCAGGATGGGGAGTGTGACATGGGACTCGGAACGCCTGTGCAAGAATTTTTGTGATATAATTATTTTCCAGTTTGTAGGTCTGGGTCGCCCACATGGGACATGATGGTATTTGATTATATCACGAACTCACCCCTTCTGTTCTCTTGCTGTGACTTCTTTGTCTTTGGATATAGAATATCTTTCGGGAGGAAGTTCTTGTCTTTTTGTCAATACTTATCAACAGTTAGTTGTGATTTGAGTGTTTTCAGGACAGGAGGTGAGCTCACATCCTTCTACTCCGTCATCGTCTTTCCTCATAGCTTTAAAGTAAGGAAAAAACGTTGAAGCCGCACTTTAGGACTGGAGAAAGGGCTGAGAGGACACCCTTTCCTTGGCCCTATCCTCTAGGAAACACCATCTGAACTGTTGCTGCACCAGACCCAGGAGGAGGAAGGACAGCTGTGTCTGGGGTGTCGGCTCCTGGTTCTGAGTCTTAGCTCTCGCTGGCCCTACTCCTCCACACGGGTTCACTTTCCGCTAACAGCTCTAGCATGAGGAGCTGGCGCAGTCACGTCTGCTGCGGACCCCATGTCCGGATCGGCTGTGGTTTCAGCTGCCACCCTCTTTCTGGCACTGCGGACACCTCAGCTTCAGCCAGGTCTTCTCCTGAGTTTTCGTTTTCTTCTTTATTTCTCTGCTCCTTTCAGCCCGTCGGCCACAGGGCTCACTCTTATGACAGGAGGGAGGCTGGAAGGGAACCAGGAGCGAGCAGAGAATTCAGTAAGCTAGGAGCTCTTCACTGACTGGAGGAAGGTGGCAAAGCTTCAGAATCTTTGTTTTATAGGTAAACTACTTAAAAGATAATGAAAAGTCTCTTACAATCTTATAAAAAAAAAAAAGACCAACAATCCCAAAATAATTATTTTTGCTTTTTTAGCAGATGAAAAAAAGTTTGTTTTACATAAATACATTATTTACATAAATACTTGTTATTCTTTAAGACAATTAAATGGAGCTATTTCTGAATTTAACTTTGGCAATACCATTTAGGGACTTTCTAGATGGTGCAGTGGTAAAGAATCTGCCTTTCAATGCAGAAGATGCAAGAATTGCAGGTTTGATGCCTGGATCAGGACTATCCCTTGGAGAAGGGAATGGCTACACACTCTGGTGTTCTTGTCTAGAGAATCCCGTGAACAGAGCAGCCTGGTGGGCTATAATCCATGCTGTCGCAAAGAGTTGGACACAACTGAACACATGAGTGCATACAGTAGTGTCTAGAGGTAGAAAACTATCACATTTATGTAACATATGTCAATAGACACACATAAACATGCATGCAGACATGGCCAAGACCCAATAGCTTCCATTCCAAGATTGTAGCCATGAGGCAGGCACAACAATACAAAATCCCCTGGTTTACAAAAAACAGGTATATCCAAACTGTGTCTCTGACAAGCGTAACAAGTTAGAAGTTATCCACTCAAATGGATAAAGCTTTCTTATGGAGAAGACGCTATGGCTTTTCTTGGCCCTTGACAAGTGGTTTTATGGAATTTGTGGGCTAGATTTTGAGCCAGGGAGCTTCTATGACAGTCTGCATTTTTAAAAGCCTCTCTTTCCTTCTTATCTTTGGTGATGGTGGGCAGTGTTTCATTTGTCTCCTGGGATATTTGCATTTCAAAGACATGATATGATTTATACCTTTATGGGACAGAGAAAGAAGAAAAATTTTTCCTTGGAGTTTTGTCATACATTTCTCTACTACTAGAAATCTAGAATAATTTCTGTTTAAAATTTTACTTTATAGTAAGAGGTTGGAAAGCATGGGGTGCTTCATCCTTTTCGCAGTTAATAATCACAACATTCTCCTCTTTACTTTTCTCACTTTCCATGGGATTCTACCTCTTATTACTAGTACCCCAGTCAGGCTTTGCCTCATGTGCTCAGACCTCAATCTGTACAGCTTGCACCCTCCTAAGCTTTTGGCACACAAAGGACTCTACCTTTCTAGCCTACTTTCTCACCTTGTCTGCTAGGCCCTCAGCTATCATAGTAGTAGAAAACCTACTACTAACCTAACCTCAGCTTTTCTTCTAACTTTCTAACTTGAGTTTCAGCCTCTAGAGCAATATCATATGATATTTGTCTTTCCCTGACTTACTTCAGTTAATATGATGATCTCCAGGTCCATCCATTTGCTACAAATGGCATTATTTCCCTCTTTTAATTCTGAGTAATATTCCAGTATATACAGACAAATATATTGCCTATTTTATTCATTCACTTGTTGATGGACATTTAGGTTACTTCCATGTCTTGGCTACTGAAAACAGCACTGCATTAAGTACTGAGGAGCAAGTATGTTTTTGAACATGTTTTTCTCTGGGTATATGCTGAGGAGTGGAACTTCAAGATTACGTATGGTAGGTCTATTTTTTGTTTCTTAAGGGACATATATACTGTTCTTCATAGTGGCTGCACCATTGTACATTTCTATCAATAGGGCAGGAGGGTTCACCTTTCCCCATACTCTCTCCAGCATTTACTGTTTTTAGACTTTTTTGACTATGCCATTCTCACTGGTGTGACATGATTCCTCATTGCAGTTTTGATTCACATTTCTCTAATAATTAGTGATGTTGAGCATCTTTTCACATGCCTCTTGGCCATCTGTATGTCTTTCTTGGAGAAATATATCTTAGGTCTTACACCCACTCATTGACTAGGTTTTTTTCTTCCTTTTTGATATTTAGCTGCATGACCTGTTTGTTAAAATAAAATAAAATCAGAGCCTAATCTCTTGTTGGTTGCATCATTTGCAAATATTTTCTCCCATCCTATGAATTTTTTGTTTTGTTTATGTTTTCCTTAGCTGTACAAAAGCTATTGAGTTTAATTAGGTCACATTTGCTTATTTTTATTTTCATTATTTTAGGGGAGGGTTTGGGAAAGATATTGCTGCAATTTATACCAAAAGAATGTTTTGCCTAATTTTTGTTGATGAGTTTCATATTCTCTGGTCTTACATTTAGCTATTTATCCATTTTGAGTTTGTTTTTGTGTATGATGTTAGAGAATGTTCTCATTTCATTTTTTACATGTAGATGTCCTATTTTCCCAGCACCGATTATTGAAGAGACTGTCTTTCCTCCACTGTATGGTTGTCCCTTGTGTAAGTTAGTTGACCATAGGTGCATGGGTTTATTTCTGAGCTTTCTATCTGGTTCCATTGATCTAGATTTCTGTTTTTGTGCCAGTACTGTACTATTTTGATGACTGTGGCTCTGAAGTAAGGCAGCTTGAATTCTCCAGCTCCATTTTTCTTTCTCAAGATTACCTTGGCTATTAGGGTCTTTTGTGTTTCCAAACAAATTTTTTAAAAACTTGATTCTAACTCTGTAAAAATGTCATTAGCAGTTTGGCAGGGATTGCATTGAATCTGTAGATTATCTGCAGTAATATAGTCATTTTTAAAATATTGCTTCTTCCAATCCAAGAATATGGTATATCTTTTCAACTCTATGTGTCACTCTTGATTTTATTCATTAGTATTTTATATTTTGGACTACAGGTCTATTGTGTCCTTAGATAGATTTATTCATAGGAATTTTAGTGTTTTTATGTGATGGTAAATGTGATTGTTTAATTGACTTCTCTTTATGATCTTTCATTGTGGTCTGTAGAAATACAATAGATTTCTGCATATTAATTTTGTATCTTGCAACATCATCAAATTCATTAGTAAGCTCCAGTAGTTTTCTGGTAGCATCTTCAGGATTTTCTACGTATAGTATCATGTCATCTGCAATCAGTGACAGTTTTAGTTCTTTTCCAATTTGGATTCCTTTTATTTCTTTTTGTTCTCAGATTACTATGGCTAGGATTTCCAAAACTGTGTTGAAAATAAGTGGTGAGAATGGATATCTTTGACTTGTTCCTGATCTTAAAGGAAATGTTCTCAAGCTTTTCACCATTAAATATGATGTCAGTTTTAAGTCTGTCATATACGGACTTTATTATGTTCAGATATGTCCCCTCTTTGCCCACTCTTTATTATCATACATGGGTTTGAATTTTGTCAAAAGACTTTTTTGCATATATTAAAATACTCATATGATTTTCTATTTTTCAATTTGTTGATGTGGTGTATCACACTGATCATTTGTGGATTTTGAAAAATATTGAAAAATTGAACATAGATGCAAAAATCCTGAACAAAATACTAGCTATCCAAATCCAACAATACACTAAAAGGATCATAAAGCAAGATCAAGTAGAAAGTATCCCAAAAATATGGGATGTTTCAATATTTGCAAATCATTCATGGTGATAATCACATGGGTTTTATTCTTCAATTTGTAAATGCAGTATTTCTCAAGAGATGTAGAAAAAGATTTTGACAAAATCCAACATTCATTTATAATAAAAATTCTGCAGAAAGTAGGCATAGAGGGAACCTACCTCAACATAACAAAGGCCGTTTATGACAAGCCTATGGCTAACAGCACTCTCAGATCAAGAACAAGACAAGGATGTCCACTCTCACCACTTTTATTCCACATAGTTTTGGAAGTCCTAGCCTCAGCAATCTGCGAAGAGAAAGAAAGAAAACAAATCTAAGTTGGAAAAGAAGTTAAACATCACTGATTGCAGATGACATGATACTGTAAACAGAAAATCCTAAAGATGCTGCAAAAATGACTAGGGCTCAATGACTTTGGCAAAGTTGTAGGATACAAAATTAACACACAGAAATCTGTGGCATTTTTTACAATAACAATAAAAGGTCCAAAGGATAAACAATTCCATTTATCATTGCAGAAAAAGAGCAACATATTTAGAAGTCAAAAAACCTATTTAAGGAACCAAAGGACCTGTACTCCAAAACTAGGGATAAAATAAATCAAAGATGATGCAAACAGAAGGAAAGATATACCATGTTCTTAAAGAATCAATATTTTCAAAATGACTATATACCAAGGGCAATCTATAGATTTAATGAACTCTATGAAATTCTCAATGACATTTTCATAGAACTGTAACAAAAAAATCTTAAAATTTGCATGGAGACTCAAAAGACCCTAAATAGCTCAAGCAACCTTGAGAAAGAAAAACAGACCTGGAGGAATTAGGTGCCCAGACTATAATACTACTCAACAGTAATCAAAACACTATGGCACTGGCACAAAAACAGGCAGATCAATGAAAGAATACAGAATGCCCATGCACCTGTGCTCAATCAATCCACAACTAAGGGGGCAAGAAAATACCTTGGATAAAAAACAGTCTCTTTAATAAGTTGTGCTGAAAACTGGACAACTATGTGCAAAACTAATAAAATTACAACATTCTTTAATGCCATAGGGGCTTTCCATATGGCTCAGATGGTAAAGAATTCACCTGCCAATGCAGGAGATACAGGAGACTCAGGTTCAATTTCTGTGTCTGGAAAATCACCTGGCGAGGAAATGACAACCCACTCCAATATTCTTGCCTGGAGAATCCCATGGACAGAGGAGCCTGGTGGGCTACAGTCCATGAAGTCACAGAGTTGGACACAATTGAGCAACTTGAATGCAGAGTTCCAAAGAATAGCAAGGAGAGAGAAGAAAGACTTCCTCAATGATCAATGCAAAGAAATAGAGGAAAAGAACAGAATGGGAAAGACTAGAGATCTCTTCAAGAAAATTAGAGATACCAAGGGAACATTTCATGCAAAGATGGGCTCAATAAAGGACAGAAATGGTATGGACTAACAGAAGTAGAAGATAGTAAGAAGAGGTGGCAAGAATACACAGAAGAACTGTAGAAAAAAGATCTTTACAACTCAGATAATCACCACAGTGTGATCACTCACCTAGAGCCAGACATCCTGGAATGTGAAGTCAACTGGGCCTTAGAAAGCATCACTACAAACAAAGCTAGTGGAGGTGATGGAATTCCAGTTGAGCTATTTCAAATCCTAAAAGATGATGCTGTGAAAGTGCTGCGCTCAATATGCCAGCAAATTTGGAAAACTCAACAATGGTCACAGGACTGGAAAAGGTCAGTTTTCATTCTAATCTCAAAGAAAAACAATGCCAAAGAATGCTCAAACTACCACATAATTGCACTCAGCTCACACTCTAGTAAAGTGATGCTCAAAGTTCTCCAAGCCAGACTTCAGCAAGACATGAACTGTGAACTTCCAGATGTTCAAGCTGGTTTTAGAAATGGCAGAGGAACCAGAAATCAAATTGCCCACATCCGCTGGATCATCGAAAAAGCAAGAGAGTTCCAGAAAAATGTCTATTTCTGCTTTATTGACTATGCCAAAGCCTTTGACTGTGTGGGTCACAATAAACTGTGGAAAATTCTGAAAGAGATGGGAATACCAGACCATCTGACCTGTCTCTTGAGAAACCTGTATGCAGGTCAGGAAGCAACAGTTAGAACTGGACATGGAACAATAGACTGGTTACAAATAAGAAAAGGAGTACATCATGGCTGTATATAGTCACTCTGATTATTTAACTTGTAGGCAGAGTACATCATGAGAAATGCTGGGCTGGAAGAAGCACAAGGTGGAATCCAGATTGCCGGGAGAAATATCAATAGTCTCAGATATACAGATGACACCACCCTTATGGCAGAAAGTGAAGAGGAACTGAAAAGCCTCTTGATGAAAGTGAAAGAGGAGAGTGCAAAGGTTGGCTTAAAGCTCAACGTTCAGAAAACTGAGATCATGGCATCTGGTCCCATCACTTCATGGCAGATAGATGGGTAAACAGTGCAAAGAGTGTCAGACTTTATTTTTGAGGGCTTCAGAATCACTGCAGATGGTGATTGCAGCCATGAAATTAAAAGACACTTACTCCTTGGAAGGAAAGTTATAACCAGCCTAGATAGCATATTTAAAAGCAGAGACATTACTTTACCAACAAAGGTCCATCTAGTTAAGGTATGGTTTTTCCAGTAGTCATGTATAGATATGAGAGTTGGACAGTGAAGGAAGCTGAGCACAGAAGAATTGATGCTTTTGGACCATGGTGTTGGAGAAGACTCTTGAGAGTCCCTTGGACTACAAGGAGATCCAACCAGTCCATCCTAAAGGAGATCAATCCTAGGTGTTCATTGGAAGGACTGCTGTTGAAGCTGAAACTCCAATACTTTGGCCACCTCATGCGAAGAGTTGACTCATTGGAAAAGACCCTGATGCTGGGAAGGATTGGGGGCAGGAGGAGAAGGGGATGACAGAGAATGAGATAGCTGAATGGCATCACTGACTCGATGGACATGGGTTTGAGTGGACTCTGGGAGTTGTTGATGGACAGGGAGGCCTGGTGTGCTGTAATTCATGGGTTCGCAAAGAATCAGACAGGACTGAGCAACTGTATTGAACTGAACTGAGCAATTAACACTTTCACTTTCACACCATACACAAAAGTAAACTCAAAATGGATTAAAGATCTAATTGTAAGACTGGATGGTATGAAACTCTTTTGGGAAAAATAGGCAGAACACTTTTTGACATAAATCCCAGAAATAAATTGTTTGAGCTTTCTCCTAGAGTAATGAAAATAAAAACAAAAATAACCAAATGCGACCTAATTAAATTCATACACTTTTGCACAGCCAAGGAAACCATCAACAAAATGAAAAAGACAATCTACAGAATGAAAGAAAATGTTTGTAAATGATGTGACCAATAGGGATTAATTTCCATAATATGAAAATAGCTGATGCAGCTCTATGTTAAAAAAAAAACTCAGTCAAAACATGAACAGAAGATCTAAACAGACATTTCTCCAAAGAAGATATACAGATGGCCAAAAGCACATGAAAAGTTGCTCAATATAATCATCAGAGAAATGCAAATCAAAACCACAGTGATGTATCTCTTCATGCCGATCAGAATGGCCATCATCAGAAAGTCTATTAATAATAATTGCTGAAGGAGGTGTGGAGGAAACGAAACCCTTTTACACTGTTGGTAGGTATGCACATTGGTGCAACGACTATGGAGAATAGCATGGAAATTCTATTTTTTTAAAAGTAAACATAGAGAGTATATATCCAGAGAAAAATCTAATTTGAAAAGAAATAAGTGCCTCAAATGGTCACAGCAACATAACCAAGATATGCAACCTAAGTGTCTGTTGACAGAAGAATGGATAAAAATGTGGTAAAAGTGAAAGTCGCTCAGTCGTGTCTGACTCTGTGACCCCATGGACTATACCCCATGGAATTCTCTAGGCCAGAATAGTGAAGTGGGTAGCCTTTCCCTTCTCCAGGGGTCTTCCCAACTCAGGGATCAAACCCAGGTCTCCTGCATTGCAGGCAGATTCTTTACCAGCTGAGCCATCAGGGAAGCCAAAGATGTGGTACTTATATACAATGAAATATTACTCAGCCATAGAAAAGAATTTGCAGCAACATAGTTGAACCTAGAAATTATCATACTAAGTCAGAAAAATATTGTATGATATCACTTACACGGGGAATCTTAAAAAAAAATCAGAAAAATTCTTAACTTACATCTTAAGTAAGTTCAGAAAAAATCTTCCACTTACATCTGGAATCTTAAAAAACAACTTATTTGTAAAACAGCTATACACTCATAGACATAGAAAAGATTTATAGCTACCAAAGGACTAATGAGGGAGGGGTAAGTTTGGGATTAACAGATACAGACTACTATATATGAAACAGACATACAATAAAAGTTACTATATAGTTACTATACAAATAAACATACATACAAATAAAGTTACTACATAGTACAGGTAACTATATTCAATATCTTATAATAACTTATAATGTAAAAGAATCTTAAAATGAATAGATATATTATGTGTAACTGAATCACTTTGGTGTACACCTGAAACATTGTAAATTAACTGTATTTCAATAAAAATAAACAATATTTTTAAAAGTAGTTAATAAATAAAATGATTAGATAATAATTATAACATCTCACATATATTGAATGCTTCTTTTATGCTGGGCACCCCTTCAAGTGTTTAACCTGTATTATTAATGCCTTTCTATCCCAAATTTATTATTTTTATAGATGAGAAAAATGAGAAGCAAAGAACTCTGCAATCTGACCCCGGTGACTTTACACAATACTTTACTATAACTTCTTGAAATACCCTAGATGACCCTAAAATAAAGAAATGAATAGACATTCTCCCTCCCAAAAAAAACACTACTACAAAAAAAAAACACACACACAACTTACACACATGCTTAATACATAAAAATTAGAAGACATCAATCCACAAATGTCCTAAGTATAAATAATACATTATCTGCTGTTTCTTAAGTGTCTCCTAAGCCAATTTACAGGGCCCACAGATGCTAGTGTTTCAGTAAACATAAACCAACAGATTAATGATAGAGAAAAGAGCTAAAATTAATATTTGCTAATAATATGTAGTTTAGAAGAAATCATATAAGCACAAATTTTCAATAATCTTAGGATCATTATTTGTCTCTTTTTAAAATTTCAAATCTTAAAGCATGTGGTAATAACAAAGGTCCCAGCAAATAACTGTCATTGTAGCACATGAAAAATTTAAGGTGTTTCCTTTAACTTATTTGAGCTACTTTATATCCCACTTTAACTACTTGTTTTCCCACGAAGTCTATCTAGCTTCATCATATTTCTCCACATGATGCTGAAACTTAACATATATAGCTAAATTACATTATATTAGCCTGGAGCACTTTAAATAAAAATTATGTCTGGAAGAAAAACAAAGTCTTCATATCCTTTAACCCTTTGAAGTTTAACATTATCTTGTATTAAGAAGGCTGAGAGCCTTTTAAAGTCCTATCATTTCCAAAGTGATAATGGAAACACTAATCACTAAACAAGCTAGGCTTTAAAATATATACTTCAATAAATTTTAAAATCACTTAAAACCTTATGGTGATTTCTTTATATCTCTCCAGTCCAGGCTAAAACCCTATGTTAATAATTTTGAAGGCTTAGGCTCACTTGCTTTGTTTACAGGAAAGAAAAAAAAATGTGATTTCCACATAGCTGAGTTTTATTAGCATTTCACGTTAAAGGAAATTTACCACATTTTAGAATATTCAATCAGTTATCTGTCATTTAGACACATAGTTACTTGAAGATTTTGTTTAGGTAAATATACTTAAGGCAAACCAGTAATTCCAATCTAAGAAAGTTTAAAACTTTCTGCATTAAACTGGTATTTAACATGGGTTCCTTTTCCCCCCATAGTGAATAATTCAGCAACATAATACCAGCAGAAAAACTGAACAAGATAATACATAATCTAAAATATTTCAGAAATGTAAAAAAAATGAAAGTTTATTTCCTATGTAGTAAGTAAAGAACTCTTCACTGTAACTTAGACCCAGCAAGAATCTAGTAACAGTCTATGTCAATTTTACCAAAGGCTCACCCTCAGTTCCATATATGTGTGCATGCATGCATAGTTGTTTAGTTGTGTCCAGAAACAAACTTGCAACAAACAAACCCCTATACGATCTAGCCCAAAATTTGTATTTAAACAGAAACAAATATGTTGAACAGTGAATCTGCAAGACAAACAATAATTTTGTTAATGAGAAAAATACAAAAAAAAAAACTTGATTAAAATCATGCCTAAGATGATATGAGGAGGCTTTTGTAAGGGGCTGAAAGGTGTATTTCTAGATAACTCTTTTCTGCTTGGAAACCTGGGAGGAGAAGTAAAGGGAAGTGAAAGTGAAACTGTAGTTGCTTAGCTGTGTCTGACTCTTTGCGACCCCATAACTATAAGCCACCAGGCTCCTCTGTCCATAACATTCTCTAGGCAAGAATACTGGAGGGGCTGAAGCCAGGTCTCCCACATTGCAGTCAGATTCTTTACCATCTGAGCCAACCAAGGAAGCCCAAAGGTGCCTCTACTCTTTCCTCAGAAGCTGCACTTGTTTGGAGAACTTATACTTTTCAGAAGAGATCTCAGAGAAGATAAATGAAGGGAAAAACTAATAGATCAAGTAGCTGAAAATAAAACCCCACTGGACAATTTGAGAAAATTAAAGACAATTAAAGACAATGCTAACCAGATAATTTATTTCCCTAAATTCAGCAGTAATAGGCAGTAGAAAAAGATTATATTCTCCAAATAGCTATTTTTTTAAGCATCTCTGAGATTCTCCATAGCTTTCTTTTAGTATGTGTTTCATTCCAAGGTAGCCCAAACCCTCCTAATAAGGAGAAAATAAATATAAATAAGTGTACTCTAAATTCAGCCTTTCATCATTCTAATTAAACACTAAAATTACATTTCCTTTTGGCAGAAAAATATGGAATGTATACAGGAAAACTGTCACTAAAAGATTCATGGATATAATGTAGTAATTTAATTCTTTAAATCTGCCTCAAATTCATGTGGAAATACACAAAGCATAAATATTGAACAAATTTATTTATCCAAAGCTTCAGTTCAGTTCAGTTTAGTCGCTCAGTCGTGTCCAACTCTTTGCTACCCCATGAAGTGCAGCACGCCAGGCCTCCCTGCCCATTATCAACTCCGAGAGTTTACTCATACTCATGTCCATTGAGTCAGTGATGCCATCTAACCATCTCATCCTCTGTCGTCCCCTTCTCCTCCCATCTTCAATCTCTCCTAGCATCAGGGTCTTTTTCAAAAGTCAACTCTTTGAAAGCAGTCTCTCAGAGCTATTTTGCCCCAAATAAAACTTAATTCACAACTTGTGAGTTAATCGTTTTTTAGTCAACAGTTACGGTGACCACGAAGGTGATCCACCCAGGGTGGACTTTCTTTTTTCAACTGGACTCCACGAGGAACCTGAGCTTTGGTACCAGCAGCGGCCGCTTGTGACCATCCGTCTCCTCGGGGAGTACAGATGAATTTAGCTTATTTTAGTAATCTGTCCTTGGATGAAGATCAGATGCCTGAGGCATGACCTACAATCAAGACTGAAAGAAGAGGAACTTTACAACCAGGATGGATGAACCTTTCTATCAGGTACTCTTAACTAGCTCATGTCCAGTGAAATTGAAGGGAAATTGACTATTGGGTTAACTCCCACTTCCAAAGGCCCCTAAGCTGGACTGGTCTATAGAGAGGCCTGCTGACCTCAAACTCACCTTAAAACAATGCTGAAACAGAGGAAACTGTGCTACACTAGGACGAGAAGAAGATGACATCAGAGGCAGACAGCTTTCCCAAGATGCTGATCTGACTTTTATGATCATTTATAATGTTTTCTTGATTCCTTGGACCTATGCCTATCAATCAAATCTTTTCTATCATGGACATGAGTCTATGCTAGTTTAAAACTCACTCCATTTGTTTGATTGTGGCCAATTACCTACATCTAGTACTTCTGGGTTTCCTTGGTGTATTTCTGTTCTCAAGGGATCCCCACTAGGAAATTTATTTTAGATGTGTGTTCAGTCCTGTTATATCTTCATGATATTACTAGATGGGATTCTCTTACCTGGCCAATTAATAATACATGCTCTGGGGATGCTGGCTATAGATATAAGTTTTCTCTTAGGGTCATGTTAACTCAGTCAGAGTGATGAGCTCAGTCTCAATTTAAAAAAAAATTAACCTCTCATCTGTGAAAAGGAAAATCCCCACAATTATGGGGTGGATCTACATGGTTAACACCAGGCTATGATCATTTAAGTTTAAAAGCTCCTCTATGTTGGGAAGGGTTAAATCATACTAAAACCAATCAACCTGGTAATTAATGAGACAAGGCTGAGTGCTTTATGAACTATCTCTCTTATTACCCCTGGAGAGAGTGATTGGTATGGAACTCAGTGGATTTATGGCACTGATTTATGGCCTTCACGTCTACAGGGATAGATACAAAAGTGTTGCCTGAATTCAAGGTCATACATGTTAACAAATTAGAGGTAACCCTAACAAGTCTACCATTGGTATGACCATTTATCAGCCCATGTGTATGTGTGTGTGCCTTCAATGGGGTTGGAGGATGTAATTGACCATATCTAAGCCTTAACATCTTTCATAAGCTTTAAATGATAGTAACTGGGCTATTAGCCTATTGAATTCTGAGAGAGAGGCAGTGCTACACTGCAAAGCCCTTGATACCTTAAAGCATCTCAGGAAGATATCTGTGCTGTAATTCAGACTGAGTGTTACATTTTCATACCTGGTCATGAATTCCATACATTCATTTACTTTACATCCTTTAATGTAACACATTTGAACCATATGAAAAATTAGATTTCTGCTTCAAGTGATCCATTCCCTAATCTTGATGATCTTTTAAGAAAACTGGTGTGGGAGGCTCAGGGCTGAAATATTTACTGTTAATCGCACTAGTGTTATTAACTATACCACTTGTATTTTGCTTGTTTCACAAGATTACCATTTCTTGTATTACCAAGTGTATGACTGAGCCTCCAACGAAAATGATGACTAGACTTGAAGCAGTTGATCAAATGTATAGCTCGATATATGATCAATGATTGTAATCGTGTAACTCGAGGTATGAAAAGATGCAACAAGACAGAATACTTTCCTGGACCATAACTAGAAGACATGTGTCCAGAGATCTTTGACTATTAAGACCTAGTCCAGTAACAGCACATTGAGTGTCTTACCAACAAAAACCTTCTTCAGAACTGGGAACGGACCTTCCCACCAACGTGGGACAAAATGGTCATGAAATGCCCCCAAAGTATGATCAGATTTATGACCACGAGGGGGCCGTGTCAACTACAAATCGGCAGGTACCAAGAGCACTGCCAACTGAACAACGAAGGCGTTTTCCATCTGCCTCTATGGAGAGTGAACCCCATGCTGCTGTAGCTGGTGACCTTCAACAACCCCTGAGGGAGTTCAGGGTGGAGGGAAGCACTCTGTGCTCCAGGGACTCTGGTGGGACAGGTCTTTAGATAGTTGGATGTTTTTAGGAACAGATTTTATGATCTCAGTCCTTGCATCTCCTCATACATAGAGAAGCACTAAATCCTTTCATGGTGATATGAGCTCCTCATGACTAACAAAAAGCCTTTTGTAAAATGAGTGCTTCATGGTATTGAACTTCCCCTTCACCCAAACCTTATATATTGTCTTTCCCCCACTGCTGCTTAAAGTAGTCTCTTAGAGCTATCTGAGATGCTGCCTCCCAGGCTGCAGTCCTCATATTGCCCCAAATAAAACTTAACTCACAACTCTCAAAAAAAAAAAAAAAAAAGTCAGCTCTTCCTATAAGGTGGACAAAGTATTGGAGTTTCAGTTTCAACATCAGGCCTTCCAATGAATATTCAGGACTGATTTCCCAGGGATCAAACCCAGTTCTCTGGCATTGCAGGCAGATTCTTTACCATCTCAGCCACAAGGAAAGCCCAGGAATACTGGAGTGGGTAGCCTGTCCCTGGGTCTTCCTGACTCAGGAATCGAACCTGGGTCTTCCGCATTGCAGGCAGATTCTTTACCAACTGAGCTATGAGGGAAGCCCTGCAAAGCTTCCAAGAATCAAATATATTTTCTGAAAGACCTTTCCAAAACAATATATTAAAATACCATCTGATACTGGTGCCTCTGACTCTATCTCCTCACTCATTTCCCCTATTTCTACATAGGGGAAATAATTAAACATGCTATTGTATTATAGGCAGAAGAAGTTATTGTTTCTCTCCCTTCGAAAATATATTAAGGTCCGGAAAAGAAATATATTTTGACCCAAATATATCATGATTCAAAGGTCTCCAGTCTGGTCAATATAATCCAGCACATTAAATGCTCTATTTTATTTAATGTATCTAAAGATAATAAGGGGTTTCCCAGGTGGTGCAGGCTTCTCTGGTGGCTCAGAAGTTTAAGTGTCTGCCTGCAGTGTGGGAGACCTGGGTAGGAAAGATCCCCTGGAGAAGGAAATGGAGACCCACTCTAGTATTCTTGCCTGGAGAATCCCATGGACAGAGGATCATGGTGGGCTACAGTCCACGGGGTCGCAAAGAGTCGGATTCAACTGAGCGACTTAACTTTCACTTTTAGGTGGTGCAGTGGTAAAGAATCTGACTGACAATGCAGGGAATGCAGGCTCAATCTCTGGGTTGGGAAGATCCCCTGGAGGAGGAAATGGCAACCACTCCAGTAACCTTGCCTGGGAAACCCCACGGACAGAGGAGCCTGGCAGGCTACAGTCCATGGGGTTGCAGAGAGGTGTACAGAGCTGTGTGCGCACCACAAAGGATACTTACCCAGTGAAGGCAACAATAATTAAAAATCTGTTACTATGACCAACTTGTAGGAAAACATAACCAAGGGACACATAAGCCACAACTCTTTACTCTTTTCATGGGGACCCATGCCAGCAGCCACCTTCCATGAGGAACCATTTACAGCTCCTATTCATAATCACATCTCTCCAAGAGGAGTATTCTGACCTGAGAGTGACCCTACCTGGCTTAAGAATTTTTTAAGTTAATTAATTATTATGAATTATTCTAGGTATGCAGGGCTATTTCATTGGAAGAAGAGGAAGGATACAACTAGCCTCAAGAGTAATTTCACAGAAATAGAAATTTGAAAATTGAACCAAGGAATCTACCTTCTCAGCTCTTTTGACCATGGGGTTTCATATTTTTTTCTCTGTCCCCATACTTCCCTCATTCTATTTTTCCCTTTGTGGACTATTATTTCCATGTACATGCTAAAGTTTCATCCTCTTGTTCCTAAATGCCTGAGAGATCTAGTATCACTGAATTTTAGTTTCAAATTTACTAGAGATAAGACTTAATATAGCAGCTAGTATCAGGTGCTCATCTCTGGTCTAATCATTTATTATGAGAGAAATAGGGATCCACAATAGATAATGGCAGTTGGGCTTATTTCTGTAGGTCAAGTATACTTCAGAGATAATGAATGTTCTGTGTGTGGCAGACAACCCAAAAAGTATTAAACTGAGATTATAGAAAGCTGAGACATGTGAGTTTTAAAGCCAATTCTTCCTACCTACATTCAAGAAATAAAGGATCACAATTCTACATAGTACTGTCTTACAGACTAATAAAAATACCTATTCAGATTATATATCAATCTATCTATATATACATGTATTGATATTTGATCTCTACTAGTTATATTTAGCTATACTCATTTGTCAATCAATTAATACAGACATACTTATACACATATATTGATTGACTGATAAATATGCATATCTAAAATCATATCACAATAGCCTACAGTTCAGCTCTTTTTCAGGTAGGCCAATACCTGGAAACTATTTAGAGGAATCTTAGTGGTAATCCTGTACTAGATGATTACTACCACACTAGAGAAAAATTGAGTCAATCATATCTACAAACTCCGACAACATCAGTATCAGGCAACCTCCAAGCACTTGATACAGCACAGAGGCTGACACCCATGGCGTCCTCTCAGGCAGCAAATCTGCCTGGTTTGATCATTCTCTTTGGACTATATAGCTTGAAGCAGAGGAAAGGTTTTAAAGAACCTGGAAAACAACTACATTATACCAGGTGGTTCTCCGTACAAAGAGAATTGTAAAGGGCACCCTCTCACCGAAGCACAGACCTAATAAAGGACAGAATCAGAAGAACTTCTTCCATCAAGTATCATATAATACATATCAAGTAAGCACATCAGCTGAGAAAATGTTGAACTGTGTGGCCCTCGACTTGAAGGCTCTTTGAACTTTCTGGATGCAGTTCTTTAACCAGTAAGCAAAGCTGTTATGAATCCATGGTTTGCCTTTTGTCCACTGTAGGAGACAGGAAGAATAAAGGAAAAGCAGGCCCCAGTAAGGACCGCAAAAGATATTTATAATTATTGATAAACTGGATGCCATAAGGCATGAGACTCTTGAAACAAGTCCAGAGGGAACAGTTCATAGCCTTGAAAACAAGATATGATCCTGGAGTTGGAAAACCGACCCAAGACTGTTTCTCAGCTGGCGTCTCAGAGTCACATGTCTTAAGTATCTGGTGGAAAATCTATAGACAAGAATACTAGTCTTAGTTACTGATTTTGTTATTGATTACTGTTTCTTAGTTACTCAATAGTTAATGATCATTTTGTTCTTTGGCCCTAAAGGCCACATGAGTTGTAGTTTAACTCCCCGCGTATTCTTTCATTCATGGCTGAGAGTATAATAAAGCTGGCTTGGACTCAGTTCGGTACCTTCACCTTGGAGCGGTGTTGGTCCCCTGAGCCTCGCTTTTCTCTCAATTCTCGTCTCTTGTTTCTTATTCTCTCACCACATTGCCCTTTCGGAAACCCTGCCTGTCGAGCTGGTCTCAACAGTCCACAAGAATGATTCTTCAAAGAAAATTTTATAAAATTTTTGTTCAGGTTGAGATAGGCTCTATATCAGAATTAATTCATTAATATTAATTTGTTAATGAAATTAATATCAAACCTAAAGGCATATACAAATAGATCAGTAATTACATGTGAATGAAATAAAACTCCAAGATACTTTGTCAAACTGGTTAAAAATAAAAACAACTATATGCTGCTAACACATCTAAAGTTGAAAGTTAAAGAATGGAAAACATACACCATAAAAACATTAACAAAGGCAGATGCTATTGCTGTACTAAGATCAGACTCAGCAGAATTTAAAGAAGTATTAATAAGCATAAAGAGGAACACCTGGGTAGCTAGCAGTCACAATTCAAGTCTATTGTCTTCAGCTCCCGCACACCAAAACACATGCTCTAGAGTCACATGTTTCCACAGTTTGCAGTTTCAAATTCCCTGCAAAATTTTGAACTCCTAGAGTTTCTGTGTTAATTTCTATTACCTCTCTGTCTGCTTTACTTCAACATTCTCTTTCTAGCAAGCAAGGTCATAGATAATAGGAGAGAAATACATCAAAGTTCTACTTCAGAAACATCCTCCACTGTGATTCATTCCTATAGTACTGTTACTTCCAATGCCTTCTCCATACAGTATCTATGGTGACAGTCGTGAATTTGAACATGATCTCTTAAAACCCTTAGATGGCTCTTTAATGCTTTCAGGAGCTGGATGATCCTCAACAAATGAGCCATAAAAGCAAATTCAAAGACAAAATACTTATGTTATTTTTATAAGAAGATAATTACCATTAAGACATTCATGATGAAAACATTAGATTTAAACAGTAAAGAGATAGAGGGTCGAGATGGCAGAACAGGAGGGCCTGGAGCTCCCCTCTGCCCATAAGCACATTGAAAATACATCTACAAGTGGGACCACTTGCACAGAGCACCTGCTGAACACTAGCAGAGGACCTCAGACACCAAAAGGACAAGAAAAGATTCCTGCATGATGGGTAGGACAAGAGAGAACAGGAAGAAAAGAGAGGAACTAGAATGGGACCTGCACCTGTGGGAGGGAAGCTGAAGGAAAGGAGAGGTTACCACACCTGAGAAGGCCCCCTCTCTGGTGGTGAGATCCGCTGAAATGAGGTGTTCTGAGGAATATCAGAGAAAAATGCAGAAGCTGGGCCATGGAAGGCAGGACAGAACAAGACTTGTACAGATGGTCTGCCACAGCCCTTCATATCCCAGTCTGAGACAAGTGTCTGCCAGTGATGGTGGGGGCTGGGTGCTGAAATGTGGATTTGGAGAGTGAATCCAGAGAGCGGACTGCTGTTGGCTATACAGAGACAGCCTTAGGTGTTGTCTTATGGTGAAAAACAAAGTATTTCCTCTAAGATTAGGAATAGGGCAAGGATGTCCACTCTCACCACTACTATTCAACAGTTTTGTAAGTCTTAGCCACAGCAATCAGAGAAGAAAAAGAAATAAAAGGAATCCAAACTGGAAAAGAAGTAAAATTGTCATTATTTGCAGATGACATGACCATATATAGAAAACCCTAAAGATGCTACCAGAGAACTAAGAGATCAGTGAGTTTGGTAAAGTTGCAGGATACAAAATTAATACACTGAAGTCTCTTGAATTCCTATACACTAACAGTAAAAGATCTGGAAGAGCAATCAAAGAAACAATCTCATTTACCACTGTATCAAAAAGTATAAAATATTGAGGAATAAATATACCTAAGGAGGCAAAAGACAAATACTCAGAAAACCATAAGATACTAATAGAAGAAATAAAAGATGACACAAACAGAGGAGAGATATATCATACTCTTGGACTGGAAAAATGAATACTGTGAAAATGACAATACTACCTAAAGCAATCTACAGATTCAGTGCAATCCCTTGCAAATTACTAATGGCATTTTTCAAAGAATTGGAACAAAAATGTTTATAATTTGTTTGGAACACAAAAGACCATGAAGCCAAAGTAATATTGAGAAAGAAAAATAGAACTGGAGGAATAAGGCTCTCTGATTTTTAAGTATACAAAAAAATCACAGTCATCAAAACAGCATGGCACTGGAACAAATATATAAAAGACAGAAATATAGACCAGTGGTGCAAAATAGAAAGTCCAAAAAACCCACACACCTATGGTCACCTAACTTATGACAAAGCCAGGAATATACATTGGAGGAAAGACAGTCACTTCAACAAGTGATGCTGGGAAAACTGGATAGCTGCATGTAAAAGAATGCAACTGGAACACATCCTAACACCATACACAAAAGTAAACTTGAAATGGATTAAAAACCTAATTGTAAGGCTGGATATGATAAACCTCTTAGAAGAAAACATAGACAGAACACTCTCTGAAATAAATCATAATTAGATTTTTTTCAATCCACTCTCTACAGTAATGGAAATAAGAGCAAAAATGAACAAATGGAATATAGTTAAACTTAAAAACTTTTTCATAGCAAAGGAAACCATAAAATGAAAGACAACCCTTGGAATGGGAGAAGATATTTTCAAATGAAGCAACTGACATGGGATTAATCTTCAGAATACATAAACAGCTAATATGGTTCAATATAAAAAAGAAAAACCAAATAACCCAGTAAAAGATGAGTATATCTAAATAGTTCTCCAAAGAAGACATATAGATGGTTAAAACACATGTGAAAAGATGCTCAACATCGCTTATTATTAGAGAAAAGCAAATAAAAACTACAATGAAGTATCACTTAACATCAGTCAGAATGGCCATCATCAAAAGACTACAAACAATGCTATGTATAAAACAGATAACTAAGGAGAACCTATTGTTTAACACAGGGAGCCCTGCTCAATGACCTGTGGTGACTTAAATGGGAAGGAAATTGAAAAAAGAATAGATATATGCATACATATTACTAACTCAATTTGTAGTACAGCCGAAGCTAATAACATTGTAAAGTAATTATACTGCAATAAAAATTAATTTTTAAAAATTACAAATGATAAATTCTGGAGATAGTGTGGAGAAGAGGGAACCATTCTACTGTTAATGAGAATATAAACTGGTACAGCCACTATGGAGAGCAATATGAAGGTTCTTTTAAAAACTAAAAACAGACCTACTATATGGTCCAGCAAGCCCAGTACTGGGCAGGTATCTGGAGAAAACCTTAATTCAAAAAGATAAATCCATCCCAATGTTCATTGCAGCATTATTTACAATAACCAGGATATGGAAGCAACCTAAATGTCCATTAACAGAGAAATGGATATAAAAGATGTGATACATGTACAACAGAATATTACTCAGCCATAAAAAAAGAATGAAATAATACCATTTGTAGCAACACAGATGGACCTAGAGATATTATACTGAGTGAAGTCAGAGAAAGACAAATATCACATGATATTGCTTATATGTGGGATCATTAAATAAAAAGGGGGTACAAATGAACTTATATACAAACAGAAATAGAATTACAGATGTATCAAATAAATTTATGGTTACTGACTGGTAAGGGACTGCTGCTGCTGCTAAGTTGCTTCAGTCGTGTCCGACTCTGTGCGATCCCATAGATGACAGCCACCAGGCTCCCCCGTCCCTGGGATTCTCCAGGCATGAACACTGGAGTGGGTTGCCATTTCCTTCTCCAATGCGTGAAAGTGAAGTCGTTCAGTCGTGTCCCACTCTGCATGACCGCATGGAGTGCAGCCCACCAGGCTCCTCCGTCTATGGGATTCTCCAGGCAAGAGTACTGGAGTGGGGTGCTATTGCCTTCTCCCTTATACACACTACTATATATAAAATAGATATAATAAGGACCTACTTTATATTAAAGAGAACTTACTCAACCACTCTGTAATGACCTATATGGGAAAATATTCTATAAAAGAGTGGATATATGTACACATACATCAGATTCATGTTTTTGTACACCTGAAACTAACATTTAAGTCAACTATATCCCAATAAAAAATAAATATATGGTAAAGAAATACTTTTATGGTCATCTAGACACAAACAGAAGTGAAGTGCAGATCAGGTGGGAATTATATTTGCCTCAGTTTTCTCCATCACAGATGATGGCAGTTCCACAGTTACAGAATTTTAAGGAAAACAAAATGAACTCTATAATTTAACCCAGCCAAATTTCCCTTCTGAGTGACCATAAAGATTCTCAGGCAATTAAGAATGGTAGACAAAATCCAGCCAAACAATAGATAAGTATAGATCAGCAATTAAGAAATTACAGTAAAGCATTTGACTCAAATATAGAACTAAGATTATACAAATGAGACAAATATGGAGACAGTATAGACTACACATGTTATAAACTTTGATAGTGTAAATATAATAATGTAATACAAATCAGACAGATGAGTTAGGAATTAAAAGGAATATAAATGTACTAATTTCTTCAACTTTTATGACAGTATCAACAAATACAAACCAAAAAGAATAGTATGGTTTTAAAAAGTAATTACTCTAAGCTTTCTACTAATCATTTTTCCTTCCACAAGAAAAATATCTTATTTTATGATCATAACTGATTGTGGTTACTATCTAAAGTTTATCAGTTCCTTGAATTTTATTTTTTCTATTAAGTGCAAGTAAAATTTAATACTTTCTAGGGGAAATAACTTATAATAGGAATTATAAATTTTTTCTCAAGCTAACTACTGTGTGCATGTTCATGTAAGTCTACTCACAGTTGTCTACAATGATTACTGAATATTATTAATGGGTATATTAAGTTGGTTAGATTCGGAAATTATTATTTTACTTTCATATCCATAATTTTTCCTGTGTTGTCTGTTTCTAATCTAATTTTATTCTGCACTGATCATTTGTAAAATCATTTTATAAAGATTCATGATTCTAAAAAGGAGGAAGAGCAGCAGCAGATAATAAGGAATGGAATTTTCCAAAGTATAAAATCCTATCAAGAAGTAAATGAATTAAAATAATTATCTAAAGGTATTCCCCAGGTTTAGTAATAAGAAGGTTGTGATGATGTGTATGAGAAAATTTTCTATGGAAGGGAGGCCAGAGGGCCAACCAGCAGTGGAGAGAGAAATAAATGGGAGTGAGAGATAGAGATAGTGGGGAAGTGTGTTAAGCTCTTTATGTATTAGATATGGAAATCTTAAATTACACCAATAAACCACAATATTTTTAAAATAAATTAAAATATTGTTTTAGTTTATCTTAGATGTTTAAAAATAAATTAAACATCTAATTTGGTGGGTAAAACTATCTGAATTTTTGAGCACTTTTAATGGTGCTCCAATAAATACTTTAAAGCTACTGATACAGATATTCAGTGCATACCAATGTATTCAATACATAGAATATCATGTTCAATGAATACATTGTATTCAATATATTCAGTGGTTGCCAGGTTACAACTCTTTCATAACTCTTAACTTCCTAGGCAATGTATTGTGTACATTTGTAGTAACATTTGTATTCTGAAAGCAATTTTACAATAAACCAAATCTTTACAACTTTCTCAGTATCTGCTAAAGGTTATTTCTAAAACATGTGCCTTAACATGTTTCTAAGGTTTTCCCCTTATTTATCAATTTAACAACTCTGAAAAGGTTGTTCAAGGTTCATTTGTCACTGTATTTTTAAATAAACATTCTCTTAATAAGTAAAATGTTTACTTGCTTATTTCTAAAAGCCTCAAATATCTCTTTAATAATCATTCCTAGAATTTAGCATGATATATATTAAACAATGATCTGTACCGTTCTTCTTTGTCCTTTTTGAAAATTAGAATAACTATGACAATATTTCTTATTATTTTCACATCTACTTGAATGAATTCTAAAGGGTTTTATCCAAGGACTATGAGATTATATTCACTGGAATCATCAATCCAAGCTTTCAAGTCTCTGCTAATACTGAGGAAAATCAGGATAGTGTTTAGAAAAGATTTGTATTAATACCACACATTTGAGAGATTTGTATGCAAATAGGGAGTATTACATAAACATTAAGTCATATAAAATCCATCTTATTTTCTTTGGCTGTAATTTTCTTCTTATACATGTTTTCTGCCATTGTGAATTTGAATGTTTTGGTTTTCCAAAAATGATAATGTCTCATTCAAGAAATAATCATCTTTTTCACTGAGCACTGGGGAAAATTACTTCATATTTCAAAGCTCTCTGAAATTATGTTGAGATCCTATATTATTAACAGGCCATGTGAATTAGGTTTAGAGACCAAAAGCCTGGATTTTCATTGTCTAAGTTACAGCAAGGTGATGTTGGGAAGTTTCTGACACTGCCTCATCTGTATAATTAATGATTCTCTTGGTCAGTATATTAGGGCTTACTGCAGCAACTAGAAATCCAACTAGGTATTTTAAGCAGAAAGAGATTTAATAATGTGAATTTGGTCCTTACAAAAACCAGAAGCTCCTGGTAGAAATTCCCAGTGCAGTGTTTATGCAAATACATTTCATTAAATTATTTTTATTAATAAAAATGTACAAAATGGGTATTAAGCCTGAAGTTCTCTACCTTGCCTTCACTCTTTCCTTGAACTCTATCTTCTCTGACTTTCCTCATCTGCTTAGCTCTACTGCTTATTAAAATGTTTTCTTCAGCGAAAGGGTTAGTACTACTGCCGTACAGGAGACCATCTGCGAACACTGGCACTCAGGCAATAATACATAGGGAATTTTGGCTGTACTAGCTTGCAATCCCACCAACAGTGTAAGAGGGTTCCCTTTTCTCCACATCCTCTCCATCATTTATTGCTTGTAGACTTTTGGATGGCAGCCATTCTGACTGGTGTAAAGTGATACCATTATCCAGAGTGAAGTAAGCCAGAAGCAAAAACAACAATACAGTATATTAACGCATATATATGGAATTTAGAAAGACGGTAACGAGAACCCAGCATGCGAGACAGCAAAAGGAACGCAGATGTATAGAATAGACTCGTGGACTCTGTGGATGAGGGAAAGGGTGGGATGATGTGGGAGAATGGCATTGAAACATGTTAATTATCATATGTCTAATCAATCGCCAGCCCAGGACTGATGCTCGGGGCTGGTGCATTGAGATTTCCCAGGGGCAGGGAGGAGGGAGGGAGGAGGGAGGGGGGTTCTGGAGGGGGAGCATATGTAAACCCATGGTGATATCATGTCATTGTATGGCAAAACTAATAAAAAAATACATAGGGAATTTTGGAAGAAATAATATGAAGCCTCTAAGAAAGCCAGCCCCTTGATATTCTTCTCTGGGATTATGACGCATCATGCCTTAGCTCATGACAGTTCCATAAACTCAAATTTGTTATTAAATCCATTCTACTGAACCTATAGGACATATTTGTAGAATAAGCAGCAACAGCTGGTGCTTTTACCATCAGCTGTCCTGCCTTGTAATGAGCAAAACTTTCCATATTGTGTAGCTTTTTATAAATATTCCACTTTTGTTTGTTTGCATTCTTTGAGCCTGTGTATAGATGGCCATATTTTCCCATGTTGTTCTGGCAGATATTACATATTCTTTCCAAATGTGTGGACCTTTCAAAATAGCCTATTTTTGACATGGTTGTTGCATTTATCACTCTAAAGATAAGCCATCTTTTAGAAGAAGCACACTGATTGAAACCGTCCACCCTGGCCAGGCACCATGGTAACCATTGGCATGAGTTGTTTTATGACAGGAGATCCTGATAATGAATACAGAACTAATAAGACACCACCAACTGGAAAGGTCTACAGGAGACACCGCGTGTCAGTCCACTTCCCAGAATCCCTCTTGCTATCATCTATCTTGGCTGAGCAATGTGTGCACCACCAGGAAAGACTCTGAATTAGAATGATTGGCCAAAGACCACCCGGAAACTAATCCCATCACCATAAAACCCGAGACTGTGAGCCACACGGCAGAGCTGTTCTCCTGGGTTCCCTTACCCTACTGCTCTCCACCCGGGTGCCCTTCCCAATAAACTCTCTTGCACATGTGTCTCCTCGGACAATTCATTTCCAAGTGTTAGACAAGAGCCCAGTTTCGGGCCCTGAAAGGGGTCCCCCTTCCTGCAACATATCCTTTAGCAGTCACTTTCTGCTTTTCCCTTCCCAATTCCTAAAAACTGAGAGGTAACAGGCAGGAAGGCCAGAGGTCTCCAAGCAGCAGCAGGAAATAAATTGCAAGTGGCAGAATTTTTTTCCCTTCTCTACACAATACCAGCAGAGGCTTCTTTTAATTCTGTGTTGAGGACACAGACTCTGCCTTGAGCTAACCAACGTGTTTTTCTTAGGGAAATGTTTTTCTTAAGCTATGTAAATGAAACTATGCATTTGCTTTGAAATTTGCCTTTCTTCAAGATGGTTCCACTTAAGACTAACTTTTTCTTTTCTCAAACTTTAGGCTGATAATAGCTCAACAAACCAATATTCCTGCCAATTGTTTCATGGCCAGGGGATGACAAACATCTTGCCAACCTATCTCAAAAATACATATTGCGGGAGAGGGGCCTGGTGAAACTCCCTCAGCCTTGAGGGGGTCTCTCTTATCTGATTAACAGCTTTCTCACAGGTATAAAACACCTTGCTAAAAACTAGAAGGGTGCATTTTCTTTCCCCTTCAGTTGTCTGTGTCAGAAGCTTTCCCCATCTCTATTATACTTAAATAAAACTTTGCTACACAAAAGCTCCAATTAGTCAAGTCTCTGACCTTGCATGGAAATCCTCTCCTCCAGAGGTCACAAATCCTTGTGTATCAAACGGCGTACAGCAGCAACTTTTCATCCTGGGGAGGATTCTTGACCTCTGGAGGAGAGGATTTCCATACCACGTGGACTGATATAACAAAAATACCATAAACTGAGTGATTTGTAAATAAAAGAAATTCATTTCTCACAGTTAAAAACCTTAAATAGGTTCTCTCTCAACACAGCAGATACAATACTTTCTATCAACTTCAGTAGTGAGGCCACTCCACTGAAAGCTGAATTAAAGAGAATGGTAGAGGGCAAGGGTACTCACACTTTATCTGTAACTTGTCTCTTTTCTTCCCTTCCTTTTAAACTTTTTACCTTCTCTTCATTAAATACTTTTGAGCATCTGCTAATTTCCTATGGAACTATATTGGAGACTAGAGATACAAAGATGAACAAGTCACAAATCCAATCCCTGCATCATAAAGTTTTCATTCTAGTTGTCACTAAGCTAAATGAGTAAACAGTTCCCTTGTAGTTAAGTGCTATGAGAATATAGTATTTTGGGGCACCATAGAAGCATGGATGAGGAATACATAACCCAGAGTATGATGGTAGGAAACTTACTCTAGAGCAAGTGGACTCAAAGGTGAAACTTTAAAATTAGTAGGAATTATCCAGGGCAAGACAGAAGGGGAAAGAGTATCCAAAGAGTGAGAATAATAGTAATCATAAAGTCCAGATGATAAAAGAGAGCCAGATGCATTCATGGGATTGGAAGGGACTTCTTGTGGATGACTCACATAGTCTGAGGAAAACAGAAGGAAGGGAGAGAGGTGAACAGAGCTGAGCACGTCTTTTTATCCCAGTGAAATGAGTCCTTGAAGGACTTCCCCTAGTTTACCATCACTAGCTACCATGTAATTTTCTTCTCCCATCTTCTAACACATCTCCTCTGGGTCCCCTGAACTCAGCAGTTATTTTGCACAGACCCAAGAGAGATTCATGCTCATAAATAAATTCATTCACGTGTCTGGCAACTCTAAGTCTTCTGAATATTCTATCCCTACCTTCAGGAGTGTTGTATTTCCCAGGGCATTGCTAAGCCTCAGTTTTGGGCAGCTTCCTAGTCTAGCTGTCAAGGCATTGAATCCAGGTTGTGCTCATTGATGAAACAGAGAGACAGATACTCACTTCCCAATGTCACGATCTTTTCCCTAGCATCAGACAACAATGTTTTTGTCCCAGTATCTCACAAAATCTTCCTAAAGCTCCCTGTTTCTCCCCATGAACTCTTTGTCCTGAGTTCATATCAAATTTGAAAAACTGGGTCCAAAGGCCAGTCTCTGAGATGAACACAGTGCTATTCTTCACATACCCTTTCTCTTTATGTACTTGCTTGCTATCTTGTCCCAAAGCCCTTCTTCATATATCTATGCCAATATAATCCTGGTGGAGTCAACTCCCCAACATTTTCTCCTATAATCTCTCTATCCTAGTTCACCTGCATCACAGTCCAACTAATAAACATGAGTTAGAGGCAAGTCTTTTTTTTATTACTAGTCCCTTGGTCTTTAGTCTTTAAAGACCAATCAGAGTTCAGTCACTCAGTCATGTTCGACTCTTTGTGACCCCATGGACTGCAGCATGCCAGGCCTCCGTGTTCATCACAAACTCCCAGAGCCTACACAAACTCATGTACATTGAGTCGGTGATGCCATCCAACCATCTCATCCTCTGTCATTCCCTTCTCCTCCCATCTTCAATATTTCCCAGCATCAGAGTCTTTTCAAATGAGTCAGCTCTTCGCATCAGGTGGCCAGAATATTGGAGTTTCAGCTTCACCATCAGTCTTTCCAATGAACTGAACACCCAGGACTTATCTCCTTTAGAATGGACTGGTTGAATCTCCTTGCAGTCCAAGGGACTCTCAAGAGTATTCTCCAACACCACAGTTCAAAAGCATCTGTTCTTCAGTGCTCAGCTTTTTTTACAGTCCAACGCTCACATCCATACATGACCACTGGAAAAACTATAGCCTTGACTAGACGCACCTTTGTTGGCAAAGTAACGTCTCTGCTTTGTAATATGCTGTCTAGGTTGGTCATAATTTTCCTTCCAAGGAGGAAGCGTCTTTTAATTTCATGGCTGCAATCATCATCTGCAGTGATTTTGGAGCCCCCCAAAATAAAGCCAGCCACTGTTTCCCATCTATTTGCCATGAAGTGATGGGCCCAGAAGCCATGATCTTTATTTTCTGCATGTTGAGCTTTAAGCCAACTTTTTCACTCTTCTCTTGCACTTTCATCAGAGGCTCTTTAGTGCTTCTTCACTTTCTGCCATAAGAGTGGTGTCATCTGCATATCTGAGGTTATTGATATTTCTCCAGTAATCTTGATTCCAGCTGTGCTTCACCCCCCAGCATTTCTCATGATGTACTCTGCATACATGTTAAATAAGCAGGGTGACAATATTCAGCCTTGACATACTCCTTTTCCTCTTTGGAACCAGTCTGTTGTTCCATGTCCAGTTCTTACTGTTGCTTCCTGACCTGCATACAGATTTCTGAAGAGTCAGGTCAGGTGGCCTGGAGTTCCTATATCTTTTAGAATTTTCCACAGTTCACTGTGATCCACACAGTCAAAGGCTTTGGCATAGTCAATAAAGCAGAAATAGATGTTTTTCTGGAACTCTCTTGTTTTTTCAATGATCCAGCAGATGTAAACCAAATCAACATCAAACACACACACAAATTACATCATTCCATTTCCTCCTTAAAGTTTCCAGTGGTTTTCCAATGTACTTAAAATAATGACCAAATTCATTTCAATGGTCTATACATGCAGACATAATCTGAGATCTGCCTACTTCCTCAAATTCATCTTGTGTCCACCTACTCTAATCATAAGATTGCTGGGAGAAATATCAGTAACCTCAGATATGCAGACGACACCACCCTTATGGCAGAAAGTGAAGAGGAACTAAAAGGTATCTTGATGAAAGTGAAAGAGAAGAGTGAAAAAGTTGGCTTAAAGCTCAACATTCAGAAAACTAAGATCATGGCATCCAGTCCCATCACTTCATGGCAAATAGATGGGGAAACAGTGGAAACAGTGGCTGACTTTATTTTTGGGGGCTCCAAAATCACTGCAGATGGTGATTGAGCCATGAAATTAAAAGACGCTTGCTCCTTGGAAGGAAATTTATGACCAACCTAGATAGCATATTTAAAAGCAAAGATATTACTTTCCCAACAAAGGTCTGTCTAGTCAAGGCTATGGTTTTTCCAGTAGTCATGTATGGATGTGAGAGTGGATGATGAAGAAAGCTGGGCGCTGAGGAATTGACGCTTTTGAACTGTGGTGTTGGAGAAGACTCTTGAGAATCCCTTGGACTGCAAGGAAATCCAACCAGTCCATCCTAAAGGAGATCAGTCCTGGGTGTTCATTGGAAGGACTGATGTTGAAGCTGAAACTCCAATACTTTGGCCACCTCATACGAAGAGTTGACTTATTGGAAAAGACCCTGATGCTGGGAAGGATTGGGGGCAGGAGGAGAAGGGAACAACAGTGAATGAGATGGCTGAATGGCATCACCGACTCATGGACATGGGTTTGAGTGGACTCTGGGAGTTGGTGATCGACAGGGAAGCCTTGCGTGCTGCAATTCATGGGGTCCCAAAGAGTCGGACACCACTGAGCGGCTGAACTGACTGACACTAATCAAGCATGCTCCCTCCTCGGACCTTGGCATTTGCTATTCCCTCTGCCTAAATCTCTCTCTTTCCAAATCATCACCTGCTAGTTTTTTTCTTAAATTCTTTTCTCAAATATGGCTACCTTCTTCTCAAGGGATTGCCTTTCCCATGCCCTCCATGGCCTCCTTCTGAATACTCTCTACCTCCTTCCCTTACTTTATTTTATAAAACACACTGATAATTTTCTGATACTACCTTACTTCATCTTTTTTTCTGATTATCTTTCTTCCAATATAGAGAAAGACCATAACAGTAGGGCCATTTGCAGCCTACTGAGGTTCATTTAAAACCAAGAACCCAGAACAGTGCCTAGCCCATGTTAGTTACTAAATAATTATTTGTTGAATTAATGATGAATTAAATGCCAGATGATAAACTAATAGCACAAGATCTTGTGTAGAGGGCATAATTATGCCTTCTAAAAAGCCTGTAGCCTTGGAAGATCCATTTTCAACTTCATAAACTCAGAAGTAACAAAATTACCAGTATTAAATAATAGCATGGGACACCTCAGCATTCACTGTCTTTGGGGTGTCAGCCACTTGCTTCCACCCAGCAACCTACATAGAAACTTCACTACAGCACCAGCAGGTAGTACTCACACCATATCTGCGCCATATGTCTTATGCTTTTCACTCTTACACTTCCTCATGAATGCTGAAAAAGGAGGCACTTCCATGAAAGCACAATGTTGAATGGGGATAAATTCCCACTTCAGCAAAGTTTGATGCATGAAATAAGGGAGCTAGAGACCACATTTTCCTCCCTTCCTGTCCCTGGATTAACTGTCCTGAAAGAGTAAATTACATATATATATCTTAGAAGATGGCCCCTTCAGATCAAGCATTCAATTGCACTTGATATCAAGCAGTGGCCAGCTCAGTAACACACCCTATGCTTGTCCTCCTTTTCTTGCTTCATTTCCCTTTCCCTCTAATGTTACCAAGAGTGTGAAGCAACTGAAACTTTTTGTCTTCTTACCATTCAGAACACGTTCTCTCCTGCTTATTCTCCCAAAGGAAGAGAGGAAAGATCATTAAATGACCAATGGCAGTTGCAGAAGCAGAACCAAGAGCCAGTTTCACTCACAGGAGAGAAAGTTGCATTTCCTCCTTGTGGTTTTGGATGCTCTACGTGTTCAGAGAAATTTCTCTCGTAACAAACTATAGAAATGATCACTGAAAGTATAGCCTCCAAGCAACTGAAATTTTATCCACTCTGGTCAGAATGCAAAATTACATAACCTCTCTGATTGCCTGAACATTTCCCCTACTTTTTGCCTACCTTTGTGAAAGCCTTATGTGAGTATACCTGGTGGAGTCTGATTGGCTTTTTCAAATATGCTGTGCAGTGGATGCAGTGGTAGAACCAGAATTTGAATGCAGGTAATATAGGTCCAGTGTCTGTGCTTTTAACCCTACATTCTGCTGTGTGGTATAACCCAGAGAGAAAATGAAACAGAAAAGACGAGGATGGAATGACAATGTTTTCAGGGGAAAAAAAAAGAATAAAGACAATGAGAAAGAGATAATAATCAAAGAAATGAAAAAACTAAGAATTTTCCAGAATTGAAAAACATATGTCTTATTTTCACACTTCAAAACTACACTAAGTCCTGGTTTAAAAAAATGAGGGATGAACCAGTGGTTAATTTATTTCCTCTCAGCTCCAAATTTACCTTTTAATATATGCATGCAATAATGGATGAAATTCCTTTAAGCATTTCTTTTCAGTGCACACATGCTAAGTGAAGGGTATTGGAATGACATTGCAGGAGTACATGTTGCACCTTCAGCCAATACTACAGATGTAAAAATATACCAGTGGTAGCTGACCAGATCACCAGAGCTGATGATCTGATGTTTTTCCCTCTTTGAATGCTCACTATCAGTCCTAGGATGCCCATGGACTTTTCTTAGATCTTAAAATTGCTCTTATTGTGGTTTAGTAGTTCTTTATACTAAACTTTCCCTGTTTAATTCAGTTGGTGGCTCTATGCCCTGATTGGAAATAGGAGTACAGGAGGTGACATAATGAATGTATAGAGAACGATTTTTGAAACGAGCCTCGCTATTAGGGAAGAGAATAAATGGAACAGTAGCAATAAGGATATTTGAGGTCAAGAGAGAAATTTTTAATGATAGATGCAAGAGCAAGTTTATAAGTGAATGGAAATATTTAGCAGGGTAAGAGAAACTTACAATAAAGGAATGAGGAAGATAATGCAGGAGAGAAGTCCATAAGAAGGCAAAGAGAGATGAGATCCAAAGTAGGATTGGGAGGACAGTTTGTGAAAGAATAAGGGAGACTCATTTCCATTTTCTTTCCTTTTTTAAATTGTATTTATTTATTTTAATTGGGGGCTAATTACTTTATAATATTGTGGTAGGTTTTGCCATATTTGATATGAATCAGCCATTTTTCTGGTATTGAGCTGCAGGAGTCGCTTGTATATTTTTGAGATTAATTCTTAGTCAGTTGTTTCATTTGCTATTATTTTCTCCCATTCTGAAGACTATCTTTTCACCTTGCTTATAGTTTCATTCATAGTGCAAAGACTTTTAAGTTTAATTAGGTCCCATTTGTTTATTTTTGCTTTTATTTCCATTACTTTGGGAGGTGGGTCATAGAGGATCACGCTGTGATTTATGTCACAGAGTGTTTTGCCTATGTTTTCCTTTAGGAGTTTTATAGTTTCTGGTCTTACATTTACATATTTAATCCATTCTGAGTTTATTTTTGTGTAAGGTGTTAGAAAGTGTTCTAGTTTCAGTCTTTTGCTGGTGGCTGACCAGTTTTTCCAGCACCACTTTTTATTTATTTATTTTTTAAATTTTAAATTTATTTATTTATTTTTCCCATTACATTATCGTGTTGGTTTTGCCATTCATTGACATGAATATGCCATAGGTATATATGTGTTCCCCTTCCAGAACCCTCCTCCCACCTCCCTCCCGATTCCATCCCTCTGGGTCATCCCACTGCACCAGCCCTGAGCACCCTGTATCATGCATCAAACCTGGGTTGGGGATTCATTTCACATATGATAATTTACATGTTTCAAGGCCATTCTCCCATATCATCCCACCCTCGCCCTCTCCCATAGAGTCTAGAAGACTGTTCTATAGATCTGTGTCTCTTTTGCTGTCTCACATACAGGGTTATCGTTACCATCTTTCTAAATCCCATATATATGTGGTAGTATACTGTATTGTTGTTTTTCCTTCTGGCTTACTTCACTCTGTATCATAGGCTCCAGTTTTGTCCACCTCAGTAGAACTGATTCAAATGTATTCTTTTTTATGGCTGAGTAATATTCCATTGTGTATATGTACCACAGCTTTCTTATCCATTCTGTTGATGGACATCTAGGTTGCTTCCATGTCCTGGCTATTGTAAACAATGTGACAATGAACACTGGGATACACGTGTCTCTTTCAATTCTGGTTTCCTCGGTGTGTATGCCTAGCAGCCAGCACCAGTTTTTAAAGAGACTGTCTTTTCTACATTGTAAATTTTTGCCTCCTTTGTCAAAGATAAGGTGTCCATGGGTGCATGGATTTATCTCTGGCTTTCTATTTTGTTTCATGGATCTATATTTCTGTCTTTGTGCCAGTACCATACTGTCTTGATGACTGTAGTATTGTAGTTAGTCTGAACCCAGGTGGGTTGATTCCTCCAGTTCCATTCTTCTTTCTCAAGATTGCTTTGGCTATTCGAGGTTTTTTGTATTTCCATACAAATTGTGAAATTATTTGTTCTAGTTCTGTGAAAAATACTGTTGGTAGCTTGACAGAGATTACATTGAATCTATAGATTGCTGTGGGTAGTATACTCATTTTCACTATATTGATTCTTCTGATCCGTGAACACAGCATCTTTCTCTATTTATTTGTGTCATCTTTGATTTCTTTCATTAGTGTTTTATAGTTTTCTATATACAGGTCTTTTGTTTCTTTACATAAACTTATTCCTAAGTATTTTATTCTTTTCATTTCAATTGTGAATGGGATTGTTTCCTTAATTTCTCTTTCTGTTTTCTTATTGTTAGTATATAGAAATGCAGGGGATTTCTGTGTATCAGTTTTATATCCTGCAACTTTACTATATTCATTGATTAGCTCTAGCAATTTTCTGGTGGTGTCTCTAGGGTTTTCAATGTAGCAGATCATGTCATCTGCAAACAGGGTTTTACTTCTTTTCCAATATGATTCATTTTATTTCTTTTTCCTGTCTGATTGCTGTGGCTAAAACTTCCAAAACTATGTTGAATAGTAGTAGTAAAAGTGTTCTTGTCCTGTTCCTAACTTTAGAGGAAATGCTTTCAATTTTTAGCCATTGAGGATAATGTTTGCTGTGGGTTAATCATATATGGCTTTTAGTATGTTGAGGTATGTTCCTTTTTTGCCTGCTTTCTGGAGAGCTTGTACCATAAATGGGTGTTGAATTTTTTCAAAGGTTATCTCTGCATCTATTGAGACAATCATATGGTTTTTATCTTTCAATTTGTTAATGTGGTACATCACATTGATTTGTGAATATTGAAGAATCCTTGCATCCCTGGAATAAAGCCCATTTCATCATGATGTATGATCTTTTTAATATGTTATTGGATTCTGTTTGCTAGAATTTTGTTGAGAATTTTTGCATCTATGTTCATCAGTGATATTGGCCTGTAGTCTCCTTTTTGGGGGCATCTTTGTCTGGTTTTGGTGTTAGGGTGATGGTGGCCTCAGAGAATGAGTTTGGGAGCTTACCTTCCTCTGAAATTTTCTGGAAGAGTTTGAATAAGATAGGTGTTAGCTCTTTTCTAAATTTTTGGCAGAATTCAGCCATCTGGTTCTGAGCTTTTGTTTGTTGGGAAATTTTTTTTTAATTACAGTTTTGATTTCTGTGCTTGTGATAGGTCTGTTAAGATTTTCTGTTTCTTCCTGGTTCAATTTTGAAAGGTTACACCTTTCTAAGAATTTGTTCATTTCTTCCAAGTTGCCCATTTTATTGGCATATAGCTGCTGATAGTAGTCTCTTATGATCCTTTGTATTTCTGTGTTGTCTGATTTATCCATTTTCATTTCTAATTTTGTGATTGGATTCTTCTTTTCTTTTTTCCTGATGAGTCTGGCTAATGGTTAGTCTATTTTATTTATCTTCTCAAAAACCAGCTTTCAGTTTTGCTGATTTTTGCTATAGCCTCCTCTGTTAATTTTTTAATTATTTCTGTTCTGATTTTTATTATTGCTTTCCTTCTACTAACCTTGGGGTTCTTCATTTCTTCTTTTTCTAGTTGCTTTAGATGTAAAGTTGGGCTATTCAGTGGATTTTTCTCTTGTTTCTTGAGGTAAGCTTGCATTGCTATGAACCTTCCTTTTAGCACTGCTTTTACTGATTCCCATACATTTTTGGTTGTCATGTTTTTATTTTCATTTGTTTTTATGCATATTTTGATTTCCTTTTTGATTTTTTCTGTGATCTGTTGGTTATTCAGAAGCGTGTTATTTAACTTTCATCAGTTCAGTTCAGTCACTCAGCCATGTCTGACTCTGCAACCCCAGGGACTGCAGTACGCCAGGCCTCCCTGTCCATCACCAACTCCCAGAGCTTACTCAAACTCATGTTCATTGAGTTGGTGACACCATGAAACCATCTGATCTTCTGTCTTACCCTCCTCCTCCGGCCTTCAATCTTTCCC
Source organism: Antilocapra americana (assembly GCA_007570785.1). Lineage (NCBI taxonomy): Eukaryota > Metazoa > Chordata > Mammalia > Artiodactyla > Antilocapridae > Antilocapra > Antilocapra americana. The sequence goes on along the minus strand of ML663611.1, from coordinate 447,856 downwards.
AGCATCAGGGTCTTTTCCAATGAGTCATTTTTTCACGTTGGGTGGCCAAAGTATTGGAGAGTCAGCTTCAGCATCAGTCCTTCCAATGAATATTCAGGACTGATTTCCTTTAGGATTGACTGGTTGGGTCTCCTTGAAGTCTAAGGGACTCTCAAGGATCTTCTCCAACACCAAAGTTCAAAAGCATCAATTCTTTGACACTCAGCTTTCTTTATGGTCCAACTCTTACATCCCTACATAACTATTGGAAAAACCATGGCTTTGACTAGATGGACCTTTGTTGGCAAAGTAATGCTTTTTAATATGTTGTCTAGGCTGGTCATAGCTTTTCTTCCTAGGAGTAAGCGTCTTTTAATTTCATGGCTGCAGTCACCATCTGCAGTGATTTTGGAACCCAAAGAAATAAAGTCTGTCATTGTTTCCATTGTATCCCTGTATTAACCATAAAGTGAATGCAATGATTTTAGTTTTATGAATGAGTTTTAAGCCAACTTTTTCACTTTCATCAAGAGGCTCTTCAGTTCTTCTTCACTTTCTGCCATAAGGATGGCATCATCTGCGTATCTGAGGTTATTGATATTCTTCCCGGAAATCTGATTCCAGCTTGTGCTTCATCCAGCCTGGCTTTCACATGATGTACTCTGCATAGAAGTTAAATAAGCAGGTGACAATATACAGCCTTGAAGTACTCCTTTCCCAATATGGTTCCAGTGTGTTCTATGTCCAGTTCTAACTGTTGCTTCTTAACTTGCATACATATTTCTCAGGCGATAAGGTGGCCTGGTATTCCCATCTCTTTAAGAATTTTTCACAGTTTGCTGTGATCCACATGGTCAAAGGCTTTAGCATAAACAAAGCAAAAGCAGATGGTTTTCTGAAACTCTCTTGTTATTTCTATGATCCATGTTTTTGCTTTTAGTAGTTATTTTCCTGTAGTTGACATCTAATCTTACCATACTGTGATCAGAAAAGATGCTTGAAATGATATAAATTCTTTCAAATTTACCAACATTAGATTTATGGCCCAGGATGTAATCTATCCTGGAGAATGTTCCATGTGCACATGAGAAAAAGATGAAATTCATTGCTTTGGGATGAAATGTCCTATAGATATCAATTACATCTAACTGGTCCATTTTATCAATTAAAGCATGTGTTTCCTTGCTAATTTTCTGTTTGGTTGATCTATCCATAGGTGTAAATGGGATATTAAATTCTCTCACTTTTTTTGTGTTACTGTCAATTTCCTCTTTCATATTTGTTAGCATTTGCCTTACATACTGTGGTGCTCCTATGTTGGGTACATATATATTTATAATTGTTATATCTTCTTGGATTGATCCTTTGATCATTATGTAGTGTCCTTTTTTGTCTTTTTTCAAGGTCTTTATTTCAAAGTCTATTTTATCTGATATGAGCATTGCTACTCCTTTCCTTTGGTCTCTATTTGCATGAAATATATTTTTCCAACCATTCACTTTCAGTCTGTATGTGTCCCTAGGTTTGAGGTGGGTCTATTGTAGACAACATATATAGGAGTCTTGTTTTTGTATTCTTTCAGCCAGGCTTTGTCTTTTGGTTGGGACATTCAACCCATTTACATTTAAGGTAATTATTGATAAGTATGATCCCATTGCCATTTACTTTATTGTTTTCCATTCGAGTTTATAAACCTTTCCTATGTTTCTTGTCTAGAGAAGATCCTTTAGGATTTGTTGAAGAGCTGGTTTCATGGGGTTGAATTCTCTCAGCTTTTGCTTCTCTGTAAATCTTTTGATTTCTCCTTCATATCTGAATGAGATCCTTGCTGGGCATAGTAATCTTGGTTGCAAGTTTTTCTCTTTCATCCCTTTCAGTATATCCTGCTATTCCCTTCTGGCCTGAAGAGTTTCTGTTGAAAAATCAGCTGATATCCTTATAGGGATCCCCTTGTGTGTTATTTGTTGCTTTTCCCTTGATGCTTTTAATATTTCTCTTTGTGCTTGATCCTCATTAATTTGATTAATATGTGTCTTGGGGTATTTCCCCTTGGGTTTATTCTGTTTGGGACTCTCTGGTTTCTTGGACTTGGGTGGCTATTTCCTTCCCATTTTAGGGAAGTTTTCAACTATTATCTCCTCAAGTATTTTCTCATGCCCTTTCTTTTTGTCTTCTTCTTCTGGGACTCCTATGATTTAAATGTTGGGGCATTTAATATTGTCCCAGAGGTCTCTGAGATTGTCCTTATTTCTTTTTATTCTTTTTCCATCTCTGCTTCATTTATTTCCACTCTTCTATCTTCCATCTCACTTATCCTCTCTTCTGCCTCAGTTATTCTGCTGTTGATTCCCTCCAGAGTGCTTTTGATCTCAGTTGTTGCATTATTCATTATTTATTGATTCTTCTTTATTTCTTCAAGGTCCTTGTTAACCATTTCTTTCATCTTCTCAATCCTTGTCTCTAGTCTATTTATCTGTAATTCCATTTTGTTTTCAAGATTTTGGGTCATCTTTACTATCATTTTTCTGAATTCTTTTTCAGGTATACTCCCTATCTCTTCCTCTATTGTTTGGTTTGGTGGGTATTTATCATGTTCCTTTGCCTGCTGAATATTTCTCTACCTTTTCATTTTGTTTAGATTGCCTCATTTGGGATGCCCTTTCTGTAGGCCTGAAGTTAGTGATTCCTCTTTGCAGTCTTCTTGTCAGACTGGGACCTGGTGGACCAGAGTTGATGAAAAGAAAGAGACACAGAACGAAGGACACAGGGGACCCAGGTCTCTAGTGGAGCAAGGGTGTTTTATTAGCAGAAATGCAGGCTCATATGTCTTTGGTGAAATGATTACACAGGATGAAGTGCCATTAATTGCAACAAAATGGATAGTATAGTACATACAAGGTCTCTGATGCTGAAAGAAATCACAGAAGGGAGTAACTGAAAGGAATCCAAGTAGATATCCTCTCCCATGATCTCAGTACTCATGGAAGGAAGTTCCAAGTAGATACCCTTTCTCATGATCTCAGTCCTGAGAAATGCATTTAGCTCTACTCGTTCCATGATGGGAACTGATAAAGAACAGAGAATCCTTGAGAAATGGCACACAAAGGAAGAAAAGTGCAACATATTGGATTCCTTTCAGTGAAACATCCCCTGACACTCTTTATTGTGGAATCTTCTCCCTCTGAATAGGGTTGCTCTAGTAGCTTGTCAAAGTTTCCTGGTTGGGGGGGCTTGTGTCTGTGTTCTGGTGGGTGGAACTGGATATGTTCTCTCTGGAGTGCAATGAAGTGTCCAGTAGTGAGTTTTGAGGTGTCTATGGTTTTAGCATGGCTTTGGGCAGCCTGTCTTTTAATGGTCATGGTTGTGTTCCTGCATTTCTGGAGAATTAGTGTGATATATCTTGCTCTGGAACTTGTTGGCTCTTGGATGGAGCTTGGTTTCAGTGTAGGTATGGAGTCTTTTGGGTAAGCTCTTGTCTATTAATGTTCTGTGGAATCAGGAGTTCTCTGATGTTCTCAAATTTTGGAGTTAAAGCTTCCTGCCTCTGGCTTTCAGTCCTTCTCTTACAGTAGCTTCAAGACTTCTCCATTCATACAGCACAGATGATAAAACATCTAGGTTAATGGTGAAACAATTCTAAACAGCAAGTGAGATTCACAGAGTTACATAGAGAAGAGAAGAGGGAGGAGGGAGTTAGAGGTAATCAGGAGGAGACGAGGGGGAGGCAAAAGTGGAGAGAGCAATCTAGCAAGCAATCAGTTCCCTAAGTGTTCTCCACAGCCCAGAACACCCAGAGAGATTCACAGAGTTAAGTAGAGAAGAGAAGGGGTTGGGGGGAGGAGATAGAGGTGACCTGGGGAAGAAAAGAGAAAGTCCAAAAGGGAAGAGAGCAATCAAGCCAGTAATCACATACCTAAGTGAAAATGGATACTGAAGATTAGATTCTTAAAGGTACAAAATTGATAACAAATACCAAAAACCAAAGTTAAAAATCTAAAATAGAGGTTAGACTTTCAAAAATACAATATAAAAAACACAAAACATAATAAATCACAAAATTAAATATATATATACATATATATATGTGTGTGTGTGTATATATATACACACACATATATATACATATATATAATTTGCTTTATAAATAAGGTCTTTTTTGGCAAGGTAATAACAGGTTATAAAAATGACCCTGACACAAAGGGGTAAAGGTAGTCACTTATTTAGGCTCACTTGTTCAGTTGTGTTGTGGGGACGGAGGGACACTGCAAACAAATATCATTGGTATGTGTTGGGAGTTCTCACAGTGTATGCACCACACTGGATTTGCCACAGTCCAAGGAGACATGTGCTTCCTGGGTCTACACTGCTCAGGCTCCAGGGTGCTCTGCAAGGGCATTGTCCCAAGTAGGCCCTGTGTTTTGTGCACTTCCCAGGTCTAAGCTGCTCAAGTTCTCGGGTACTCAGCAAGGGCACAGACCCACTTGGGTGTGTGTTTTTTGCCCTTCCCAGGTTGGAAAAGCTCAGGTGGCCAGGTGCTTGGAGAGTGCACTGTCGCAAGTGAGATGTGCATCTTAATCACCTCCCTGGTCCCAGCTGCTCAGTTTCCCTGGTGCACCACCAGAGCACCATCTTTGGTGTTCTGTGTGTCTCCTCTGGGGAGCTTATCTCAGGCTAAGACCCTTATGGCAGACGTCAACCATCCGGGATCCCAGGAAGATGTGGTTAGCAACTGGGAGCCTGCTCACAGTTTGTTGGAAGATGCCCTCTCTAGGGCTGAGAGTGCAGCAGCCCCTTGCCTTCTGGCTCTGGCTGTCACACACCTGCCTCTCTGATTCTGGGTGGGGAGGGGCCTACATCCAGCCCGCTAGCTCTCCTTTGGTATTTGTTCAATCCTTTGTTCTGTGAGTGTGCCCGGCTATGAGTTAGAGCCTTTCACGTGAAAGGTATTTTTGTGTGTATGTGTGTCTCTCTGGCCATCCCACAGTCTGGGTTGCTGTCTCACGTTAGCTCCCTCAGGTTGTTCTCAGGGCATTCAGGCCTGGTCCTTACCCTAAGAACTGATGATGCAGCCTGTGCCTCCCTGCCCAGCCCCCACTCCCTGGTGACAGACGTGAGCATCTGGGCTTCTTTTCAGCTGGCAGTTGCAGTTAGGTGCATTCTGTGGGTTTTTATTTTCTCCCAATTATGTTGCCTTCTGAGATTCCAAAACTCCCCACAGACTTGCCTGTAAGAGGGTTTCCTACTGTGTGGAAAGTTCTTCTCCTTAACGACTTTCTCCCAGGACAAGTCTCCATACCTAAACCTTTTGTCTCTCCTTCTGTCTTTTATATTTTATCCTACTTCCTTTTGAAGAGAAAGAGCTGCCTTTTGGGGGGACTGGTGTCCTCCGCCAGCATTCAGAAGTTGTTTTGTGGAAGTTGCTTAACATTCAAATGATCTTTTGATGAATTTATGGGGGAGAAAGTGGTCTCCCATCCTATTCCTCCACCATCTTGGGATTACCCCCCTTGTTTCCATTTTCAAAAGAAGAAAATCAGTAAATAAAACTTGTGGAGAGACATAGATTTCGTGATGGGACAACATAGGTACTCCTATTCTAAGTACTTCTATTTCCTATAAATAGCAGGAAAAGTTAACTACTGATGGAGATGGTTGAGTAGAGGCTATTTATAGATGCAATAATAGAGAAAGTATGAAATAGTCAACAGGAAGGAAAATGAACTAGGGAAGTGTCATAAGATTGACAAATTGTGTTAAATGTCCTCTTAGATTTGCAAAGATTATCGAAAATGATAGGAATCAAGAATTGTATGACTTTCTCAAAGAGCTTTGAGCTGCTTCAGCATAGAAAAAGCAGTACACAGGTTGAGCTAGGACTGAATTTTTTTCTAGGTATGATAGAACAAGAAGAGAATTAAACATGTTAGTATAATAGTAATTATATTGCTGGACCATAAAATGTTAAGCTGGGTGAAGAATGAAGACTTTGTTTTTAATTAATGAAATGAGTAATTGGAAGGATAACAGGTTGGAGGCACTTGTAGATGAAGTTGAATACTACAAGAAGTGGTATTGGAATGGGATCCTAGGAGAGGAGGCTTTAAGGAGAGAAGGTAGTAGTCAGAATTGATGCTTGAAATCAATATTTTGAAAGGGGTCCAGTTAAAGGTGATGATAGTGTCTGAGGTAGTATCATGAAATCTGTAGGCTTGAGAAGATAACTAGAGGCAAAGGGATTTCAGACATCAGTGTTAGATGAGTCATCCAAAAAACATTCATTGTTAACTCCACATGATTAGTTTTTGAGAATAGTTGAGAAAATAAGGTAGTTTGGTATTGGGGTGAAGCAAAAGACAATGAACCAAGTTTTATAAAGCTTTTGGTGAACATAAGGAGTGAAGAGAAGGTTGACACATAACAGAATATAGAAAGGAAAACTAGCAGCATGGTCTCAGAGTATGTATAAGCTCTAAAGGAGATGGATTTTTTTAATTAATTTATTTATTTTAATTGGAGGCTAAATACTTTACAATATTGTAGTGTTTTTTCCCATACATTGACACGAATCAGCCATGGATATACATGTGTTCCTCATCTTGAACCCCCTTCCCACCTCCCTTCCCATCCCATCCCTCGAGGTCATCCCCGTGCACCAGCCTTAAAAAGGACATCCCACCTCTGAATATGAATTATGAGTATTTTAAAAAGTCTGTAGAATGGGAGAATAGAACTATAATGGGTTGTGAGGAAAATTTAGGCAGCAATGGATGCTCATTATCTTACATAATATATTCATGGACATATATACAAACATAAAATTTGGTAATATAAGCATTTTCAATGTTATATACCAGCTATACCTTGAATGCCAGCTATACTATATACCAGCTATATCTTGAGAAAGATAGAAAACAACAACTTCATTTACAAAGATTTTAGGGGAAAACAGGTCCTCAGGTGAGAGCAAGAATTTACTGGCAAACAGGAGATAAACACTCAGGAAAATAGTTGAGAAAATAAGGAAGTTTATGTATTACAGAATTTATGTTTAAATTCCATTAAACTCAATGGAAGGATTAAGAGGACACACTAAAAGGAGTGGCTCACATTTGAGGATACATCAAGCAAAACAGGACAAGAACCTGGTAATGACAAGTGACCCAAAAGCCTCGGGTGTGTGGTGATAAGAAGGCTGTGAGAATTGCTGAGGTAGTCCTAATGGTCTCATAGAGAAAGCATAATTACTGAAGAGCTGAAATATCAAACTCCTTTTCATTGATGCATAGAAAAGTTTTTTCTCATCAACTCTTTCTGCCAGAAATCTGTATAGAATTTTTATTTTTGTTGTTATTTTGAGGCATCTATGTGTGTCAGTGTATATTTATGTGAGTGTGTGTATCTGTAATTCATTTTTCTACCTTCGATTTTTTACTACATTTTGTACTTAAAAAGCAAAATACACAGTGACTCTAGGGTTTATTGATGATTAATTCCAGGTAGTTATCAAAGTTAGCACTTTTCCTGCAGTAACAATAAAGGAGAGAGACTTCAATTGATAACGTTGTCCTTATACTTTGCCCACTTTCTCTGTCCCTGATACTTAGTCCCCATCCATCACTGATACCAACACTAACTTATGGAAAGATCCCTACTGTATAGAAATGCTATGAAAGATGTCAAGTGATTTACTTGTTTTGATGAGAAACCTAAGAGATCAATGAGGCTTATCAAAAGAGGCTTGAGTTTCTTTGACAGAACCCCTCAACATTTCCACCATCTACCTTACTTTCTTTAATCCTCAATAAATTAAAGTTAAAATGATCAAATGTACATTCCCTTGTTTTTACTCGTGACACACAATAAAAACATACCTCAAAGACTTGAACATAGCACTTAAAACCATAAAATTAAAATACAATAAGTTTCTTAACACTGGTCTTGGTGATGATATTTTGGCATTAACACCAAAAGCAAAGGCAACAAAAGCAGAAATAAACATCAAACTGAAAAGTTTATGCATAGCAAAGGAACCTAACAAAAAAATGAAAAGACACTGTACTGAATAGGATAACATATTTGCAAATAATAAAACCAACAATGGGTTAATATCCAAAATATATAAAGAATTGATAAAATTCCATAGAAAGATATTTTGACAAAAAAAAATGGGCAGAGGAACTGAATGCCAATAGGGTCATGAAAATGTGCTCATCATTAAGAACAGCCAAGATGGCAGAGTAGAAGGACTCTTAATTCACCTTCTCTCATGAGAACACCAACATCAAAATTAACTGGGAATGTAAATTGCAGGAGACATAAGAGATGCAGGTTCGATCCCTGAGTAGGGAAGATTCCCTGGAAAAGGGCATAGCAATCCACTCTAGTATACTTGTCTGGAGAATCTCATAGACAGAGGAGCCTGGTGGGCTATTATCCATAGGGTTGCAAAGAGTCAGACACGACTGAAGCAATTTAGCATGCATTCATGCTGTCTACAATCAACTCACTTCAGATCTATAATCACGTACAAAATGAAAGTGAGGAAATAAAAAGTGGTAATTCAAGCAAATGGAAATTGAAACAAACCCAGAGTAGTAATATTTATATTACACAAAATAGATTTCAAAATAAAGACTATTACAAGAGATAATACATAATGATCAAGGAATCAAAGAAGGAGATATAACAATTATAAACATATATGCACCTAACATAGGAGTACCTCAATATACACGGCAATTATTAAGAGACATAAAAGGAGATGCTGACAGTAAAACAATAATAATGGGAGACTTCAATAATCCACTTACATCAATGGAGAGATCATCCACACAGAAAGTACCCACAGGCTTAAATGATACATTAGAGCGGATGGAGCTAATTGATATCTTACAGAAACCAACTACAAGAAAAAAGCTATAAAAAACCACAAATACATGAAAGCTAAACAATATGCTACAAAATCACCTAAAGAAAAATGAAAATGAAAATGCAATGATCCAAAACTTATAGAATGAAGCAAAAGCACTCTAAAGAGGAAAGTTAGTAATGATACAAGCTTACCTCAGGACACAATAAAAATATCAAATGAACAGCCTAATCTTACAGCTAAAGCAACTAGAGAAAGATGAACAAACAAAACGAAAATTAATAGAAGAAAAGAAATCATAAAGTCAGAGGAAAAATAAATTTAAAAAGAGATAAAGAAAACAATAGCAACTATCAACAAAACTAAAAACTGATTCTATGAAAAGATAAACAAAATTAATAATCTTTAACTAGAGTCATTGAAAAAAAAGGAAATGGGCTCAAATCAATAAACTCAGAAATGAAGAAGTTACAACAAACACCACAGAAATACAAAGGATCATAAGAGACTCCTACAAGCTACATGCCAATAAAATAGAAGAAATGGACAAATTTTTAGAAAAGTACAATTTCTCAATACTGAACTATTTAAAAAGAAATAGTGTCCATCTCTTTGCAATCCCATGGACAGTAGCCCACCAGGCTCCTCTGTCGATGGAATTCTCCAGGCAAGAATCATGAAGTGGGCCATTCCCTTCTACTGGGGAATCTTCCTGATCCAGGGATTGAACCTTGGTCTCCTTAATTGCAAGCAGATTCTTTACTGTCTGAACCACCAAGGAAGCCCCAGAAAACATGGACAGATCAATTACCAGTACTGAAGTTGAATCAGAAATTTTTAAATTATCAAAAAACAAAAGTTCCAGACCAGAGAGCTTCACAAGTGAATTCCACCAAACATTCAAAGAAGAGCTGACACCTACCCTTCTTAAATTCTTGCAAAAAAGTGCAGAGGAACAATCGCAAATTCATTCTATGAGGTCATCAGTACCCTGATATCAAAATCACACAAAGATATCACACACACAAAAAAAGAAAACTACAGGCCAATAACACTGATGAACATGAACTCAAAAATCGTCAACAAATACTGTCAGATTGAATCAAAGGACACATTAAAGAATCATACACTATAAATAAGTGGGTTATCCCAGGGGGCAAGAGTTCTTCAAAATCTGCAAATCATACAGTAAGCTACACCACACCAACAAACTAAAGAATAAAAACCAAATGGCCATCTCAATAGATGCAGGAAAAGCTTTAAACAAAATTCAACACCCATTTATGATTAAAAATAACCAAAACTCTCCAGACACTGGGCACAGAGGAAATCTACTTCAAAATAACAAAGGCCATACACAAAAATTCCACCACAAACATCATTGTTGATGGTGAAAAAGTGAAAGCATTTCCTCTAAGATCAGGAAATAGACAAGGAAGTCCACTCTCACTGTTGTTGTTTTGTTTTTTGTGGGGGTTTTTTTTGTCAATATAGCTTTGGAAATTCTAGTCATGGCATTCAGAGAAGAAAAAAATGAAAAGAATCCAAACTGGAAGATAAGAAGTAAAACTGACACTATTTGCAGATGGCATGACACTATACATAGAAAACCCTAAAGATGCTACCAGAAAACCACTAGAGCTCATCAGTTAATCTAGTAAGATGACAGAATACAAAATCAAGGACAAAAATCTTGCCTTCCTATACACTGAAAACAAAAGATCAAAAGATAAATTAAGGAAAAGATCCTATTTACCATTATATCAAAAGAACAGAATACCTAGGAATAAGCCTACGTAAAAAGTGAAAGACCTATACTCAAAAAACTAAGATATTGATGAACAATGATACAAACAGATCAAGAGATTTACCATAGTATTAGATTGGAAGAATCAATATTGTGAAAAATGACTATACTTCCCAAGATAATCTATGGATTCAATGCAATCTCTATCAAATTACCTATGGTATTTTTCATAGAATTAGAACATAAAATTTGCAATTTGTATGGAAACAAGAAGACCTTGAATGGCTGGAGAAATCTTGAGGAAAAAAAAAAATAAAGCTGGAGGCATCAGATACCCTGATATTAGACTATACTATAAAACTACAGTCATCAAAACAGTATAATACTGACACAGAAACAGAAATATAGATCAATAAAACAGAATAGTAAGCCTAGCTATAAACCCAAGTCTCTTAATCTATGACAAAGAAGGCAAGAATACACGATCAAGAAAAGACAATCCCTTCAATAAATGGCGTTGAAAAAACTAGACAGCTACATGTAAAAATTAAATTAGAACATTTTCTAACATCATAGACAAAAAAACTCAAAATAAATTAAAGATCTATATTCAAGACTATAAAACTATTATAAAAATCCTATAAAATTCCTAGAGGAAAACATAGGCAGAACACTCTTTGACATAAATTGCCACAAGATCTTTTTCAATTCATTTCCTAGAGTAATGAAAATAAAAACAAAACTATAGAAAGGGGATCAAATTAAACTTAAACATTTTGCACAGCAAGGAAAACCATAAACAAAAAGAAAAGATAATCCTCCAAATGGGAGAAAATACTTATAAATGAAACAATTGGAAGGGATTAATCTCCAAAATGTATAAACAGCACATTCTTTTCAATATCAAAAAAAACAGAGCAATTAAAAAGTAGATCAAAGATCTAAGCATAAGACCAGAAACTATAAAACTCCTAGAGGATAACATAGGCAAAACACTCTCTGACATAAATCAAAGCGGGATCCTCTATGACCCACCTCCCAGAATATTGGAAATAAAAGCACGAATAAACAAATGGGACCTAATTAAAATTAAAAGTTTCTGCACAACAAAGGAAACTATAAGCAAGGTGAAAAGACAGCCTTCAGAATGGGAGAAAAGAATAGCCAATGAAGCACCGGACAAACAATTCATCTCAAAAATATACAAGCAACTCCTGCAGCTCTATTCGAGAAAAATAAACGACCCAATCAAAAAGTGGGCCAAAGAGCTTAACAGACATTTCTCCAAAGAAGACATAAAAATGGCTAACAAACACATGAAAAGATGCTCAACATCACTCATTATCAGAGAAATGCAAATCAAAACCACAATGAGGTACCACTTTACACCAGTCAGAATGGCTGCCATTCAAAAATCTACAAGCAATAAATGCTGGAGAGGATGTGGACAAAAGGGAACCCTCTTACACTGTTGGTGGGAATGCAAACTAGTACAGCCACTATGGAAAACAGTGTGGAGATTCCTTAAAAAACTGCAAATAGACCTGCCATATGACCCAGCAATCCCACTGCTGGGCATATACACCGAGGAAACCAGAATTGAAAAAGCCACGTGTACCCCAATGTTCATCGCCACATTGTTTACAATAGCCAGGACATGGAAGCAACCTAGATGCCCATCAACTGACGAATGGATAAGAAAGCTGTGGTACATATACACAATGGAATATTACTCAGCATTAAAAAAAAATTCATGTGGACAGAACTGGAGCCTATTATCCAGAGTGAAGTAAGCCAGAAGGAAAAACAACAATACAGTATACTAACGCATATATATGGAATTTAGAAAGACGGTAACGATAACCCAGCATGCGAGACAGCAAAAGGAATGCAGTCGTATAGAACAGACTCGTGGCCTCTGTGGATGAGGGCAAGGGTGGGATGATATGGGAGAAGGGCATTGAAACATGTTAATTATCATATGTGAAATCAATCGCCAGCCCAGGATTGATGCTCGGGGCTGGTGCACCGAGATTTCCCGGGGGCAGGGAGGAGGGAGGGAGGAGGGAGGGGGGTTCTGGAGGGGGAGCATATGTTAACCCATGGCGATATCATGTCATTGTATGGCATAACCAATTAAAAAAAAAAGTAGGTGTGAAGATCTTAACAGACATTTCTCCAAAGAAGACATACAGATGACCAAAAGGCACATAAAACATGCTCAACTAATTACCATAGAAATGCAGATGAAAACTGCAATGAGGTATCACCTCATACCAGTCAGAATGGCAATCATCAAAAAGTCTACAAACAATAAATGCTGGAGAGGGTGTGGAGAAAAAACAATCTTCCTACATTTTTGGTGGGAATGTATGTTGGTAGAGCCACTATGGAGAACAGTGTGAACATTCCTTAAGAAACTAAAAATAGACCTGTCATATGACCCTGCAATCCCACTCCTGGGTATATATCCAGAGAAAACCATAATTTGAAAAGATACATGTACCCAAATGTTTACTGTAGAACTATTTATAATAGCCAAGGCAAAGAAGCAATCAAAATGTCCATCAACAGAGAAATGGAAAAAGATGTGATGCATATGTACAATGAAATATTACTTAGCAATAAAAAAGAACAAAATAATGCCATTTGCAGAACCTTGGATGGAACTAGAGATTGTCATTCTTAATGAAGTCAGACTGAAAGACAAATATTATGATATAGATTATAGGTGGAATCTAAAGAAGAAAGAAAGTGAAGTTGCTCAGCCATATCTGATTCTTTGCAACCCCATGGATTGTAGCCTCCCAGGCTCCTTGGTCCATGGAATTTTCCAGGCAAGAGTACTGGAGTGGGTTGCTATTTCCTTCTCTAGAGTATCTTCCCAACCCAGGGATCGAACCCGGGTCTCCCACATTGCAGGCAGACACTTTACTGTCTGAGCCACTAGGGATGTGGAATAAATGAGTACAAATGGTACAAATGAGCTTATCTATAAAATATAAATATAGTTACAGATGTAGAGAACAAATTTATGCCTACCAAGGGGGAAAGGGGTGGGGGAAGGGGTAAATTAGGAGGTTGAGATTGCCATACACACAATTATATATAAAATAGATAACTATTAAGGGCAAACTGTATAACACAGGAAACTTACTCAATATTCTATAATGGTCTGCTTGGGAAAAGAGTAGATATATGTATTTGTATAAGTGATTCACTTTGCTCTACACTAGATACTTACACACTGTAAATCAACTATACTTCAATAAGAAAAAAAAAGGCAAGATGTGGAAGCAACCTAAATGTCCATCAATAGATGAAGGGATAAAGAAGATGTGGTATATGCGCACAACGAATATTACTCAGTCATAAAAAAAGAATGAAATAATGTTATTTCAATGACATGGATGGACCCAGAGATCACCATATTAAGTCGGACAAAGACAATTATCATGTGATATCATTATGTTAATGACAGCACTATGTTAGTGACATATAGATTCTAAAAATAAGTGATGCGAATGAACTTATTTACAAAACAAAATAAACTCACAGGTATAGAAAACCAACTTATGGCTACCAAAGTTGACAGTAAATTGGCAGATATAGATTAGGAGCTTGTGATTAACATATATGCACTATTATATATAAAATAGATCAGGAGCTTACTGTATAGCACAGGGAACTATATTCAATACCATGTAATGAGCTATAAGTAAAAGAATCTGAGAAACTATACATGCATGTGTATATATATATATACACATATATATATGCATAACTGAATCACATTGCTGTACACCTGAAACACAATAATGTAAATTAAGTATACTTCAGTTTTTAAAATTATTAACAAAGGGTGATCAATATCAGTAATCATCAGAAAAATGCAAGTCAAAATAACACTGAAATATTATCCCACTCCTGTTAGAATGACTAACATCAAAAAGACAAGAAATGATGAGTGCTGACAAGGGTATAGAGGGTAATGTGACCCCTGCTACTGGTGGATTGTTTACTGGTAGGATTATAAAATGGTGCAAGCACTATGGAAAATAGTATGAAGTTTCCTCCAAAAATTAGAAATACTATGTGATCTAGCAACTCCATTTACGAGCATTTACTCAAAGCAAACAAATCACTATTTCAAATAGGTACCTTCAAGTCCATGTTCACTGCAGCATTCTTTACAATAGCCAAGATATGAAAGCAACCTCAGTGTTCCTTGATGGGTAGATGGATGGATGAAGAATATGTGGTATATATACAAAGGAATAGTATTCATCCCTAAAAAGGGAAACCCTGCCATTTGAGACAGCATAGATGGTCCTTAAGAACATTATGCTAAACGAAATGTCAGGAAAAGAAAGACAAATACCATATAGTCTCACTTATATGTGGAATCTTAAAAGAAATAACCTTATAGATACAAAGAAGATATTGGTGATTTTTAGAGGCAGGAAGATGGCAGGTAGATGGTGGTGTGAAATGGTGAAAGTAGTCAAAAGGTACAGACTTTCACTTATAAAATAAATAATTCCTGGGATATAAGGTACAGCATGGTAACTCTGGTTAATAATACTGTAGTTTTGAAAGTTGCTATTAGAAAGGTGCTTAAAAGTTCTCATCATAAGAAACTAAATATGGTGATGTATATTAACTAAATTTACTGTGGTAATTATTTCATAATACATACATAAATCAAATCATTATGCAGTATACCTAAAATTAGAATAATGTAGTATGTCAATTGTTTCTGAAAAAAGACCCTGAATTAAAAGAAAAAACAAACCCGTATACCTTAGTGTCTTTACTTCTCCCAGAAGCAGACCCTGAGACAAAAATTCTGGTGATTTTGAGAGGCACATAGAATAATGGCAGGGGAGTGGAGAAATGACATAGGAAAAAGAAGGCAGCCAATAATCCAGCTACTGTAATAGGTGACTGAATATGTATCTCTTAAAAGAAAATCTTGGAAATAGTGAAGAAACACATTATAGAGCTAGCCCATCAGAGAGGCAAGGTGACTGAGTTATTTATGCACCAATTCCTATCAGTCACTGACAGAGCTGCTGAGGTGTTTTAGTTTCCTAGCATTTTTAGTCTATTCCAAAATAATTTGGAAAGGTTGTGGTTGGGGGTATAGCTAAAACAAGATTGCACAGAGGTGTAGCTATTGGCAGATGGGTGTAGTCTAGAACACATTGAAATTCTATGGTCCAAAGAATATGGTCAGGATCTTGACAGCTTCTGCTCCTCATGACAGTGCAGAGCAGCATTTGTCAAAAGAGGGACTTTGGAGGAATTACAATGAAAAGAACTTTATTTTCTGACACTAGTGTCACTGGATTTAATGATATCAAATATCACAGTCTATTTCTAGAGGATAAAAGTGGCATAGAGGAAAGTGAGCATTATCAACATCATCGAAAATTTCTCAGTGCCTACTTCTTAGGCCAAAACAATTTTTTGGCCTTTATTTGCATTATCTTTAATCCTTATAACATCTTAGAACTAAAATAATCATATGTTCCAATTCTCCCAGGACTCCCAGTTTACACTTAGTATCCCAGGGTAACTTGTAAGAGCACCCTTTTTATTCTCCAACTCATTATGAATTGGACAATAAATTATATGCTCACCCTACAATTTTTTTGGCTGTTCAGTCATTTGGCTAGAGTCTTGATTTGAATCAGTCTATCTGACTCTAAAATCTCTCTTCTTTCTACCAGATCATGGTCATTAAGATTTAGGTTCACTAAATAAAAGTGGCTGTTTTCCCTCAACATCTAGATTGTGATGTCTAATCCCATTCCCACTAAAAGAAAGCAAAAGCTTTTTGGAGAAATGACTGATTCCAAGTTTAAGTAGAGAAGGTGCAAGATGAGCCTGAAACATGGAGAAAATTACTGAAACTAGCAGGCTCCTATTAAGCAGAAGCCAATCTGAAAAAACGTCCACTGGATTAAGATGAACAATTTAAGCATACGTAAGAATAAAACGGAGAAGGCAATGGCAGCCCACTCCAGTACTCTTGCCTGGAAATTCCCATTGACGGAGGAGCCTGGTAGGCTACAGTCCATGGGGTCTCTTAGTCGGACACGACTGAGCGACTTCACTTTCACTTTTCATTCTCATGCATTGGAGAAGGAAATGGCAAGCCAATCCAGGAGAATCCCAGGGATGGAAGAGCCTGGTAGGCTGCCATCTATGGAGTTGGACAGAATCTGACATGACTGAAGCCACTTAGCAGCAGCAGCAGCAGCAGCAAGAATAAAAACTGAAATTCATTGAAACATGTCAGGTATTTTCTGGAATTAATATCAAATTTTAAATATACTCTAGAAAACCACCTTTTTACTTTGAAAACAAGTGTATAAGGGAAAAAAGCAAGCATTTATCTTGTCTATCATGTACAATCCATATATAAGAGTAACCAAAAAGTTAATAAGCTTCTCTTCCATTAGATAAAGATTAGATAATGAAATCTGAATGTCAATGTTTTAAGCCTCTAATGAATATGACCATTAATGGAGGAAAACATTGCAAAGGAATCATAAAACACTATGTACTTCTTGAAGGACGTACAGAACACCACTTCAAAGTAGATATTGCTAAAAGAACTACAATCTGAATTTGATCTGTTTACAGGACACAAAAGAGTATGTTTAACTGTACTGGGGAGATGCAGTCAACAAACTCCAGACTAAAAGATGCTTCTCATAACAAAAAGAAGTTTCTTCAACAGCAACAAAACACTGTGAAAAAAGAAAAGGAGATGTAGGAAAACATACATATTAAAAGAATCAATATATTTATCAAGAAGTCACTATCAGTTCCATTCAGGTCAGTTGCTCAGTCGAGTCCAACTCTTTGTGACCCCATGAGCTGAAGGGGTCCCCATGAGCCCCACGCCAGGCCTCTCTGTCCAACACCAACTACTGGAACCCACCCAAACTCATGTACATTGAGTGGGTGATGCCATCCAACCATCTCATCCTATGTCGTCCCCTTCTCCTCCTGCCCTCAGTCTTACCCAGCATCAGGGTCTTTTCAAATGAGTCAAATCTTTGCATTTCAGATTCAACATCAGACCTTTGAATGAACACCCAAGACTGATCTCCTTTAGGATGGACTGGTTGGATCTCCTTGCAGTCCAAGGGACTCTCAAGAGTCTTCTCCAACACTACAGTTCAAAAGCATCAATTCTTCGGCACTCAGGTTTCTTCACGGCCTAACTCTCACACCCATACATGACCATTGGAAAAACCATAGCCTTGACTAGATGGACTTTTGGTGGCAAAGTAATGTCTCTGCTTTAAAATATGCTCTCTAGGTTGGTCATAACGTTCCTTCCAAGGAGTAAGCGTCTTTTAATTTTATGGCTGCAATCACCATCTGCAGTGATTTTGGAGTCCAAAAAAATTAAGTCATCCACTGTTTCCACTGTCTCCCCATCTATTTGTCATGAAGTTATGGGACCAGATGCCATGATCTTAGTTTTCTGAATGTTGAGTTTTAAGCCAACCCTTTCACTCTCCTCTTTCACTTTCATCAAGAGATTCTTTAATTCCTCTTCACTTTCTGCCATATGGGTGGTGTTATCTGCATATCTGAGGTTATTGATATTTCTCCCAGCAATCTTGATTCCAGCTTGTGCTTCATCTAGCTCAGTGTTTCTCATGATTTACTCTTCATTTAAGTTAAATAAGCAGGCTGACAATATACAGCCTTGATGTACTCCTTTTCCTATTTGGAACCAGTCTGTTGTTCCATGTCCAGTTCTAACTGTTGCTTCCTGACCTGCATACAGGTTTTTCAAGAGGCAGGTCAAGTGGTCTCATATTCCCATCTCTTTCAGAATTTTCCACAGTTTATTGTGGTTCACACAGTCAAAGGCTTTGGCATAGTCAAAAAAGCAGAAATAGATGTTTTCCTGGAACTCTCTTGCTGTTTTGATGATCCGTTGGATGTTGGCAATTTGTTCTCTGATTCCTCTGCCTTTTCTAAAACCAGCTTGAATATCTGGAAGTTCATGCTTCACATATTGTTGAAGCCAGGCTTGGAGAATTTTAAGCATTACTTTGTTAGCGTGTGAGATGAGTGCAACTGTGTTGTAGTTTGAGAATTCTTTGGCATTTCCTTTCTTTGGGTTTGGAATGAAAACTGACCTTTTTCCAGTCCAATGGCCACTGCTGAGTTTTCCAAATTTGCTGGCTTATTGAGTGAAGTACTTTCACAGCATCAACTTTTAGTATTTGAAATAGCTCAACTGGAATTCCATCACCTCCACTAGCTTTGTTTGTACTGATGTTTCCTAAGGCCCACTTGACTTCACACTCCAGAATGTCTGGCTCTTGGTAAGTGATCACACCATTGTGATTAACTGGGTCATTAAGATGTTTTTGGTACAGTTCTTCTATGTATTCTTGCCACCTCTTCTTAATACCTTCTGCTTCTCTCAGATTGTACCATTTCTTTCCTTTATTGAGCCCATCTTTGTATGAAATGTTCCCTTGGTATCTCTAATTTTCTTGAAGAGATCTCTAGTCTTTCCCATTCTATTGTTTTCCTCTATTTCTTTGCATTGATCACTGAGAAAGGCTTTCTTAACTCTCCTTGTTATTCTTTGGAACTCTGCATTCAGTGGGTATATCTTTCATTTTCTCCTTTGCTTTTTGCTGGCGTCCAGTGCAAGAGAAACCCAAGTAAGATGGTAGGTGTTGAGAGAGGGCTGGGTTGCTGAGTGGTGAGTGACAGAGACGAGATATCCCACGCCAAAGGTCAGGAGCAGCTTTGCTTTCCTGGAGCAGCTGTGAAGAGATACCCACGTGCAAGGTAAGAGAAATCCAAGTAGGACAGTAGGTGCTGAGAGAGGGCATCAGAGGGCAGACAAACTGAAAGCACAATCACAGACAACTAGCCAATCTGATCACAAGGGCCACAGCCTTTTCTAACTCAAAGAAACTAAGCCATGCCATGTGGGGTCAACCAAGATGGACAGGTCATGGTGAAGAGGTCTGGCAAAATGTGGTCCACTGGAGAAGGGAATGGCAAACCACTTCAGTATTCTTGCCTTGAGAACCCCATGAACAGTATGAAAAGGCAAAAAGATAAGATGCTGAAAGATAAACTCCCCAGGTCGGTAGGTGCCCAATATGATGCGGGAGATCAGTGGAGAAATAACACCAGAAATAGTGAAAGGATGGAACCAAAGCAAAAACAGCACCTGGCTGTGGATGTGACTGGTGATAGAAGCAAAATCCAATGCTTTAAAGAGCAATATTGCATAGTAACCTGAAATGTTATGTCCATGAATCAAAACAAAGTGGAAGTGGTCAAACAGGAGATGGCAAGAGTGAACATCGACATTCTAGGAATCAGCGAACTAAAATGGACTGGAATGGGTGAGTTTAACTCAGATGACCATTTTATCTACTACTGTGGGCAGGAATCCCTTAGAAGAAATGGAGTAGCCTTCACAGTCAACAAAAGAGTCTGAAATGCACTATTTGGATGCAATCTCAAAAACGACAGAATGATCTCTGTTCATTTCCAAGGCAAACCATTCAATATCACCGTAATCTAAGCCTATGCCCCAACCAGCAATGCTGAAGAAGCTGAAGTTGAACGATTCTATGAAGATCTACAAATCTTTGAGATATAACATCCAAAAAAGATGTCCATTTGATTATAGGGGACTGGAATGCAAAAGTAGGAAGTCAGGAAACACCTGGAGTAACAGGCAAATTTGGCCTTGGAGTACAGAATGAAGCAGGCCAAAGGCTAATAGAGTTTTTCCAAGAGAACGCATTGGTCATAGCAAACACCCTCTTCCCTTCCAACAACACAAGAGAAGACTCTACACATGGACATCACCAGATGATCAACACCGAAATCAGATTGATTATATTCTTTGCAGTCAAAGATGGAGAAGCTCTATACAGTCAGCAAAAACAAGACCGGAAGCTGACTATGGCTCAGATCATGAACTCCTTATTGCCAAATTCAGACTGAAATTGAAGAAAATAGGGAAAACCACTAAACCATTCAGGTATGATCTAAATCAAATCCCTTATAATTATACAGTGGAAGTGAGAAATAGATTTAAGGGACTAGATCTGATAGACAGAGTGCCTAATGAACTATGGATGGAGGTTTGTGACATTGTACAGGATACAGGGATTAAGACCATCCCCATGGAAATAAAATGCAAAAAAGCAAAATGGCTGTCTGAGGAGGCCTTTCAAATAGCTGTGAAAAGAAGAGAAGTGAAAAGCAAAGGAGAAAAGGGAAGATATTCCCATTTGAATGCAGAGTTCCAAAGAATAGCAAGGAGAAATAAGGAAGCTTTACACAGTGATCAATGTAAAGAAATAGAGGAAAACAACATAATGGGAAAAACTAGAGATCTCTTCAAGAAAATTAGAGATACCAAGGGAATATTTCATGCAAAGATGAGCTCAATAAAGGACAGAAATGGGATGGATCTAACAGAAGCAGAAGATATTACAAAGAGGTGGAAAGAATACACAGAAGAACTGTACAAAATAGATCTTCATGACCCAGATAATCACGATGGTGTGTCCACTCACCAAGAGCCAGACATCCTGGAATGTGCAGTCAAGTGGGCCTTAGAAAGTATAACTATGAACAAAGCTAGTGGAGGTGATGGAATTCTAGTTGAGCTATTTCAAATCCTGAAAGATGATGCTGGGAAAGTGCTGCACTCAATATGCCAGCAAATTTGGAAAACTCAGCAGTAGCCACAGGACTGGAAAAGATCAGTTTTCATTCCAATACCATAGAAAGGAAATGCCGAAGAATGCTCGAACTACCACTCAACTGCAGTAATTTCACATGCTAATAAAGTAATGCTCAAAATTCTCCAAGCCAGGCTTTAGCAATACATGAACTGTGAACTTCCAGATGTTCAAGCTGGTTTTAGAAAAGTCAGAGGAACCAGAAATCAAATTTCCAACATCCATTGGATCATTGAAAAAGCATGAGAGTTCCAGAAAAATATGTATTTCTGCTCTATTGACTATGCCAAAGCCTTTGACTATGTGGATCACAACAAACTGTTTAAAATTCCAAAAGAGATGATAATACCAGACTACCTGACCTGTCTCTTGAGAAACCTGTATGCAGGTGAAGAAGCAATAGTTAGAACTGGACATGGAATAACAGACTTGTTCCAAACTGGGAAAGGAGTACGTCAAAACTGTATATTGTCACTCTGCTTATTTAACTTATATGCAGAGAACATCATGAGAAATCCTGGGGTGGAAGAAGCACAAGCTGGAATCAAGATTGCAGGGAGAAATATCAATAACCTCAGACATGCAGATGATACCACCCTTATGGTAGAAAGTGAAGAGGAACTAAATAGCCTCTTGATGAAAGTGAAAGAGGAGAGTGGAAAATGTTGGCTTAAAGCTCAACATTCAGAAAACTAAGATCATGGCATCTGGTCTCATCACTTCATGGAAAATAGATGGGGAAACAGTGGAAACAGTGTCAGACTTTATCATTTTGGGCTCCCAAATCACTACAGATGGTGATTGCAGCCATGAAATTAAAAGCCGCTTACTCCTTAGAAGGAAAGTTATGTCCAACCTAGATAGCATATTGGAAAGCAGAGACATTACTTTGCCAACAAATAGTCAAGGCTATTGTTTTTCCACTAGTCATGTATTGATGTGATAGGACCTGCAGGACATCCTGGACTACTGGAAGAGCATGTCGGCACAACACAAGTCCTCAGTGGCCACACGCAGGGCACCACGGAGTTCAGAGACCCACTGCAGCTGTCTGTAACCCAGAGACTCACGGCGCACACACGCAGAGACAGCAAATGCTGAAGCCCTGGGCTTTGCGGGCAAAGTGGGGAGGGGGCACTGGCAAGCCGAACAGGAGGGGTGTGTGGCTGAGCGCATACACTGCCCTGAGACATTCTCACCGGTGTGAAGGGCCCGTCCATACACGCGCACACTGTGCACACACACACACACACACACACACACAAGGGACTTCCGAAAACTGTGTTTTAGGGATGGGGGCTGGGGAAGGGATTTTTTTTTTCCATTATCTTTTGATTCTTCTCTGCCTTATTTCTCTCCCTCTCCTTTTTTCTTCAAAAAAAGAAGTTCTTCTTAAAAGACGTGAAATGCTAGAAGTGGGGTGTGTGGCTGCCTGGCTCCCCACATGACTCCTCCCTCCGGGGCTTTCTGTGGACTCTGTTTAGTCCGTCTCTTCCTTGCCAGCACCAGTGAGGGGCAGAGAGAATGCAGGCGGCCAGGTGGTCTCCAGGAGCCTACGAGACTTGGGGGCGGGAGGGCTGTGCCTGCAGACGGCCGGGAACCTGGGGAGCGGGGAGTGTGTGGTCCAGCCCTGCCCCCAATATACAATGTCGTCCTGTTGTAGAGAGAAATATTTCTATATTTGCAATGTTTGCTGTAAAATGAGAAAGGAAGGGAAAAAAGACCATGTCTACTAAAAAAATAATAATAATTTTTTAAAAAGAAAGCTGAGTGCAGAAGAATTGATGCTTTTGAACTGTAGCGTTGGAGAAGACTCTTGAGAGTCCCTTGGACTACAAGGAGATTCAACCAGTCCATCCTAAAGGAGATCAGTCCTGGGTGTTCATTGGAAGGACTGATGTTGAAGCTGAAACTCCAATTCTTTGGCCATCTCATGTGAAGAGTTGTTGACTCATTGGAAAAGAACCTGATGCTGGGAAGGACTGGGGACAGGAAGAGAAGGGAACGACAGAGGATGAGATGGCTGGATAGCATGACTGGCTCGATGGACATGGGTTTGGGTAGACTCAAAGAGTTGGTGATGGACAGGGAGGCCATGCATGCTTCAATTCATGGGGTCGCAAAGAGTTGGACACGACTGAAGAACTGAATTGAACTGAATACCTTTGAAGCTTCCTATGTGCTTCTTAAATTTATATTCCTCTCATGTCCAACAAACAACCACTGATATGATTTTATGTTAATATTTTCTCATTTTTTACTTATGGTTTTACTTGCAACATTAAAGTCTCCAAGCAATGTGTTGTTCAGGTTTCTTTCTTTCTTTTCCTTTTTTTTTTCTTTTATAATGAAAAGAAAGCGTAAACCCAGCTGTAGAGAAAGAGCAATATCATCACCATCAGATAAAAGCTCCCAGGAGACACATGAACTGAATATCTCTATCTTTACTGTAATTTTACATATTTGAAAGCTACTATGATATTAGATAAGTTCATAATTAAGTATGGTGATGTCTGTTAATTAGAACTATTGTCGTAATAATTTCACAGTGGGCACCAATAACAAATCATTATGCTGTACACATGAAACTAATATAATGTTGTATTACAATTATAACTTAATTTTTAATTTTTTCAGCTCTACTGAGAATATAACAGACTTTTCTGAGGAATGCAATGGACAAGACATGAGTGAGTCCTGGCAGTTACTGATTTCTGTAGTTATCTATCAGAAATACAATGTGAGCTAGAGAGCAGACATCTAGCATCAGATGGTCAAAAGGAGTAGACTGCTCTATATTTCTTTTTCCAGGCTCTCAACACCTACCCAGACCCCAGGAGAACTTTAGGACAGAACAATTCTGTTGGATGAGATGAATCTTGCCAACTAATCCAGGCAGGAAGACAAGAGGGAGGAATAACAATGACATCATCAGTGGTCAGGACATGTCCAGTATAGATTAAAAGTGAGGTCATGATCATCTAACCTTTTGTCTTCAGTTTAGAAAGATAATACAGTGGAAGTGGGGATATTAATGATGACAGTCCTCAATAAATTCTTTGAAGCAGGTCAGACCTCTCAAAAACCTCTGACTCATACTCTTCTTGGTATTTCCACTTAGGTTTCTAATGGATATCTGATACTCAAATGTCCCAGATAAATTTTTAATTTCACCTCTTCATTTCCTTAAATCTTCTCCAAATGCAGCCTTCTCCAGTTCAATTGATGATAACCCCTTATTTCTAGGTTCTCCCATCAAATTTTGGACTCATCCTTAACTCCTTTCTAGAACATGCTACATTCAACTCATCAAGAGATCCCCTTAGCTATACCTTTATTTTTTTTTCTTTCTCTTTTTTTAAAACTTTTTATTTTGTATTGGGGTATAGCTGATTATACCATCAGTTCAGTTCATTTGCTCAGTCGTGTCTGACTTTGTGACCCCATGGACCACAGCACGGGAGGCCTCCTCATCCATCAACTCCCAGAGTTTACTCAAATTCTTGTCCATTGAGTTGGCAATGCCATCCAGCCATCCCATCCCCTGTCGTCCCCCTCTTCTCCCACCTTTCATCTTACCCAGCCTCAGGGCCCTTTCAAATGAGCCAGTTCTTCGTATCTTGTGGCCAAAGCATTGGACCCTCAGCCTCAGCACCAGTCCCTCCAATGAACACCTGGGACTGAGCTCCCTCAGGATGGACTGCTTGGATCTCCTTGCAGTCCAAGGGACTCTCAAGAGTCTTCTCCAACACCACAGCTCCAAAGCATCAATTCTTTGGCGCTCAGCCCTCCCTACCATCCCACTCTTACATCCATACATGACCGCTGGAAAAACCATAGCCTTGACTAGGCGGACCCCCATTGGCAAAGTAATGTCTTGGCCCCTCAACATGCCATCTAGGTTGGTCATAGCCCCCCCCCCCACCAAGAAGCAAGCATCCTCTAATTCCATGGCTGCAGTCACCATCTGCAGCGACCTTGGAGCCCCCAAAAACAACGTCTGCCACTGTTTCCCCATTTGTTCACCATGAAGTGATGGGACCGGATGCCATGATCCCAGTTTTCTGAATTGAGCCCCAAGCCAACTCCTCCACTCTCCCCCTTGACCTCCATCAAGAGGCTCCCTAGTTCCTCTTCACTTTCTGCCATAAGGATGGTGTCATCTGCATATCTGAGGTTATTGATATTTTTCCTGGCAATCTTGATTCCCGTCTGTGCTTCTTCCAGCCCAGAGTTTCTCATGATGTACTCTGCGTATAAGTTAAATAAGCAGGCTGACAGTATACAGCCTTGACGTACTCCTTTTCTGCTTTGGAACCATATACAAATTTGGAACCATTATACCATAGGTTGATAATATAGCTGATCATACCATATGGGAAGACCATAGCTTTGACTGTATGGACCTTTGTCAGCAGAATAATGTCTCTGCTTTTCAACACACTGTCTAGGTTTGTCATAGCTTTCCTGCCAAGAAACAGGTATCTTTGATTTCATGGCTGCAGTCACCATCCCCTTCTATTTGCCATGCAGTAATGGGGCTGGATGGAGAAGGTAATGGCACCCCACTCAAGTATTCTTGCCTGGAAAACCCCATGGATGGAGGAGCCTGGTGGGCTGCAGTCCATGGGGTTGCTAAGAGTCGAACATGACTGAGGACTTTCCTTTCACTTTTCACTTTCATGCATTGGAGAAGGAAATGGCAACCCACTCCAGTGTTCTTGCCTGGAGAGTCCCAGGGATGGGGGAGCATGGTGGGCTGCTATCTATGGGGTCACACAGAGTCAGACATTTAAAATATACCAAAATCCAACCACTCTTACCTCCATTTCCACTATCCAAGACACATTGCTTCTTATCTGGATTATGGCAACAGCCACTCAACTGGTGGTCCTGGTTTTACCCTTGTTTACTATAGGTTATTTTCAACAATCTGTATTGGAGCAAAGTGATCCAAGACATTGACACATTCATTACTTTATTAATCAACTGTATACTGAACCCCCACTATGTATTATATCGCCTGATTGGCATACAAGGGAATAAAGTAGTCAAAGATATATGTGCCCCTCATGAGGCATATGTTTTCTTGCAGGGGAAAAGAAAGCAAACAATGCATGCTAAGTATGTAAATAATATAATGTGTGGTCCTTTTAAAGTTTAAGTCAAATCATGTTATTTCTCTGCCCAGAATCTTCCAATGGCATTCCATTTTGCATAGGGTAAAAGCCAAAGTCCTTACAATGGTTCATAAAGTTTCCTTCTTTGTTTTCCTGACATCCTCAAAATACGTAATAACTCATTTTATACTGGCCTTTCTGCAGGTCCTTGAACTTACCAAGACTCTAAACAAGCTTCCATCTTAAGGCCTTGCTCTAGCTATTAAGTCATTTAATATCATTTGCCTCAAATGTCTATTTGGCCAAATCCTTATCTCCTTCAGTTCATTACTCAGATTTTGGCCTTCTCCATGAAGCCAGCCTAGATGACCCTGTATAATATTAAACCTGATACTACCTCCTACTCCTTACATTTAATCCCCTTATACAACCGTGCAGTTTTATTTTCAAATGCCTTGTAATGCATCATATAGTTTACTTGCTTTCTGCTTATTGTTTTCCTCTCCCCAACAATAGTACATAAGCCTGAATAGAGGCACACATATCTTTGTCTGTTTGGTTTGCTGATGTATGCCAAGTGCCTAGCAGTGTCTGGGGGATAGGGGCTCAGTATAAAACAATCACATGTATGTATATGCAAAAGACTACTATGTAAAAACATCAGGTAACTTCAAACCAAAAATCTATAATAAATATATATACAAATTAAAAAAAGGGGTCCAAACATAATCATTAAATCATAAGAGAACAAGGAGGTGGGGGGAGAGACCTGTTAAAACAAATCCAGAACAATTAAGAAAATGGAAATAAGAAATACATACTAATAATTACCTTAAATGTAAGTGGACAAAATTCCAACCAAAAGAAAAAGATTGGCTGAATGCATACAAAATAAGACCCATATTTGTGCTATCTATAAGAGACCCACTTCAGATCTAGAGGCACATACATACTGAAAATGAGAGGATGGAAAAGTTATTCCATGCAAATGGAAATCAACAGGAAGTTGGAGTAGCAACACTCATATCAGGAAAAATCAACTTTAAAATAAAGAGTGTTAAAATAGTCATGAAAGGACACTACATAATGACCAAGGGATTAACCCATTCAATTGTATTAACAATTGTAAACACGTATGAATCAGTCAAGGTTGCCGGGAGAAATAACAACCTCAGAAATACAGATGATACCACTCTAATGACAGAAAGTGCAGAGGAACTAAAAAGTCTCTTGATGAGGGTGAAAGAGGAGAGTTAAAAAGCTCACTAAAAACAACATTCAGAAAAAGAAGATCATGGTATCCAGTCCCATCACTTTATGGCAAATAGATGGGGGGAAAGTGGAAACAGTGACAGGTTTCATTTTCTTGGAATCCAAAATCACTGTGGATGGTGACTATAGCCATGAAATTAAAAGACACTTGCTCCTGGGAAGGAAAGGTTTGACAAACCTAGACAGCATGTTAAAAAGCAGAGACATCACATTGTTGACAAAGTTCTGTTTAGTCCAAGCTATGGTTTTTCAGTAGTCATGTACAGATGTGAGAATTGGACCATACAGAAGGCTGAGCACCAAAGAACTAATGCTTTCTAATCGTGGTTCTGGAGAGGACTCTTGACAACCCCTTAGGCATCAGGGAGATTGAATCAGTCAGTATTAAAGGGTATCAAACCTGAATATTCATTGGAAGCTGAAGCTGAAGCTCCAATACTTCAGTCACCTAATGTGAAGAGCCGACTCATTGGAAAAGACCCTGATGCTGGGAAGGACTGAAGGCAGGAGGAGAAGGGGATGACAGAGGATGAGATGATGGCATGACCGACTCAATGGATATGAGTTTAAGCAAACTCTGAGGGATAGTGAAGGACAGAGAAGCCTGGCATGCTGCAGTCCATGAGGTCGCAAAATGTTGGACATGACTTAGTAACTGAACAACAATGCACCCAATATAGGATCAGTCAATAAATAAGACAAATATTAATAGCCATAAAAGGAGAAACTGGAGGGGGGGAGAAGACTCAAATTAATAAAATCAGAAATGAAAAAGAGAAGCTACAGCCTACATCACAGACATACAAAGAATCAATAGATTACTATGGGCAACAATATTCCAACAAAATGGGCAACCTACAAAAAATGGTCAAATTCTTAGACGGTACAGTCACCTTGGACTGAATCAGGAAAAAACAGAAAACATGAACAGAATATCAGTAATGAAATTCAATCAGGAACTTATAAAAATCCCAATAGCCAGAAGTCCAGGACCGCCTCAAAAAGGTGAAGTCTACCAAAAATTTAGTGAAGTGTTCATGCCTATCCTTCTCAAAATATTCCAAAAAATTGCAGACGAAGGAACACTGCAAAACTTATTCTATGACACTGCCATCACCCTGATACCAAAACCAGACAAAACTATCACAAAAAATGAACATCATAAGCCTCTATCACTGATGAATATAAATTAAAAAATAAATATTCAGCAAAATAGTAGCAAACTGATTCCAACAATACATTAAAAGAATCATATGCAATGATCAAGTAGGATTTATCCCAGGGAGTCAAAGATTTGTCAGTATCCTCAAGTTAATCAATGTGATAATTACACTGACAAATTAAAGAACAATAACCATATGAACATCTCAATAGATGCACAATTTTTTTATAAAATTCAACAGCCATTTATGATTTAAAAAAATTTTTTTCCCAGAAACTGAGCATAGACAGGACATATCTCAATATAAAGGCTATATATGAAAAAACTACAGCTAGCAACATAATTAATGGTAAACTGCTGAAAATATTCCCTCTAAGATCAAGAACAAACAAATGGCCTACTCTCACTACTTTTGTTAAACATAGTTTTGGAAGTCCTAGTCATAGCAATCAGAGAAGAAAAGGAAATAAGAGGAATCCAAATTGGAAAGGAAGAATTAAAACTGCCATTTGCAATTGGCATGATATGGTACCTAGAAAATTCTAGACACTACCAGAAAACTACTAGGGCTTATCAATTAATTCAGTAAAGTTGCAGGATACAAAATTAATATACAGATATATGCTTCATTTAAATAGCCTAAGATGAAATAACATAAATAGATATTTGCCATCACATCAAAAAGAATAAAATACCTAGGAATAAACCTACCTAAGGATAAAAAAGACCTGCACTCTGAAGGCTGTAAGATTCTGATGGAAAAAATGGAATATGACATAAATATATGGAAATATGTACCACATTCTTAGATTAAATGAATCAATAGTTTTAAAATGACCATACTAAGAAAGGCAATATATAGATCAGTGTAATTCCTATCATATTACCAATGGCACTTTTTCACAGAACTGAAACAAAAATTTAAAAATTTGTTTGAAAACACAGAAGACCTCAGCAGCAAATAAAATCTTGAGGAAGAAGAACTGATCTTAAAGAATAACACTTCCTGACTTCAGACTATACTAAAATGCTACAGTGATCAAAATAGTATGATACTGGCTCAAAAACAGAAATAGAGATCAATGGAACAAGATAGAAAGCCCAGAAATAAACCAATGCACTTATGGTCAATTAATTTATGACAAAGAATATATGACTATACAATGAAAAAAAGGCAATCTCTTCAATAAGTGGTGTTGGGAAAACTGGACAACTACATGTAAAAGAATGAAACTAGATCTCTGTAGTACCATATGCCAAAATAAACTCAAAATTTATTAAAGGTCTAAATGCAAGAACAGATACTATAAAATTCTTAGAGGAAAGTATCAGCTGGACACTCTTGATTAAAATCACAGTAATATGTTTTTGAATCCATCCCCTACGTAATGGAAACAACAAAAATAAGCAAATGGGACCTAGTTAAACTTAAAAGTTTTTGCACAGAAAAGAAAACCATAAACAAAGTAAAAAGACAAACTATGGAATAAGAGAAGTATTTGTGAATATACTGCTGATAGATTTCTGAAATATACAAACAGCTCAGACAGCTCAAATATACAAAAAAAATCAAATTGGAGAGAAGATCTAAATAGACATTTCTGCAAGTAGACATACAGATGGCCAACAGAAAGATGTTCAGCTCAACTCAGTTGCTTAGTAGTGTTCAATTCTTTGCGACCCCATGAATCACAGGATGCCAGGGTGTTCTGTCCATCACCAACTCTCAAAGTTTACCCAAACCCATGTCCATCAAATCAGTGATGCCATCCAGTCCTCATCCTCTGCCATCCCCTTCTCCTCCTGCCCCCAATAATTCCCAGCATCAGGGTCTTATCCAATGAGTCCACTCTTCACATGAGGTAGCCAAAGTATTGGAGTTTCAGCTTCAACATCAGTCCTTCCAATGAACACCCAGGATTGATCTCCTTTAGGATGGACTGGTTGGATCTTCTTGCAGTCCAAGGGACTCTCAAGAGTCTTCTCCAACACCACAGTTCAAAACCATCAGTTCTTCGGCGCTCAGCTTTCTTCACAGTCAAACTCTCACATCCATACATGACTACTGGGAAAACAATAGCCTTGACTAGACAGACCTTTGTTGGCAAAGTAATGTCTCTGCTTTTCAATATGCTGTCTAGGTTGGTCATAACTTTCCTTCCAAGGAGTAAGAGTCTTTTAATTTCATGGCTGCAATCACCATCTGCAGTGATTTTGGAGCCCAAAATAATAAAGTCTGACACTGTTTCCACTGTTTCCCCATCTATCTGCCATGAAGTGATGGGACCAGATGCCATGATCTTAGTTTTCTTAATGTTGAGCTGTAAGCCAATTTTTTCATTCTCCTCTTTCACATTCATCAAGAGGCTTTTTAGTTCCTCTTCACATTCTACCATAAGGCTCGTGTTGGCTGTGTGGCATGTAAACAAAACAGCTTCCATGACAGGCTGCTGTGAGATACAGCAGGCCCTAGTTCCAGCGACCTCCCCCCACCCTCACTTCATACCTCCCCCCCACAAGCCAGGAAAGTCCCGCGCGCGCCAAGAGATAGACCATCCAGGGCAGATGCGCAGTTTAAACTGACCAAACATCGACTGCCAATGCTGTAACAAAGAACTGCCTGTATAAAAGCAACTGTGATCTGGAGCGCGGGGCTCTTGTCGGATTTCACTGCGTGGATGAGACTTGCGCCCTAGCCCGGCTAGCAATAAACCCCTTTATGCTTTTGCATTGCTGTGTGGACTTGGTCTCTTCAGGGGCTTGGGACCCGAAGTTTGGACTTAACAGTCTGTATATCTGAGGTTATTGATATTTCTCCCTGCAATCTTGATTCCAGCTTGTGCTTCTTCCAGCCCAGCGTTTCTCATGATGTACTCTGCATAGAAGTTAAATAAGCAGGGTGCTGCCGGGGTCCAGCCCCAGCGGGTCCGGGGGTCTTGTGGCGTCAGCGGAAGAACTGAGCTGAGTCGATATGTGGTGATGAAGCAGTCTCTCTTTATTGCTGTTAGTTTTGTGGGGTGATGGAGAAGTCTCTCAGTTTATTTTTGTTAGTTTACAGTTTTATAGCCAAAAAAATCCCCATTACATCACAATTATTCTATGCAATCTTTTGTTTTCTGCTACCATCAACAGTTTTAACATTAAGGTCATTTTCCTTGCAAAAGGTTGGATTTCTGCATAATTAGACTTAACAATAGTATGTTTACCATTTGAATGTCTCCAGCATACTTCGGATAAGTACATCAATCTAAGTAGAAAGGTTACATTTCTCTTATTAGGTGCAACTATGTAGAAGCTAGAGAGAGGAGCTTAAGCTTGAAACTTTTATTCTATTAATCTATTTTTGTTCTTACAAGGAAAGAGAAAAGAGGACAAAGAGACAGTTTAGCAGCACTGCTTTAACAATGAAACCCTATTAACCTTACAACTACTAAAATGAATTCCTATGTCTACATTATCCTGAAGCAATCAGTGTCTCCAACTATGCTGGCCACAGTTTTGAGCATTCCTAAGTTCCATTCCAACCTGCTTTTTTCAAGGAAGGGAGCCTCCTCCGTGGAGTGGTTGGGGGAATGGGATGTGGAAAGGTGGCCCAAGTACGAGCCCTTCTGGTGGTGGCTTTGCCATGACCCCCAGAGAACTCTTGGTAAACTCCCCAGTAACTAGTAGGAGGTATAGTAATCTATTTAAATGTCCCTTATTCCTCCTCTGTCCTCAGGAAAGGGAATCTGCCTTCCTGGATCCCCTGAGGGAAATAAGGTCTGAGGGAATTATCTCAGGATGAATTTTTTCTAACTTGGACTGACCTACTGAGATGAGCTAATGTTCAGAGCATAAACAGAACTTCCCAAGAAAAATACCAGGAGGGGCCTTGCTTTGGGATGCCCCAAAGGAAAATCCGTTTTGCAGTTTCCTTCTCAGTCTTGTGACTTCGTCATCCGAGTGAGGGGGCATCCTGAGGGCTCCTGGCAGGGTGCCAATATACAGCCTTGACATACTCCTTTCCCAGTTTGGAACCAGTCTGTTCTTCCATGTCCATTTCTAACTGTTGCTTCCTGACCTGCATACAGATTTCCCAAGAGACAAGCCAGGTGGTCTGGTATTCCAATCTCTAAGAATTTTCCACATTTTATAGTGATCCACACAGTCAAAGGTTTTGGCATAGTCAATAAAGCAGAAATAGATGTTTTCTGGAACTCCCTTGCTTTTTCAATTATCCAGTGGATGTTGGCAATTTGATCTCTGGTTCCTCTGCCTTTTCTAAAACCAGCTTGAATATCTGGAAGTTCATGGTTCATGTATTGCTGAAGCCTAGCTTGCAGAATTTTGAGCATTATTTTACTAGCGTGTGAGATGGGTGCAATTGTGTGGTAGTTCGAGCATTCTTTGACATTTCCTTTCTTTGGGATTGGAATGAAAACTGACCTTTTCCAGTCCTGTGGCCATTGCTGAGTTTTCCAAATTTGCTGGTTTATTGAGTGCAGCACTTTCCCAGCATCATCTTTCAGGATTTAAAATAGCTCAACTGGAATTTCATCACCTCCACTAGCTTTGTTCGTTTTGATGTTTCCTAAGGCCCACTTGACTTCACATTCCAGGATGTCTGACTCTAGATGAGTGACCACATCATCGTGATTATCTGGGTCATGAGATTGTTTTTGTACAGTTCTTTTGTGTATTCTTCCCACTTCTTCTTAATATCTTCTTCTTCTGTTAGAGCCATACCATTTCTGTCCTTTATTGCATCCATCTTTGCATAAAATGTTCCCTTGGTATCTCTAATTTTCTTGAAGAGATCTCTAGTCTTTCCCATTCTGTTGTTTTCCTCTATTTCTTTGCACTGATCACTGAGGAAAGCTTTCTTATCTCTCTTGGTATTCTTTGGAACTCTGCATTCAGATGGGAATATCTTTTTTTTTTTTCTCCTTTGCTTTTCACTTCTCTTCTTATCACAGCTATTTGTAAGGCCTCCTCAGACAGCCATTTTGCTTTTTTGCATTGCATTTCCATGGGAATGGTCTTGATCCCTGTCTCCTATACAGTGTCATGAACCTCCATCCATAGTTCATCAGATCTGTGTATCAGATCTAGTCCCTTACATCTATTTCTCACTTCCACTGCATAATTATAAGGGATTTGATTTAGGTCATACCTGAATGGTCTAGTGGTTTTCCCTACTTTCTTAAATTCAAGTCTGAATTTGACAATAAGGAGTTCATGATCTGAGCCATAGTCAGCTCCTGGTCTTGTTTTGCCTGACTGTATAGAGCTTCTCCATTTTTAGCTGCAAAGAATAGAATCAATCTGATTTTGGTGTTGACCATCTGGTGATATCCATGTGTAGAGTCTTCTCTTGTGTTGTCGAAAGAGAGTGTTTGCTATGACCAGTGCATTTCCTTGGCAAAATTCTATTTGCTTTTGCCCTGCTTCATTCTATACTCCAAGGCCAAATTTGCCTGTTACTCCAGGTGTTTCCTGACTTCCTACTTTTGCATTCCAGTCCCCTATAATGAAAAGGACATCTTTTTTGGGTGTTACTTCTAAAAGATCTTGTAGGTCTTCATAGAATCATTCAACTTCAGCTTCCTCAGTGTTACTGGTCAGGGCATAGGCTTGGATTACTTGGGATCAAAAATCATTCTGTCATTTTTGAGACTGCATCCAAGTACTGCACTTTGCACTTTTTTGTTGACCATGATGGCTACCCCATTTCTTCTAAGGGATTCCTGCCCACAGTAGTAGATATAATGATAATCTGAATTAAATTTACCCATTCCAGTCCATCTTAGTTCGCTGATTCCTAGAATGTCGACATTCACTCTTGGCATCTCCTGTTTGATTACTTCCAATTTGCCTTGATTCATGGACCTGACATTCCAGATTCCTATGCAATATTGCCTTTTACAGCATTGGATCTTGCTTCTTTAGCCAATTACACCCACAACTGGGTATTGTTTTTGCTTTGGCTCCATCCCTTCATTCTTTCTGGAGTTATTTCTCCATTGATCTCCAGTAGCATATCAGGTACCTACTGACTTGGGGAGTTCCTCTTTCAGTGTCCTATCACTTTGCCTTTTCATACTGTTCAAGGGGTTCTCAAGGCAAGAATGCTGAAGTGGTTTGCCATTTCCTTTCCAGTGGACCAAATTCTGTGAGACCTCTCCATCATGACCCGACCGTCTGGAGTGGCCCCACATGGTATGGCTTAGTTTCATTGAGTTAGACAAGCCTGCGGTCCATGTATTTGCCCTCTGATGCCCTCTCGCAACACCTACTGTCTTACTTGGGTTTTTCTTATCTTGGACATTGGGTATCTCTTCACAGCTACTCCAGCAAAGTGCAGCCACTTCTCCTTACCTTGGAGGAGGGGTATCTCCTCCTGGCTGCCCCTCCTGTGCTAGAACATGAGTAGTTCCTCTTGGCTCTCCTGTGCCGGTGCAGTCACCGCTCCTTGGGCATGGAGTTGCTCCTCTCAGCCTCCACCCCTGACCTTGGGCTTAGTATATTGTACATCTCGGATGTGGGGTAGCTCCTCTAGGCTACCGCCCCTGACCTCGGGCATGGGGTAGCTCCTCTTGGCCAACATTACTAAATATTATAGAAATACAAACAAAAACCTCAGTGAAGTATTACCTCATGCTGACCATCATCAAAGAGGTTACAAACAACAGATGATGGAGATGCTGTGGAGAAAAGGAAACCTTCTACACTGCTAGTGGGAATACAAATTGGTAGAGCCGCTATAGAAAACAATAAGAAGGTTGCTTAAAGCTAAAAACAGTGTTGCGATGTGACCCTCCAATCTCACTCCTGAGCATATACAGAGAGAAAACCATAATTCAAAAGGAAACATGCATCCCAATGTCCATAGCAGCACTATTTACAACAGCCAAGATATGAAAGACAATCTAAATATCCATTGACAGATGAATGGATAAAGGAAACATGGTATCTAAATTCAATGGAATATTACTCAGATATAAAAAAAGGATGAAGTGATGCCATTTAAACCAACATGGCTTGTCCTAGAGATTATCATACTAAGTGAATAGTCAAACAGAGAAAGAAAACTATCGAATCACTTATATTCAGAATCTAAAAAAATCCCAATATAAATGGATTTGTTTACAAAACAGAAATAGTTTTATTTCTCAGACATAGAAAATATACCTATACTTACCAAAGTGGAAAGGAGGAGAGGAATAAACTTGGAATTTCCCCAACCCAGGGATCAAACCCAGATCTCTCTCCCTGCAGGTGGACCAACAGGGAAGCCTGTGGGATTAACAGATTCATAAGGGCTTTCCAGGTATCACTAGTGGTAAAGAACCCACCTGCCTATTCAGGAGATGCAAAAGATATGAGTTTGATCTCTAGGTCAGGAAGATCCCCTGGAATAAGAATTGGCAACCCACTCCAGTATTCTTGCCTAGAAAATTTCATGGACAGAGGAGTCTGGTGGGCCACAGTCTGAGGTCACAAAGAGTTAATTACCAAAAATGGAAAGAGGGGGAGGGATAAACTTGGAATTTGGGATTAACAGATACACACTACTATATATAAAATAGGGGCTTCCCCAGTGGCTCAGTGGTAAAGAACTGCCTGCAATACAGGAGATGCATGTTCAATCCCTGGGTTAGGAAGACACCCTGGAGGAGGAAATGGTAACCTACTCCAGTATTCTTGCCAGGAGTATCCCATGGACAGAGGAGCCTTGCAGGCTTCAGTCCATGGGGTCACAAAGAGTCAGAGACAGCTGAGCACACACACACACACATACACACACGTACACCATATATAAAATAGATTAACAACAAGGATATCCTATATAACACAGGGAACTATATACAATATTTTTACTAACATACAATGGAACAGAATCTGAAAAGAATATATATATGTAAAACTGAATCACTTTGCTGTACATGAGAAACATTATAAATCAACTATACTTCAATTAAAACTAAGTAGACAAATAAAGGCCATATATGACAAGCCCAAAGCTTACCGCTAACATCATACTCAGTGGTGAAAAGCTGAAAGCATTTCCTGCAAGATCTAAAACAGGACAAGGATCTCTAATCCAACCAGTCTTCTTCAAAGTACTATTGGAAGTCATAGACACAGAAATTAGACAACAGATGAAAGAAATGCAAATTGGAAAGGGAGATGTAAAGCTGTCACTGATTGCAGATGACATGCTATTTTATAAAAAATCCCAA
Organism: Antilocapra americana; assembly: GCA_007570785.1. Lineage (NCBI taxonomy): Eukaryota > Metazoa > Chordata > Mammalia > Artiodactyla > Antilocapridae > Antilocapra > Antilocapra americana. The sequence goes on along the minus strand of ML663611.1, from coordinate 410,719 downwards.
GGACGTTACCAAAAAACTATAAGAACTTAATAAATTTAGTAAAGATGCAGGATAAAAAAATAATAATAATACATGCAGAAATCCGGTGCTTCTACACATTAACAATGGAGTATCAGAAAGTAACTCCACTTACAATTGTATGAAAAAGATACAAAACCTGTAATCAGAAAAATATATTTTGAAGAAAAACTAAGGATGACACAAAGAGATGAAAAGATGTACTCTTGCATTGGAAGAATTAATACTGTTAAATGACCACACTACTAAAGCAAATTTACAGCTTCAATACAACCACAGTAAAAAAAAAAAAAAAAATCAATGGCATTTTCCTCAGAACCAAACAATTCTAAAATTTGTATGGAAATATAAATAGCCAAAACAATCTTAAGAAAGAAAAACAAAACTGGAGAAATCACGCTCTCTAATCTCAATCTATATTACAAAACTACATTTATTTAAACAGTACAGTACTGGCATAAAAACCCTCATAGATCAGTGGAACATAATGTAGAGTACAGAAATAAACTCACACTTATATGACTAATTAGGCTATAACAAAAGAGAAAGGATATACAATGGGAAATGACAGTCTCTTAAATAAATGATATTGGGAAAACTGGACACCTACCTACAAAGAATCAAACTGAACTGTTTTAGCATACCATATACAAAAAATAAACTCAAATTGGATTAAAAACATACATCAAGCCTTGACAGTGTTAAACTCCTAAAAGAGAACATAAACAGTATGTTCTTTGATATCAGTCTTAGTAATATTTGTTTGTCTGTCTCCTCAGGGAAGAGAAACAAAATCAAAATAAGCAAATTATACTATATCAAATTATAAATTTTTTTTCATACCCAAGGAAGCTATCAACAAAACAAAAGACAGCCTACTGAATGGGGGAGGGTAATTGAAAATTATATATTCAACAAGGAGTTAATATCTAAAATATACAAAGAACTCAACATCAAAAAACAAATAACCCAATTTAAAATGGGTAGAGGAACTGAATAGACATTTTTCTGAAGAAGACCATACCAATTGCCCAACAGGCACAGGAAAGCTTCTCAACATCACTAAGCATCAGGAAAATACAAATCAAAGCCACAATGAGGTGTCCCTGGCACTTGTCAGAATAGCTATCATCAAAAAGACAATAGATAACAAGTGTTAGTGAGGATTTGGAGAAAAGGGAATCCTCATGCACTGCTGCTGGAAGTGTTAATTGATGCAATGACTACGGAAACCAGTATGGAGATGCCTCAAAAAAACTAAAAATAGAATTACCATATGATCTAACAATTCGACTCCTAGGTATCTATCTGAAAAAACAAAAATATTAATTTGAAAAAAATATATGCACCCCTATGTTTTTGCAGCATTGTTTATCATAGCAAAGTTATGAAAGAAATTTAAGTGCCCATCAAGTAATGAATGGATTAAAATGATGTAATAAGTGTGTTTATACATATATAAACACACACATACCTACATACAAACACATATGTATATGGAATATTACTCTGCCATAAAAAAAGAAGGAAATGTCACCACTTGCAATAGCATAGATGGACCTAGAGAGTATTACGCTAAATGAAATAAGTTAGACAGGGAAAGACAAATGCTGTATGATTTCATTTATGTGGACTCCAAAAATCAAACCCAAAATTAATAAAGATAACCAGATACAAACAGAGTCATTGATACAGAGATCAGGTGCCAAAAGGAAGGAGAGATGGAGGAAGAGAAAAATAGGTGATAGAGATAAAGAGGTACAAAATTTTAGTTAAAAACAAATTGAGTCACAAGTGTGAAAAGGGTACTGTGGGGAATAGAGTCGATAATTATGTAATCTCTTTGTATGGTAACAGATGACGACTAGACTTATGATCACTTTGAAATGTAAAGAAACATCAAATCACTGTGTTGTATACCAGGAACCAACAGAGTGTTATAGGTCAACTAGGCTTCAAAAAGAAAGAAATAGATTCATTTAAAAATAAAGGGAGGTGGGGACCTGGTTTACAGTTAGAGACAGGGTAGTGAAGTGAAGTCACTCAGCCGTGTCCGATTCTTTGTGACCCCTTGGACTGTAGCCTAACAGGCTCCTCCATCCATGGGATTTTCCAGGCAAGAATACTGGAGTGGGTTGCCATTTCCTTCTCCAGGAGATCTTCCTAACCCAGGGATTGAATCTGGGTCTCCTGCATTGTAAGCAGACGCTTTACCATCTGAGCCACCAGGGAAGTCCTGGTGGGGTAGAGTGGGAGGAATTGGACAAAGTAGTCAAATGTGCAAACTCACAATCTGAAGATAAATCAGTATTAGGTATTTAATGTACAACATGATAAATATAATTAATACTGCTGTATGTTATATATGAAATTTAAGAGAGTAAATCTTGAGTTCTTATCACAAATCAAACCTTTTTTCTCTATTTATTTATATCTATATGAGCTGAGGGAGGTTCACTAAAGTTATTGTGGTAATCATTTCATTACGTAAGTCAAATCATTATGCTATATAGAGTGCTATATGCCAATTATATCTCAATAAAAATACTAATATAAAACTCAGCCTTGTAGCAAGGATCAAGAGAAACAGGCTAAAAATGGAATCACTTTCACTACTCACATCACCAAACCAAGATTTCATACCTAGATAATTGCAGTTTCATACCTAGCCTTTGCAGTCCCTTGGACTGCAAGGAGATCCAACCATTCCATCCTAAAGGAAATCAGTCCTGATTATTCTTTGGAAGGACTGATGATAAAGCTGAAACTCCAATACTTTGGCCACCTGATGCAAAGAGCTGACTCATTGGAAAAGACTCTGATGCTGTGAAAGATTGAGGGCAGAAGAAGGGGACGACAGAGGATGAGATGGTTGGATGTCATCACCAACTCAATGGACATAAGTTTGAGTAAATTCCAGGAGTCGGTGATGGACAAAGAAAGTCTGGCGTGCTGCAGTTTATGGGGTCGCAGAGTCTGACACCATCAAGCAACTGAACTGAACTGAATTACAGTTCCATCTTCCCCAGGCATATCATTTTAACTGATCAGTCTGGAATTTGCCAGTGATGAAATCCACCAAATGTGCCCTTTTTTCCCCCAAAGGAAGGTGACCTTGACTGAAATAAATCTTTTTTCCATTAACGACTTCTTCATGCCACCCCCTCTCTGCCTTTAAAAACCTTTCCTTTTTACAGCTCTCTGCATCTCATTTCTGTTTGCTGGATGTGATGCTGCCCAACATATGAATCACTAAATAGAACCAATTTGGTCCTTAAATTTACTTAGTTGAATTTTTGTTATTTAACACTAGATATCCTTTCTTGATTTACTTTCTAATTTAGAGAGTACATCCTCCTCTAGCACTTAATAAAGAATATTTGAAAGACACATTTTTTGAGAACTTGCATTAATGAAAATGTGTTTATTTTATAATACTTTGACTGGTTGTATAATTTTGTGTTGGGGATAGTATATTTTTAGAAGTTTGTTTGTGTGCTTGCAGTGTTTCTGTTGAGATAACCACATCATTTAGACTCCTGGTCTTTTGTATGTGACTTGTGTTTTTTTTCCATTTATAGATATTTTTCCCCAGTATTCTCATATGTCACAACCATAAGGCTTGGTATGGATATAGTTCTTGCATCTACTATTCTCGACTTTCAACAGAGCCTGTCACCGAAGTAAGTCATGTGCTCCAGTTGGAGTAATTCTAGAATTAGTTTTAATGATTTTATTCATTGTTTTTCTATTCTCTTTCTAGAACCTCTATTACTCATATTTTAGACTTTCTAGATAGATTTCTAATTTTCCTGTGTGCCTAATTTAACCCACCTGTTGGTCTTCTTTTACCTCATTTCTTAAAGATATCTTAACCATAATCTTTTAACCTTTTATTCATTTCTACTCTGTTTTTAGTCTCCACAAGCTTTTTTTGTTCTCTGAATTTTATGTCTTATTTCCTTTTATTCTTGTTTTACACATGAAGTATCTTTTTTTTTTTTAATCTGACTATGGCATACCTTGGAGATAGTGTCATTTTTGCTTCAAGTGACTGCAATAAAGTGAATGTCACAATAAAGCTAGTCACACTAATGTTTTGATTTTCTAGTACATATAAAAGTTATGTTTACACTATACTTTCTAGTAAGTGTGCAACAACATTATGTATTAAAAATTTACATACATTAATTGCTTTTTTATTGCTAAAAATTCTTAACCCTCATCTAAGCCTTCAGTAAGTCATGTTCATAACAGCGAAGATCACTGATCAGGTCACTATGACAAATGTAATAATAATAAATTCACAAGAATTACCAAAATGTGACACATAAATATGAAGTTAGAAAATTTTGTTTGGAAGCATCATGCTAAAAGACTTGCTTGATGTAGGGTTGCCATAAATTTTCAATTTTTAAAAAACACAGTATTTTGTTAAGTACAATAAAGTGAAGCATGGCAACGTGAGGTCTTCCTGTAATGTTAGTCTTTTCTTTTCTTCTTGTTGCATTGTTTCACACTGCTTCTTTTGCTGGTTGCTTGTTTAGGTTTTAATCTTTCATGTCACAAGCCTCTCCCAGGTATCTGCTATTCTCTGATGATCAGTGTACAGTGAAGAGTGCAGGACTAAAACGCCCCTTATAGTCGCCGAGCACACGGGTGGGGTTTGTAGACTCGGAGTGCTACTGCAAAGGACTTGGCTGTGGGTCAGGGGTAATGGCCCTTTGGGGACAAAAAGCTACAATGTTAATATTACTAAATCTTTTCTTTTTGAGATGGTCAAGTTCCCATGAGAAGAGCCTTCTATTCCCCCTACCAGATGGTAAGAATCTGGCTCTCAACTTTCCAGAAGTAGAGCAGTATCTCATTATTCAGCTTTGGTTATGCCTAAGGTTGATTAATCCTTCCTCTCTCTCCATTTAGAAGGCCTCATTTTTACTCTCTCTCAAGAGTAAAACTCCAGACTTCTGCCAGTGTGGGTCAAGGGCAGTTGCCTAGTAGCATGTAGTGAAAGAGTTAGTCGTTCAGTCATGTCCAGCTCTGCAACCCCATGGACTATAGCCCACCAGGCTCCTCTGTCCATGGAATCCTCCAGGCAAGAATACTGAAATGGATTGCCATTCCCTTTTCCAAGAGATCTCCTTGAGACCAAGGATCAAACCTGGGTCTCCTGCAGTGCAGGCCGATTCTTCACCATCTGAGCCACCAGGGAAACCCAAAATGAAAGTGATCATTGCTCACCGACCCCTAACAGTTGTCACGTAGTGAGTGCAGGAATCTAGAAATTCCAGAAAGAGAAAATAGAAAAACAATGAGTGAAATCATTATGAAAATAATCCGAGAAGAATCCTTCCTGAACTGAAACACATGACTTGCCAGAGTGAGAGTCTCCACTTAAAGTCCAGAAGAGGAGATGAAACTATGTACATGCCAAGCTTCTCTAACAGCATTCACTCAGGCCGCCTTAGTTCAGACGCCAAATCTTATCTCTAATTTCAGAGGTACCTGGTACATTCCTGTGCCTCTTGAGGATTCTGCAGAGGATTCTTGGACTGGCTCTCACGTGGTCTTCACTTTCCTGGGTCTGCTGAACCACCTATTATTTGTGTATCTGCCTTCTAATATCCCACAATTTATTGTATTTTTCTCCTTTCCTGTTACTTCCTTTCTTATCATGTTAAGCCCCTTGAAAATTAATTTTAGTAAATATAAGGAGGTTTTAAAAAGGGTGAAATCAACATTGAATACATGTGTTCAATCTGCCATCTTAATCTGAAGCCCCTCATTCCTTTTTGGTATCCTCTGAATGAGGATTCCAGAGATTTGGGGAAAGGAACTAGGTTAATTATGAGCCTAAACTGCTACCCTGAAACACAATCAGATATTAAAACTCTAAATTGCAATTATAACTTAAAGTATTTTGAATTAGAAGTCATATATTTTAAAATTTAAGATGTAAATTCTGAGTGCTATGAAGATACCAAAATACATAATTATACAATATTAGAGGTCATTTAAATCACATATACTTTTTTTTTATTGTTTTTGCCATACATTGTCATGATATCACCATGGGTTTACATATGCTTCCCCTCCGGAACCCCCCTCCCTCCTCCCTCCCCCCCGGGAAATCTCGCTGCACCAGCCCCGAGCATCAATCCTGGGCTGGCGATTGATTAGACACATGACAATTAACATGCTTCAATGCCCTTCTCCCATATCATCCCACCCTTACCCTCATCCACAAAGTCCACGAGTCTATTCTATACATCTGCGTTCCTTTTGCTGTCTCGCATGTTGGGTTCTCGTTACTGTCTTTCTAAATTCCATATATATGTGTTAATATACTGTATTGTTGTTTTTGCTTCTGGCTTACTTCACTCTGGATAATGGGCTCCAGTTTCGTCCATCTGAGTAGCATTGCTTCAAATGAATTTTTTTTTAATGCTGAGTAATATTCCATTGTGTATATGTACCACAGCTTTTTTATCCATTCGTCAGTTGATGGGCATCTGGGTTAAATATTTATGCAAATCTGTTTCCAACTTATGTTTTCTAGCTGATATTCCTAGCATTCAATGCCTGAGTAAAGCTCTTCAGGCTTAATAAAGAATAGTCAATCTTGACATTATCCTCCTCTTGTAATATCACTTAGAATACATTTCAGGGTTAAGAGTGAGTTATTCAAAACTGATGAATATACTGATTCATATTTAAAGTATTCTGGTAGAAGTCACCTAAGTAATGCCTTAAAATCAGCTTAAATAATAATATAGCTCTCAACAGTCTATTCTTTCCTTTTTGTAAAAACTTTTGTCATTTTGAGTTATTGATTTGAATTTGAAATTTAATTTTGGGATTAAAAAATTGATAAAATTTGTTTTTTTTCTGACTCCAATAATGAATATAAAATGAAACAGAAATTACATTAGCCCATTAGTTAAATTTCCCAAGTTGACCTGCACAGATGACAGTCACATTATAGATGCTTAGTATATAACTCATTGCTACAGCAGCAAAATTTATTGGAAAATCTATATAACACTGCTTTGAAAAATGAAGCACATAATAGTGTCGTCAAGTGTGTTCAATCCTGCTATAGTAAAGACCAATAATAGTTTTTGCTAAAAATTATTACATTGTATCTTTTTGGCAAGTGGCATAAATCATTTCATTTAAATTGTTTACCCTCAATAATCAAGCTTTGATTTCTTTGTGTAAATCAACAGATTACCTTTATATTAGTGATATTGCTCTTTGAAAATGGGTAAAAAGAAAAGAAGCCAAGATGTTGTGAGGCGTCCTGGGACCTGAGACCCTTTGCTGCAATACTGTGACAATCCTCGCACCTCTGTTCAAGCTACAAAATACAAAGAAACTATATGGGGCTGAAAAATAACTGGATTCAGGCAAGTCTGGGACCAAAAGATACAAAAAGACAAAAAGAAAAATGAAGTGCCATTTCTGAGGAGCCAGGAGCCAAAAATTGGACACAAAAGCAGGTCAGGTACTGCGTATGTCCCCAGTACTCAACATCACAAAGAGGTGGGCAAACCACCTAAGCCACCTGTTCAGCCCGGCCCCTGGGCACACCCCTACCCTCCCCCATATAAAGGGTGAGCTGGACCCCTTTCAAGGAGCAGGCAAGGGAACCTGTTATTTGTTTTCACTCCCTCCTGCAGCAGGCCCAGGAGCCCCAGTGAATCCTTGCTTGAATTTCTTGTCTGGCTTCTAGTCAATTGTTATTGATTGAGGAAGGCCAAGAACCCTGCTCAGTATCAGCTCCACTGACAACAAATACAGGTTTTCATTTCTGCCTGAAGGGTATCTTGTTTCTGTAACTGCTATTCAATTATAACACAGCTGAATGCTGCCTTTTTTGGAACCTAAAACGTGTTCAGGATTATTTTTGTTCTTTTACAAACAGCTAGAATTCACAGAAAGACATAATGATAGGCAATTAACCTCACAAATAAGTAGCAAAAGTATTTCTCATAGACTTACGCAAGAGAATGTTGAACTTATCCAGGAATTGAATAAGCAATCGTGTATAGCAGTTAGCAGGGCAGGCTCTGAAGTCATTTATTCAACAAATATCTGCAGATCACCTGTGACGTGTCTGCTGAATACAATGGTGACCTCACAGAGTTTCTAGTCTGTAAGGTTTTCAAAGATGGCCTGTTTTCTATTCTGGACTTTTTCTTTTTGTTATTGCTGTATGATTTAAATTGCAATACATTTTGACAGTTTGGCCACAGTACCTGCTACTTTATGTTATCCATAGGCTTCATATTTTCTGCTAAAATCCTGCCAGCAATGGGCCTTGTATCCTAAGATCTAGTAAATTGCTGCGGCCAGCATAGCAGGTAGGGGTTGAAAGTGGTTGACTCACAGTTTGGGAAAAAGAAACTAGAGACAGAATTAAAGTTTTAAAGATGGAACCAGAGGACTGAAAGCCTCTCGGGTCAAGAGCCCTGCTCCTCAGAGACACGTCACGTTCATCTGGTGTTGTGGCAAGCAGAAAGTATCTGCTGTGATATGATAAAATCAGCCTCCTGTGTCCCCAGTCACATCACCCATTTCATTGATTACTTCGAAATATCTTTGTTATTTTCTTATACAAGGGGTATCACCCAGCTGGAGGTCATAGATCCGCATATGCTTTGGAAAAACATCTTGGTGTGTGCACAAGCAGCGTTCTGAACTTGTGCTGATCTGGTGCTCCAAGGTCCACACCATGTCTTTACTTAGCTTAGCAGGGCATGGTGACTCCAACTAATCAAACCGATCTACTTTTGTTTAGATTATACTGTATTGCTAGATTTTGCCTTTATTCTTTCCCATGGTGTTTTTCTCATGGCTTAGCCAAAGAAACAGGGGCTGATTATTAACCCCTGCAGTAAGTCAGCCCAGCTTGGATTTAAACCCCAACTTTGTTATGTACTGTGTGACCCTGGACAAGTTAGTTTGCCAATCAAAACCTCAGCTGTCTCTTATGTATAATGGGTTTAATAAAATCACCGACTTGTCAAGACAATCCTCAGAATGGGAGAAAATAGCAAATGAAACAACTGACAAAGGATTAATTTCAAAAATATAGAAGTAGCTCACACAACTCAATGCCAGAAAAACAACCCAATCAACAAATTGGAAAAAGACCTAAACAGACATTTCTCCAAAGAAGACGTCATGCAGATGGCTAACAAGCACATGAAAAGATGCTCAATGTCACTCATTATTAGAGAAATGCAAATCAAAACTATAGTGAGACATCATCTTACACTGATCAGAATCAGTTCAGTTCAGTCACTCAGTTGTGTCTGACTCTTTGCAACCTTGTGGACCACAGCACACCAAGGCTTCCCTGTCCATCACCAACTGCCGGAGTCTACCCAAACTCATGTCCATTGAGTCGGTGATGCCATCCAACCATCTCATCCTCTTTCATCCCCTTCTCCTCCTGCCCTCAGTCTTCCCAGCATCAGGCTTTTCAGATGAGTCAGCTCTTCACATCAGGTGGCCAAAGTATTGAAGTTTCAGCTTCAACATCAGTCCTTCCAATGAACACCCAGGACTGATCTCCTTTAGGAGGGACTGGTTGGATCTCCTTGTAGTCCAAGGGACTCTCAAGAGTCTTCTCCAACACCACAGTTCAGAAATATCAATTCTTCAGTGCTCAGCTTTCTTTATAGTTTAACTTGCATATCCATACACGACTACTGGAAAAACCATAGCCGTGATGAGACAGACCTTTGTTGGCAAAGTAATGTCTCTGCTTTGTAATATGCTGCCTAGGTTGATCATAACTTTCCTTCCAAGGAGTAAGCAAAGAATGGCCATCATCAAAAAGTCTACAAACAATAAATGATGGAGAGGGTGTGGAGAAAAAGTAACCCTCTTGCACTGTTGGTGGGAATGCAAATTGATACAGCCACTTTTGGAAGATGGTATGGAGACTCCTTAAAAATATAGGAATAACACCACTGTATGACCCAGCAATCCCACTCCTAGGCATTTACCCTGAGGAAAAAAAATTGAAAAAGACACATGTACCCCAATGTTCAATGCAGCACTGTTTACAATAGCTAGAACATGGAAGCAACTTAGATGTCAATTGACAGATGAATGGATAGAGAAGCCATGGTGCATATACACAATGGAATATTACTCAGCCATAAAAAGGAATGCATTTTTGAGTCAGTTCTGATGAGGTGGATGAATCTAGTACCTATTATACCAAGTGAAGTGAGTCAAAAAGAGAGGGAAAATATTGTATTCTAATGCATATATACAGAATCTAGGAAAATCGTACTAAAGAATTTATTTACAGGGCAGCAATGGAGAGACAAACATAGAAAATAGACTTATATACATGGGGAGAATGGAGGATAGGGTGAGATGTATGGAAAGAATAACACAGAAACTTATATTACCATAGGTAAAATAGATAGCTGAAGAGAATTTGCTGTATGGCTCAAGAAACAAACAGGGGCTCTGTATCAACCTAGAGGGGTGGGATGGGGAGGGAGATGGGAGGGAGGTTCAAAAGGGAGGGATTATATGTGTACCCACTGCTGATTCATGCTGAGCCTTGACAGAAATAAAAAACAAAATTCTGTAAAGCAATTATCCTTCAATTAAAAAATAAATTAATATAAAAGCACCTACTTTTCAGAATTATTGAGCATAAAAATAGCAAAAAATATTTAGTACAGTGGCATATAGATCAACTAGTATAATTGAGGTAATATATTCCTAGTTAAGTAAGGAATAGAAAACTGTGTGTCTTTTTTAAAAATGAAAAGGGCATTTTAAAAATTTTAAGTAATATCTAAACACAGCATTCTATTTTTCACCGAAATTTCCCCCAACTATAGGGTAAAGGAGTTTTATTCCCTAAAGCATTTAGCAATGATACAGAGAAATTTGGGAGGAATATTAGACATTTGACATAAGATATTGATATACAGGACACTTATGCCTATTAATTGAATTTATTTCACCCAGGGTAAGTCAATTACTATAACCCATGCTCCATAGGACAATCTATCAGACTGTATAAAAATTTTTCTAACTAATGTTACTGAAGGAGATGAAAAGTACTTACATAATGTCTGGTTTATGGTGAGCTTTGTTTAAGAGATTTACAAAAATGGTTTTATTTCACCCTGACATCATTCCTTCAAAATATAGAAAGGAGAACTTCAAACTTAATATTATACAACACAAATCACAAGGTGTAGAGAAGCTGAATGGATTTGAATATATTTGAAAAAGAATGGACAGAATCTATTTTCACCATCATTTCATGTATGAGGCAATGCTGTCTCCATTGAGGGCATAAAAATGATCTTGATTTTATAATGCAAATATGCAATTGTAACCTAACACCAACTAATTAATTCACTGGTTAAGTATTTATTGAAGTTTTACTACAGGCCAAGCATAGTGTAAGAAATTTGAGACATAAGGGTCAACAACTTAGGTCTCTGCTCTTATGGAGCTTAAAATTTTTTAGTGAAGAGTAACAGGAACAACCAAGTACATTCATGTATAAGCAGATTATTTTCAGATGTTGAAATGGGCCATGAAGAAAATAAAATATGGTGATAAAGAGTGGTTGGCAAAGAAGCAATATCAGCAAGATGGCAGAATAGGAGGCCTTGGCTCTTCCTTCCTTCCACAAACACACTGACCCAGCAACACTTCATGGGTAAATTTCCTTTGTGAGAAGTCAGAATATTCCTGCACACTGGGAAAACATGAAATCAGGCTGAAGCCAGTAAGGAGATTCAGGAAACTCTCTAGTCAGAGTTGTTGTCTCTGGCTCAGTGCCATATGATCAGGAATAGATCTCCTAAGTCCCAACTTCTCCCAAAAGAGGGAAAAGGTTGGCTCATACATCCAGTGCTCCAACTTTATTGGGGTGTCTCCTTTGAGGGGTGGTTTCTGTCTTTCAGACACACCAAAACAGAAACTAAAATAAAATAACCAGACAAAGATAAAAATCTCCAGAAACTGAACCTAATGAAACGGAGCTATTAGTTTAACTGAGAGAGAATTCAGAATTGCTGTCATAAACTTGCTGAGGTCAGAAGAAAAATACATGAACAAAAGGAGAATTTCCACAGAGATAGAAAACATAAAAAGTAACAAACAGAAATCATGGAGCTGAATATTGCAATAACCAAACTGAAAATTCACTAGAACAATTCAACGTCAGATTACATCAAGAAAAAGAAAGAATCTGTGGACTCAAAGATAGATAACTGGAAATCTTCAATCAGAGGAACAAAAAAGGAAAAAAAGATTTAAAAAATGTAAAGGATAAGGGACTTACAAGACATCATTATACATACCAATATACACATATGGGGTTTCCAAAAGGAGAGAGAAAAAGAACCAGAAACTTATTCAGAGGAATAATAGCTGGAAACTTTCTAAATCTGGGAAAGGAAATAGATATCCAGATTCAGTAATCCCAAAAGACACCAATAAGACACAAAAGAAATCCAGGCTGAAATATATTGTATTCAAATTGTCAGAAGTCAGTCAAAGAGAGAATTTTGAAAACAATAAGAGAAAAGAAACTTAGTACAAGCAAAGGAGCTGCATCCTCACAAGATATTACTGAATATTTCAGCAGAAACTTTGTAGGTTAGAAAAGAGTGGAATGATATATTCAAAGTGCTGAAAGAAAAAAAAAATGTTAGCTAAGAATGCTATAGCCAGCAAAACTGTCCTTCAAAAATGAAAAAGGGACAAGGATTTTTCTAGACAAACAAAAGCTGAGAAAGTTAATCACCACTAGGCCAACTCTACAAGAAATTTTAAAGAAAGTTCTTTAACTTGAAATGAAGAGACACTAAACAGAAATATGATGGCATAAGACAATACAAAACTCACTGATAAAAGTAAAATATACAGACAAATGCAAAGCACCATACTACTGCAGTAGTAGTGGGTAAGTCACTTTTAACTCTAGTATAAAACTTAGATGACAAGTATTAAATATAACTATAAAATATAGTAAAGATATATAATTATGAAATGATATAAATCATGATAATAGTAACAAAGTGGGAGGGAGGAGTTAAAGTATTATTTTTTAATGTAATTAAACTTGTCAGCTTAAAATAAAATACAATAACCATAAAATATGTTGTGTGTGTCCCAAGATAACTACAAAGAAAAATATCTATGAAAGTTAAAAGAGTGAAAAAGAAGCAAAGCATATCAATACAAAAACTTGACAAAATATAAAGGAAGGCAGGAGAGAAAAAGGCAGAAAAATAACTATAAGACTAACAGAAAACAACAAAATGGTAATAGTAAACCCTTTCTATCACTAGTTACTTTAAATGTAAATGAATTAAAAGCTCTAATCAAAAGGCATAAAGTGGTGAATGATTTAAAAAAAGAAAGACCCTGCCACAAAGAAAAGTTAAAATATTTTCTAAACTTAAAATAATTTTTTTAAAGATCCAGCTATATGTCATCAACAAGAAACTCACTTTAGATTTAAGAATACAGATATGCTGAAAGCAAAGGGATTTTAAAAATAGATATTCCATGCAAATAATAACTAAAAGACAGCAATTGGGGCTATACTTATATCAGAAAAAATAAATGTGAACTTAAGTTCAAACTATCATAAACTGTCACAATAAAAAATGAGAACATTATATAATGATAAAAGGGTCAATCCCAGGAAGCTTTAACACAATTACATATGCACCCAACATCAGAGCACCTAAATAGATAAAGCAAGCAGTGACTGAACTAAGAGGGAAAATAGACATCAATACAAAGATAGCAGGAGATTTCAATATCCCAGTGTTGATTGTAGATACACTATACAGATAGAAGATCATAAAGAAACAAAGGACTTGGCCAATACTATCTCTTGACCCATCTACCAATGGGTCAAGAGATATACACAGAACATTGCACCAAACAATAATGGAACATGCATTCTTAAGTGTGTATAGATCTTTCTGTGGGATAGATCATAGTTTAGGCCCAAAACAATCCCAACAAATTTAAGAAGACTGAAATTATATCAAGTACATTTTTTTTTACTGCAATAGCTGAAACTAGAAATCAATAACTTTCCAGAAGGAAATCTGGAAAATACACAAATATGTGAAAATTAATCAACACACTCTTAAATAATTGTAAAGTCAGAGAAGAAATCAACAAGAGAATTAGAAAATATCTCAAGACTAAAGGAACAACACAATACTCCAAAACTTACATAATGCAGCAAATTACATGCTAACAAACTGGATAACCTTGAATAAATAGACAAATTACTAGAAATATATAATCTGATCACACTAAAAAATCCCATTTGTGCATGATTGGAATGCAAAAATGGGATGTATTTTTTATTTTATATATTTTATGGATGAACACAGATGCAAAAATTCTTAACAAAATACTAACAAACTGAGTTCAACAGTATATTAGAAGAATCATGTATCATGACCAAGTGGAATTTATCTCTGGGATGCAAGGATGGCTCAACATATGAAAATTAATTAATGTGATATGTTACATTAAGAGAATAGAGGATTAAAATCACATGGTCATCTTAATAGATGCAGCAAAAGCATGTGACAAAATTCAGCATCATTTGAAAACAAAAACTCTCAATAAACTAGAAATAGGTGGAAAGTGCCTGAAAAAACTAGAGTGTATATATATATATATGTATATATATATATGAAAATCCCATAGGTAACATATTCAACAGTGAAAACTGAAAGCTTTTTCTCTAAAATTAGAAACCAGGCTAGAATGCCTGCTCTCAGCACTTCTATTCAACATAGTACCAGAAGTCCATGCCAGATCAAGTATGCAATAAAAAGTAGTAAAAGGAACTCAAATCAGAAAGGAAAAGTAAAATATTTTGTGTTTGCAGTTGAAATAATCTTATATGTAAGAAACCCTGAAAACTACATCAAAAACTCTTAAAACAACAATACAGTATACTAACGCATATATATGGAATTTAAAAAGATGGTAACGAGAACCCTGCATGCGAGACAGAAAAAGGAACGCAGATGTATAGAACAGACTCGTGGACTCTGTGGAAGAGGGCAAGGGTGGGATGATATGGGAGAATGGCATTGAATCATGTTAATTATCATATGTGAAATCAATCACCAGCCCGGGATTGATGCTCGGGGCTGGTGCACCGAGATGTCTCAGGGGGAGGGAATCGGGAGGGAGGAGGGAGGGGGGTTCTGGAGGGGGAGCATATGTAAACCCATGGCGGTTTCATGTCATTGTATGGCAAAACCAACAAAATAAAGCAAATAAAATTAAAAAAAAAAATAAAGTAACAAATGGGTGCAAAAAAAAAAACCCTCAGAACTAAAAAATAAATTCAGTAATATTGTAGGACACATAATCAATATACAAAAATCAATTGGTTTGCTATAGACTAGAAACAAACTATCTGGAAAATTAATTAGGAAAATACTCCCACTTATAAAGACACTAAAAAGAATAAAATTCTTAGAAATAAACTTGACTAGGGAGGGGTAAGAACTGTATGCTGAAAAGTACAAAATATTAATTGAAGAAGTTAAACAAAACACAAACAAATGGAACAATATTCTGTGGTCATGGATTGAAAGACAGTATTTTTCAAATGTCCATACTACCCAAAATGATCTATATCAAAGTCCCAATGGAATTTTTTACAGAAGTTTTTAAAAATTTGAAAATTTATATGGAACCACAAAAGAACACTAATAGGTCAAGCAATCTTAAGAAAGAAGAGAAAAATTGGAGACATCACACTTCCTGATTTTAAATATATTACACAGCTTCAGTAATTAGAACATTATGGCACTTGTTTAAGACAGACATATAGACTGATGGAACAGAATAGAGAGCTCAGAAATAAACACACACATATATAGTCAACAGACAAGGGTTCTGATAAAATACAGTGGAGAAAGGACAGTCTCTTCAACAAACTCTGTTGCGCAAAATGGATATCCATGTACAAAACAGTGAAACTGGCCTTTATATCATGTGCAAAAATCAACTTTAAAATGTATTAAAGGCTTAAATATGAGATCCAAAACTATAAAAATTTCTAGAAGAAAACATAGAGGAAAAGCTTCATGACACTAGTCTAAACAATAATTTCTGGGATACGGCACTGAAAGATCAGGCAACAAAAACAAAAATAAGAAAGTTCAAATACATTAAACTAAAAGGCTTCTCTAAGCAAAGCAAACAACCAAATGGTAACATATGGAATGAGAGAAAATATTTGCAAACCATATATCCAACAATAGATTACTCGACAAAATACATACTAACTCCTATAAAACTGAAAAAAGAAAAAAAGTCAATAACCAATTTTAAAATGAGGACTAAGGACTTGAATAAGCATTTCTCCAAAGAAAACTTACAAATGGTGAAGAATTGATGCTTTTGAACTACGGTGTTGAAGACGACTCTTGAGAGTCCCTTGAACTGCAAGATCAAACCAGTCAATCCTAAAGGAAATCAACCCTGCATATTCATTGGAAGGTCTGATGCTGAAGCTGAAGTTCCAATACTTTGGCCACCTGATGTGAAGAGCTGACTTATTAGAAAAGACCCTGATGATGGGAAAGATTGAAGGCAGGAGAAGAGGTTGACAGAGGATAAGATGGTTGGATGGCATCACTGACTCAATGGATATGAGTTTGAGCAAGCTCTGGGACGTTATGATGGACAGGAAGGCCTGGTGTGCTGCAGTCCATGGGGTCGCAAAGAGTCTGCCATGACTGAACAACAACATCACTAATAATCAGGGAAATAAAGGTCACACACAATGAGATGTCACCTCACACCTATTTAGATGGATATTATAAAAAAAAAAAAAAAAACAAGAGCTGGGAAGAAGGATAAATTAGGACATCAGCACACTCCTGTTGAGAATGCAAGATGGTGTAGTCTCCATGGAAAATGCTATGGAGGTTCTTAAAAAACTAAAAATAGAACTATCATTTGATCCAACAATCCTATATCTGGGTATTTAGTCAAAATAATTTTTTTAATGATACAAATGAACAAATAGATTCAAGGGATTAGATCTGATGCACAGAGTGCCTTAAGGACTATGGATGGAGGTTCATGACACTGTACAGGAGGTGATGATCAAAACCATCCTCAAGTAAAAGAAATGCAACCAGGTAAAATGCTTGTCTGAGGAAGCCTTACAGACAGCTGAGAAAAGTAGAGAAGCGAAAGGTAAAGGAGAAAAGGAAAGACATACCCATCTGAATGAAGAGCTCCCAAGAAAAGCAATGAGAGATAAGAAAGCTTTCTTAAGTGAACAGTGTCAAGACAGAGAGGAAAACAATAGAATGGGAAAGACTAGAGATCTCTTCAAGAGGATTAGAGATACCAAATACAAATTTCGTGCAAAGATAGGCACAATAAAGGGCAGAAATAGTATGGACCTATCAGAAACAGAAGAGATAAAGAAGAGGTGGCAAGAATACACGGAACTGTAAAAAAAAAAAAAAAGGTCTGAATGACCCAGATAACCATGATGATGTGATCACTCACCAAGAGCCAGATATCCTGAAGTGTGATGTCAAATGGGCATTAGGAAGCATTACTATGAACAAAGCTCTTGGAGGTGATGGAATTCCAGTTGAGCTGTCACAAATCCTAAACGATGATGCTGTTTAAGTGCTACACTCAATATTCCAGCAAATTTGGGAAACTCAGCAGTGGCCACAGGACTGGAAAAGGTCAGTTTTCATTCCAATCCCAAAGAAGAGCAATGACAAAGGATGCTCAGACTACTGCACAGTTGCACTCATTTCATGTGCTAGCAAGGTAATTCTCCCATCAAATTACACTTCAATAGTATGTGAACCAAGAACTTCCAGATGTACAAGCTGGATTTAGAAAAGGCAGAGGAGCCAGAGATCAAATTGCCAACATCCACTGGACCATTGAAAAGCTAAGGGAATTCCAGAACACATCTCTTTCTGCTTCATTGACTACACTAAAACATTTGACTGTGTGGCTCACAACAAACTGTGGAAAATTCCTAAAGAGATGAGAATACAAGACAACCACCTTTCCTGCCTCCTTAGAAACCTGTATGCAGGACAAGAAGCAACAGTTAGAACAGGACATGGAACAATGGACTGATTTCAAATTGGGAAAGGATTACGCCAAGGCTGTATCTTGTCACCCTGCTTATTTAAGTTATATGCAGACCATATCATGAAAAATGCCAGCCTGGATGAATCACAAGCTGGAATCAAGACTGCCAGGAGAAATATCAATAACCTCATATATGCAGATGACACCACCCTAACGGCAGAAAGCAAAGAGGAACTAAACAGTCTCTTGATGAGAGTGAAAGAGAAGAATGAAAAATCTGGCTTAAAATCAATATTCAAAGAAAACCAAGCTCATTCATGACAAATAGGAGAGGGGAGTGGATGGAAACAGTGGCTGACTATATTTGGGAGGGCTCCAGTATCACTGTGGATAGTGGCTGCAGCCATGAAATTTAAATACACTTGCTCCTTGAAAGAAAAGCTATGAGAAACTTAGCATATTAAAAGCAGAGACATCAATGCCGACAAAGGTCCATATAGTCAAAGCTATGGTTTTTCCAGTTGTCATGTACAGATGTGAGAGTTGGACCATAAAGAAGGCTGAGTGTCAAAGAACTGACGGTTTCAAATTGTGGTACTGGAGAAGACTCTTGAGAGTCCTTTGGACAGCAAAAGAGATCAAACCAATCAATCCTAAAGAAAATAAAGCCTAATATTCATTGGAAGGACTGATGGTGAAGCTGAAGCTCCAATACTTTGGCCACTTGATGCAAAGAGCCGACCCATTGGAAAAGACCCTGATGCTGGAAAACCTTGTGGGCAGGAGGAGAAGGGGATGACAGAAGACGAGATGGTTGATGGCATTATCAACTTAAAGGACATGAGTCTGAGCATACTTTGGGAGGACAGGGAAGCCTGGGGTGCCACAGTCCATGGGTCACAAAGAATTGGACACAACTTAGCAACTGAAAAACAACAACAAATTAACATATTTACACAACAGAAATAGAGTCACAGATATAGAAAATAAACTTATGGTTGCCAAGTGGGAAAGTGGGAAAGAGGGAGAAAGAGATCAGGGGATTGAGGTTTACATGCATACACTACTGCATACAAAATAGGTAACTAATAATGTATCCATAGCACTAGGAACTATACTCAATACTCCATAATGAAAATAATCTAAAAAAGAGTGGCTATTTATATTTATAGTTGAATAACATCCACTTTGGTGTACTCCTGAAATTAACACAACATTGTAAATCAATTGTACTTCAATAAAAATTTTAAAAAATAATTAAAATCAGGAAGAATCTCATAGATATATTAACATTTCATGTTCATTGCAGCACAATAGCTAGGATGTAGAAACGACCTAAATGTCCGTCAACAGATGGATTTGTAAAGCATGACACATAGATTACAATGGAATATGATTTGCCTTAATTCTGAAGGGAAATCAGAAGGAAACTGCATTATGTGTGAAAACATGGATGAACCTGAGAACACTATACTAAGTGAAATAAACCAATAGTATATAAACAAATACCGCATAATCCATCTTATATAAGGAACCTACATTGTCAAGTTTATATAATCAAAGAGTAGACTAGTAACTTCCAGATGGTACGGCAGAGAGGGAAATGGGAGTTACTAATCAAGGAGCAGAAAATTTCAGTTAATCAAGATGAATAAGTTCTAAAGATGTGCTGTATAGCATTGTACCTATAGTCAAACAGTAACATGCATTAAAACTTTGTTAAGAGGATAGAATTCATGCTAAGTGCTCTCATCATGCTAAAATACAATTTTAAAAAAGCGTGGCAGCTAGAGAACATAATCGCTATATTATGAAGGTCAAAGAAGGGCCCGTTTGCAGAGATGTTTGAGCTGAGTGAGATCTGAATGAGTCAGACAAGTGATTGTTTGGGTGCAGACATTCAAGGCAAAGAGCCAAAGATTTTTAAAAATTCAACATGTTTAAAAATTATAAAAACAGGGGGAAAGAAAGACAATGTGCTCTTTCCAGTGAATATCAACTGAATTTTTCAGGAG
This sequence comes from Antilocapra americana, assembly GCA_007570785.1. Lineage (NCBI taxonomy): Eukaryota > Metazoa > Chordata > Mammalia > Artiodactyla > Antilocapridae > Antilocapra > Antilocapra americana. The sequence goes on along the minus strand of ML663611.1, from coordinate 390,551 downwards.
CATTGTATTAAGGACAGTGATAGGAAATAACTCAGAGTGTTAACTGGGGGCTGAATTGTGAAGTACCTCCTGAGTTGTTTTCAAACTTTAGACCTTATTCTAGTAACAGTGAGACGCTATTAACCAACACAATAATGTAAAGAAAATAATTAATTAATTAATTAAAAAATGAAGTCTTTTCACAGAAGGAGCTAATAATTTTCTTTGCATTTTAAAAGATCATTCTGGCTGCTATGTGTGTGTATATGTGAAGGGATGTAGGGGTGTACACAATGCTATACAGCAGATCTTTAGAGCTTATTCATCTTGATTAACTGGAATTTTATGCTCCTTGTACTAGCAAGAGAGTAGCTAGTAGGAGTGAAGCAGGGTGAGCTGTTGAGAGCTATTGAGGCAGGCCAGATATTACCATTATGGACAGGTTGAGCACAGGAGGTCAGGAGCAGGGCAGCTGACCCTTGAACATAGTGGGAATTAGAGGTGCTGAAACCCTCCGCAAAGTCAAAAATTTACGTATAATTTTTATAGTCACCCTCCCTGTACATGGTTCCTCTGTATCTGTGGTTCTGTATCTGTTGATTCAATCCAATTATATAGCACTGGATTGTATTTACATAGTATATATAAACCACTTATATACTCCTGTAGCATTAATTATTGAAAACAAATTTAGGTATTATATAAGTGGACCCACACAGTTCAAACCAGTGTTGTTCAAACATCAGCTATATTTAGGATATATTTTGAAATTAGAACTCATAGGATTATATAGATGGATGATAAATTAGCTGACACAAATTTCTTCCATCCTAATATATATGATCCCTTGCAAGGTGAATTTCTTTTGTTTTAATTTTTGCTAGACCTTTTATTTATTTTTTAGTTGGTGGGAAATTGCTTTACAATTTTGTGTTGGTTTCTGCCATATAACAATGTGGGCCTGATTATATATATATATATATATTATAATTATGATTATATATATATCTCCCTTTCTTCCTGGGCCTCCCTCTCCTCCCCCAATCCCACCCCTGTAGGTCATCACAGACCACCAGACTGGGGTCCCTGTGTTATTTAGCAACTTTCCACTAACTATTTTACACATGGCAGTGTATATAGGTCAATGCTACTTTCTCAGTTTATCCGACCCTCATCTTCCTCCGCTTGATCCACAAGTCGGGTTTCTGCTAGCTTCGTCAGTACCATTTTTCTAGATTCCACATACATGCATTAATATACAATACTTGTTTTTCTCTGACTTACTTCACTCTGTAACTACCTCACTACAACTAACTCAAATTCATTCCTTTTTGTGGCCAAGCAATATTCCATAATAAATGTAATAAATGTACCACAATTTCTTTAACCATTCGTCTGTCTGTGAACACCTAGGTTGCTTCCATGTCCTGCCTATTGTAAATATTGCTTCAGTGAACATGGGTACACGTGTCTTTTAGAGTTGTAGTTTTCTCAGAGTGCATGCCCAGTAGTGGGATTGCTGGGCCTTATGGTAGATTTATTCCTAGGATTTTCTAAGGACTCTCCATACTGTTCTCCATAATGGCTGCATCAGTTTGCATTCCCACCAATAGCACAGGAGGGTTCCCTTTTCTCCACATCCTGTCTAGCATTTATTGTTTGTAGATTTTTTGATGATGCCATTCTGACAGGTATGAGGTATCTCATTGTAGTTTTGACTTGCATTTCTCTAATAATCAGTGATATTGAGCATCTTTCTATGTGTTTATTAGCCATCTGCATGTCTTTTTTGGAGAAATGTCTGTTTAGATCTTCTCCCCATGTTTTGATTGGGTTGTTTGCTTTTCTGATATTGAGCTGTATGCGCTGTTTATACATTTTGGAGTTTAACCCTTTGTCAATTGCTTCATTTGCAATTATTTTCTCCCAGTCTAAGGATTATCTTTTCATCTTGTTTACAGTTTCCTTTGATGGGCAAAAGGCTTTAAACTTTTCAGGTCCCATTTTTTTTATTTTTGTTTTTATTTCCACTAAGCAAGGTGAATTTCTTCTCCCGTCCAGAGATGAAATCTATCCACCCTCTTGAATCTGGTTGCTTTATAACTTGATTGGCCAGTAAATTGGGGAAGAAGTGACTTCATGCCAATCTTAAAGCTAGGCCTTAAGAGAAATTGCAGCCTAAGGTTTTGCTCTCTTGAAATGTTGACATGAAACATTTTTATAGGAAAGTGTATGTAGCTTATTATTGGATGAAGAGTCATGTGGAAAAGAGTCAAGCACTCCAACTAATAGCAACTGCCAGACAGGTGAATAAAACCTTCTTGGTCTTTGCAATCCAGCCAGCTTGTCAGCTGAATGAGCCACATGAGTACAGATGAACCTAGCAAGATAATCTCCCAACTCACAGAATTATGAAAAACAATAAATCGCTGTTTTTAAGCCCCTATGTTTGTTGTAGTTTGTTATGTAGCAGTATGTAGCTGAAACAGATGGTATCTCAAGTTTGAGGAACACAGGGGAATTATGGACAGGTCTTAAATGCGCAGCTTCAACAACTGTAGTGCCACTTGCTAAACCAAGGAATGCTAAGGGAGGATGGGTTTAGAGGTGGGAAATTACAAGTTCTGTTTTGGCTATGTTGAGTTTGGAAATGTCTGTTAACCATGTATTTGGACTTACGTGGAGGAGTCAGCAATTGTTACTGTAATATAAATAGCATTTAAAACCATAGAAATAAAAGACACACTTAAGAATAGAGTGTAGTTTGTGAAGAAGAGAAACAGGACTTTGGGATTCTCTAACTTTCCAAAGTTGAGTAGAAAAAGAAGAATCAAAAGAACAACAAAAACAGAAGAATCCTCTAGTGAGGTGGGAGAAAATCCAGAAAGGAGGAAATGGGTCCATGGAAGCCAAGAGAAGAGCACATTTGAAGAAGAGCATGCTAGAAGGCAGTCGGGGGAGGACTGCAGTGTCATCCTGAGAGCCACTGAAAACCATATGCACTCTCAATGGAATGAAAACTGCCCTACAGCCCACTCTTGTTAGACGCGCTGCCACGCAGGGGAGCACAGAAACGCTTCAAGAGCTGGAGGAAGCTAGGGAATCATTACGTCAAGGAAGCTTGATTTGTTTGTTTTCTTATACTGTTTACTTTTAAACCCTCCTAACCTCAAGTAACATCATGGAATCATAAAGCCAGAAAGTACCACACATTCCAGCTAACCCTCTCAATTTACATATTAGGAAACTAAAGAGATGCAGACAAGGCAATTACTCTGCCTACTCTGTCTATAATTGCATGGAAAGCTGACCACACAAGATTGTCTTCTTTTTTCTTTTTTTGTGAATATTAACTGAATACTAGATGATATGATGAAACTACTAACTACTGTTAGTAATTTAAGGGCAGTAATTTTATTGTAGTTGTCTAAGAGAATGTCTAATTCTTTTTAAAAACATTTTTTTAACAAATTTATACTCCACCCATTTCTACTACCCTTCCCTTTCTATCTCTGGAGACTGCCAATCTGTTAACTACATCTATGACTTTTTTTTGTTTTTTATATCATATATAAAAAAATAATACAGTATTTGTCTTTAGCTTATTTTGCTTAGCATAATGCCTTCAAAGTCTATCCATATTGTTGGAAATTATAAGGTTTCATTCAGTTTTATGTCTGAATAATATTCCACTGCGTACATATACATGATTTTT
>ML663611.1:357894-381857 GCA_007570785.1 Antilocapra americana | reverse complement strand
TAATTTTGGAGTTTGCCCTGTTCCTGGTGAGAGGGCTTCCCCCGCCCCTTCTGCTCAGGCTCTCTGTCGTCCGCCCAGCACAGTTGGGGAGTGGGGCTTCTCCTCTCCCCCGGCCCGGCCGCTCTGTTTTCTCGGCGTGCAGCTGAGCACTCCTTCTAAGGTGTATACAGCACCAATCTGTCCAGAATCCCCAGAAGTCTTGGTTAGCCTCCCCGGGGCTGGGTTATGCCCACTGCTCTCAGGCGGGGGCTGGGCCAGTCCGCAGCCCGCAGCTGCCCAGCCTCTCCTCCTCACCACCCTTTGTTTTGTGCACGGGCCTGGGGGGGGGGAGCTTTTCCTGGAAGGTTAGGTCCCTCAGGCTGCTCCGTTCCCTGAGCCGGCAGCCCGCCCCTCCCTGAGCAGGAGCAGTCCGCTTCGGCTGTGCTGCCGCGCTCGGCTGTTCCTTGTAGCCAGAGACGAACCTTGCAGGGCTTAGCTATTAATCTGCTTCTGCTCTCAGCTATATTGCTCTCCAAGATCCACCGCAGATCTGCCAGAGAGAATGCTCCCTGGTATTCAGAAATCTTTCTCCTCTTTTTTTTATTTTTTTCCTCTTTATTCCAGACTCCCCTTCCGGATGGAACCCGTCCCCAGCTCTTTGTCTCTCCCCTACTTTTTTTTTCTTTTCTTTCTTTTGTCCTACCTCCTCACGTCGGCAATGGGTCGCCTCTCCAGATGCCCGATGTCCTCTGCCAGCATTCAGTTCCTGTTTTTTGGAGTTTGCTCGGCCTTTAAAAGTTCTTTTGGTATATTTATTGGGGAGAGAGTGTTCTCCCCGTCCTATTCCTCCGCCATCTTAGTTTCCCATATACATGATTTCTTTATCCATTTATGCATTGACAGATACTTACACTGTTCCCACATCTTGGCTATTATAAATAATGCTGTAATGAACATATGGGTGAATGTATCTTTTTGAGTTACTGTTTTCATTTCTTCAGGTTAATACCTCAAAGTAGAACTTCTGGTTCATATGGCAGCTCTCTGTTTTATTGAGGAAACTCCATACTGTTTATATAGTGACCACACTAATTTATATCCTATCAAACATTCATAATGAGAGTTGCACAGATTTTTTTGGTTTTCCAGTACATATAAAAGTTATGCTTACACTTTGGTCTACTAAGTATCCAGTAGCACTAAGTCTTAAAAAATAACGTAAGGGCTTCCCTGGGAGTCCAGTTGTTAAGTGTCCACCTGCCAATGCAGGAGAAACAGGTTCCCTGGTACAGAAAGATCCCACATGCCACAGGGCAGCTAAGCTCACATGCCACAACTACTGAGCCTGAGAACCCTAGAGCCTGTTCTCTGCAACAAGAGAAGCCCGCACACTGCAACTAGAGAGTAGCCTCCACTCACTGCAACTAGAGCAAGCCTGAGTACAGCAACAAAGACAGTGCAGCCAAAAATAAATAAGTAAATATTTAAAAATTAATGTAAATACCCTAATTTTAAAATGTTTTATAGTTTAATATGCTAACCATCATCTGACAATACAGGGTTGCCATAAAGCTTCAAATTGTAAAAATAACAACAACAAAAAAAAACTCACTATATTTTCAAGTGTAATATAAGCAAATCACAATAAAAGTATCCCAGATAACTGCATATCTGTGCAGTTGTCCCTCTGAGTCAGTGGGTCCACGTCCACAGTTCCCCAAATGCCAACTCTGTAGTGCTATGGTACACATGTGCGCTCAGTCCTGTCTGACTTGCAACCCCAAGGACTTGTAACCCACCAGGATTGGCAACCCCAAGGACAGTAACCCACCAGGCTCCTCTGTCCATGGGGTTCTCCAGGCAAGAATACTGGAGTGGGTTGCCATTTCCTTCTCCAGGGGATCTTCTGAACCCAGGGATCCAACTGGTGTCTCCTGCAACTCCTGCCTTGGCAAGAGGATTCTTTTACCACTGAGCCATGTGGAAAATCCATATGTATTTATTTAACTAGCATGTAAGTGGGTCCATACAGTTCAAATCCGTGTTTTTAATGGGTCAACTGTACCTCAGAAAACACTGTTAGAAGAAACAGCTGGCTCTCTCAAGGCAGACATTTTTTAGGTGCTTGGAATTCAAAATGACAGTTATATACTTCTACTTTCCTTCCAAATCTCTGATGATTGTTAATCCCTAGTGGAAGCAAAATATAAGGATTTTTAGCTTTTGTCTGCAAAGAAACTCTAAGCATTTTAAGATATTAATAAAATATTTGTTTCAATAGATCAATGTTTCATTCCCTTCTTTATCCATGACAAACAAATGTGCTACCTATCACTATAGAACATATATAACCTACATATCTAGACAGATGAGATAATACTCTCGTGTACCCTGTGCTGACAGTGTCCCCAGAAATGGCTCCATCTTAGGTAACATTTGGGGCTGCCATTCTGTTAATACAGCACTCCAGAAGCTGCCAGGATATGACTGTGGAGTTTCTGTACTCCAGGGTGCTCTGCTTTCATGCCATCACACCTCCACAACAGCAAGGTCAGACACAGCCAACATATTTCAGAGTGGAAAGACCAGGATCTCTGGATATGCCTGATAAAGAGTAGACAAGTCAAAATCTTGCTAGTCTTCCTTAAAAGCCTGGGGTGCAATGCTCTAACAAAGGAGTCAGTCTCTAATCTTGTCACAATTAACTCCTTAATTCCAACAGCATTTACTAAGAATCTACTCTAGGACAGATGCTGAGGGATACAAAAGTAAAGTAGGAAACCATCAGAATAAGCCTTCACATCGTCTGTGTTGTCCATCCCTGGGTTACATTCCTCCATTGCTTGTACCCAGCAATCTATGTGTTCTCACTTCCAACCCTGACCTTCACTTCAACAAATAGTTTCTCTCAAGCTCATCCTCAGTCATCCACACATTTGTCTCCACTCAGTCTATTTTCAAAAATAAAGATTGATATGGTGATTCTGTGATGCTTAATCATCTACTATGTGTATGGGATCACTGATATGTTTTGTCCCTGTCTTGCCCCTTGATTTGTGCCTCAAAGAAGGGAAGAGAGTCCCTGGCTACCAGAACCTTGAAATACTTTAACTACCTAAAGCCTCTAAACTATAGGTTAAATCTCCTGAACCTCATTATAAATCCCCATGCAGAATAGCCAGATCAAAGCCCCAACAATAAAGATTTATTTGTAGTATCCCAGATGAGGCAGACAGTCCACTGAAAAACTTTTTCTTTCCTTCCTCCAGTGAGAGCCATCATAAGTCCAACTTAAGGATCTTGTTCTGATGAGGAACTAGTGCAGCTGGAGTTACAACAGGCAACAGATTAAATGCATTGACCAAGGAGCAAGAGATTTCCAGAAAAACACCTATTTCTGCTTTATCAACTATGCCAAAGCCTTTGACTGTGTGGATTACAATAAACTAAGGAAAATTTTGAAAGATATAGGAATACCAGACCATCTGACCTGCTTCTTGAGAAACCTGTATGTAGGTCAGGAAGCAACAGTTAGAAATGGACATGGAACAACAGACTGGTCCCAAATAGGAAAAGGAGTACATCAAGGCTGTATATTGTCACCCTGATTATTTAACTTATATGCAGAATACATCATGAGAAACACTGGGCTGGAAGAAGCACAAGCTGGAATCAAGATTACAGGGAGAAATATCAATAACCTCAGATATGTAGATGACACCACTCTTATGGCAGAAAGTGAAGAGGAACTAAAAAGCCTCTTGATGAAAGTGAAGGAGGAGAGTGAAAAAGTTGGCTTAAAGCTCACCATTCAGAAAATTAAGATCATGGTATCTGGTCCCATCACTTCATGGGAAATAGATGGGGAAACAGTGGAAACAGTGGCTAACTTTATTTTGGGGGGCTCCAAAATCACTGCAGATGGTGATTGCAGCCATGAAATTAAAAGATGCTTACTCCTTGGAAGGAAAGTTATGACCAACCTAGACAGCATATTAAGAAGCAGAGACATTACTTTGCCAACAAAGGTCCATCCAGTCAAGGCTATGGTTTTTCCAGTAGTCATGTATGGATGTGAGAATTGGACTATAAAGAAAGTTGAGCACTAAAGAATTGATGCTTTTGTTTATTTACTTAATGTAAAGAAAATAAATAAATATATTTTAAAAGAATTGATGCTTTTAAACTGTGATATTGGAGAAGACTCTTGAGAGTCCCTGGGAGTGCAAGGAGATCCAACCAGTCCATCCTAAAGGAAATCAGTCCCAAATATTTATTGGAAGGACTGATGTTGAAGCTGAAACTCTAATACTTTGGCCACCTGATGTGAAGAGCTGACTCATTGGAAAAGACCTTGATGCTGGGAAAGATTGAAGGCAGGAGGAGAAGGGACGACAGAGGATGAGATGGTTGGATGGCATCACCGGCTCCATGGACATGGATTTGGGTGGACTCCGGGATTTGGTGATGGACAGGGAGGCCTGGCATGCTGCAGTCCATGGGGTTGCAAAGAGTCAGACACGACTTTGCAACTGAACTGAACTAAACTGAAGGATCATGAATCACTAAGTCTATTTCTTGATACAAGAAATCACACATTTGCTGGCCTTACCCTTCAGATGATACAGTTGTGGAAGAAAAAGGACCAGAAGTTCTTTTCCCTTGCTTCTGTGATTTTTAATGGTGATGACACATTTGGTTTGACATCTTATTAAATATGTTAGGAGGGTCAGGACAGGAGGAAAACTGCAGGAGCAGACAGATATATTTGTGTGTGCCCTGTTCGTGGAATGTGGTTTGATTCATCAAACAGATATTGTGGCTCAGGACTGCATAATGAAGGAAAGGATTTAGAGACAGTGATAGAGCCCTCAAAGTGGAGGTAGGATACCTAAGAGAGGCCAGGAGAGGAATGTGCACTCAATGAGAATGTTGAGAAGGCTCTTAGATGGAGTAATTAAGGTTTCTAAGCTCTCAAACTGGGAAGAAATGAGTCTCCATTTGCTCCCTTCTGTTTAATGGACCCACGGAAGGGGAGGAAAAGCAGACTTTGCTAAGCTCTGGCTCTCATGGGAAACACCGCGTCTTCCTTACTGCAAGTGTCCCTCTTCGTTGCACATTTAGCTTGGCTTTTTAAAAAAATACATGACTCTTCCATATGATATGAAACAACTTTAAATCATCTACATAATTAGTCATCATCCTGAACAATTTTCTGCTAGAATATTACTTCAAAAACAAAAAGCAGTCTCGCACTCCTAGGGAAAGATTGATTGTTTTGCAGCCATGGTGATAACCAGCACAGCTAGTTTAACCTAATAGATCAGTAACAACCTGCTTCAGTGAACACGCCTCTGAAAGTCAACTGACCAGTGACCCCAAAAGTCAGCCAGTTAGCAGACACGCGACTCTAGAAAACAAGCTTCTAAGGCTAAGGTCAGCACACTATCAGCACATTGTCTCGTGGAAGCAACCCAACCGTGTCTCTCAGACTGATTTAACCCATTTCTTTCCCAGAAGCCAATATACATTTGAACAAATTCTTCCCCTAAACCTTATAAAAATCAGTACTTCACTTTCCTTAATGAGCCTTTGACTACTCAGTCTAGTTCTTCCTTACTTAAGTTAGCAATAAGTTCAGCTTTGGTTTTCATTCCAGATTTTGAGTGGTGACCTCACCCATTCAGTCTTCCTTTGAAATATGCCACAATGACACTTATGTTATGTCACCTAGCACCTTGGAAAGAGCATTAGATTTGGTTCTAGAATTTCCTGTGAGACTTCCTGGTGACTCAGATGGTAAAGAATATGCTTGCAATGCAGGTAGACCCACATTCAATCCCTAGGTTGGGAAGATCCCTTGGAGAAGGAAATGGCAACCCACTAGTCTGGAGTATGATATTAAATGAAACTCTTTTTCCCACAAGCATCTGTCTCTTTATCTGTAAAAAATAAGGGGGTAAACTAGATGACCTTCACTTTCCTTTAACTTAAATACTGCACATTTTGTTTCTTGTGAAACCCAACATGATGTGATTATCTTTCTCTATTCCTACATGTTTATAAAGCCTGATTTCTGATATCTTAATATAAACATGTGTCAACAATTGACATCTCAAAGTAGCAATAGCTTACACATTATTTCGTACTTATAGTCACTATTCTAATTAAATACTTTATATGTATAAACTCATTTTATTATCTTAAAAATCTCAATAGGGAACTATTGTTAACATTCCTATCTTATTTATGAAGAAATGGAGTTGTAGAAACATTAAAAACTTTCTCAAAAAGCAAACAGGTAATAACTAGTGAAACAAGGATTCAAGCCAGATTGTCTTAATTCAGAGCCAGATTTTGGTTACAATAAACTAGAAATAGAGACTGGTGCTTAGCTATACTCTACAACAATATAGACTCTTATTTTAGAATTTCTTCCCATTAAGCCTTTTCATTTGTTGTTTCCAGCTCTCTTCTAGAAAAAAGTCAACCTATCTATTGTCCCTTACTATTAAACATTCATGAGATTTATTATTTTGTATATTTTCAACTTTTAAATAGTTGAATAACCTAACAAATGTACACTTAAATGAAGACTCATTCTGTATGTGTGAATATATATGTGGATATATATGCAGTTATAAGTGAAAGTCACTAAGTCATGTCTGACTCTTTGAGACCTCATGGACTGTAGCCCACCAGGCCCCTCTGTCCATGGAATTCTCCAGACCAGAATACTGGATTGGGTAGCCATACCCTTCTCCAAGGGATCTTCCAACCCAGGGATCGAACCCAGGTCTCCCACATTGCAGGTGGATTCTTTACTGTCTGAGCCATCAGGGAAGCCCATATGTGGCTATACATATGTATTAATATATTACAAGGCTGCTAAATCTAATTGCAAAAATAACTAACCAAAGAAAACATCAGTAACTCTGTTACTGATATAACAACAACAAAACCGCTCCTTTGTGCAATCTCTCAAGCAATAGTTTAACATACAATGCAATTCATCTTGCAGTAGCTTTACTTTCTTTGTAATTGTTCAATGCTTCAAGAATGCAAAGTGTATTTATTTTGCTTTTAATAAATGACATTGATAACACAGATAAAAGGTCACCTCTGTCCAATAAAATTTCAAATCATGTTCAGAGTACTCTTCTCCTAGCCTGCACTCTTTTTCAATCAAAAGGGATCTTTGAAAGTAGCACTAGAAATTCAGTAAGATCAGAACATTCTGACCCTAATCCTATTAACAAATTTAGCTTGTTGGCTACACAGTTTTAGATAAATCTTTTAGAAAACTTACTAATAAATTTCTTCAAATAAATAATATATTTTTGGGCAGTAACTTTCATAGAAAAATTACTGTCAATTTATCTCCAGAGGAGGACATAAAACACACTGGTACAATAACTAAAATTTTGTTTCTCTTTTATAACTACTCTCAATTACCTGCCTGTTACTTGTGAATTCCAAGCAAGGGTCCTATACAGTACGGTCCCAGACAGTTCTCTTCTCTGTGGCCTTAGCAATGTCAACTAAATTTAATATTATCCTAAGCAAGCAATGAGCACAGGTAAATATATAATATGCATTCAGAAACTCAGAGAGAAAATAGAAATTATAGTCTTAGGGAACTTTTTGAAACTTAAATTTAACATGGCATGCCTGTGAAGAATGCACATCAGATGATTTCTTTGTATTAATTAAATATTTTTAAACACTAAGTTGTTGCACATAGTGAAAGACCAGGTTTGTACATAACAAAATACCTCCTGGGTATCTCAGTTAAAACAGTCAAAATAAAATAGGATACTACATTGAACCTAAAACCCCACAGATTGAGCAATACTTTCCACCTTCAAGGATGTTAAAATACACGTTTTTTAAAAAATTCTACATTAAAACTGACAAAAAAGTTGGTATTTAAAAAATTCATCTGAATCAGTTCTACTCAGGTGGACGGAACTGGAGCCTATTATCCAGAGTGAAGTAAGCCAGAAGGAAAAACAACAATACAGTATACTAACGCATAGATATGGAACTTAGAAAGATGGCAGCGAGAACCCTGCATGCGAGACAGCAAGAGGAACGCAGACGTATAGAACAGACTCATGGACTCTGTGGATGAGGGCAGGGGTGGGATGATATGGGAGAATGGCATTGAAACATGTTAATTATCATATGTGAAATCAATCGCCAGCCCAGGACTGATGCTCGGGGCTGGTGCACCGGGGGGAAGGGAGTCGGGAGGGAGGAGGGAGGGGGGCTCTGGAGGGGGAGCATATGTAAACCCAAGGCGGTTTCATGTCATTGTATGGCAAAACCAACACAATAAAGTAAAGAAAATTAAAAAAAAAATAAAATAAAATAAAATTCCGGAAAACAATATAGATCTTTCAAAAGGCTGGGACAAGTGCCAAACTAAGAAGATATTTTTATTAGGTGGGTCACTACAGAGATAACTCCCTGATCTACTAGGAAATTAGTCCGTGGCGCTCCATATTTAGAAGACTTGTCCTTTTCTTGGGCCACAGTGATTGTTGCTACTATTTTATGGATGTCATGAATTAGATAGATCACATATATCTCTTTCAAAAGAATAACTATAAGGCAATAAAAGGCAAGAACTGTTCATGTCCCTGCCTATTGAACCCATCTCAGTAACTTAGAATGTGCCTTTGGGACTAACCCTACCTATGGCCTCCTCTTCCTTTAAGCTTGCACCTAAGTTTCCCTTTTATTTCCTTGTAGCAATGTGTATCCTTGAGAAGCCTTCTTAAATCTTATTTCATTACACCATGAAGTATAAAAAAGATACACACACTGAGAATGTATGATACTCATAATGAGCTGTAAATGTTACAAAGAAGCCTCCAGGTCAGAACATCAGATATGAATGGAATAAATATATAAACCATTATGAAAATGGGGCAGATGTTCTTTTTAAATTTTTATTCTGTCACTTTTTACCTATTGGCCTATGCCTACCACCTAATACATTTTGAAAGAGTACCAAGATTCCATTAGAAAATTCTTTTCTTTAAGATAGATGCTGTACTAGAATTAACAAATTTTCTTCTGAATTAAAGAATTAAAAGCAGTTTAAATTGCTTAAAATATTTTCCACAAGAAAAAAAAAATCCAAAAAACACTGATTCCCTGAATGTAAACAGCTTTCCTAGCAAGCACTTCTAAAATCTGTGGAAATTATTTCTTTATTGAGTCATAAGTTAAAGCTTAGAATACTTTTTATGTTTCATGTTGATCTGAAAAAAAAAACAGGAGAATTAAATAGTATAAAATATGATCAACAATTATCAGATATCTATAATGTATTAGGTACCCTTCTTCACAGTGGGGCTTTACCATTTTACACAGGGGCTACCCACTTCTCTACAGTGGTAAAAAAATCCACCTGAAAATGCAGGAAACACAAGAGATGCAGCATCAATGCCCAGGTAGGAAAGATTCCCTGGCATAGGGAATGGCAACCCACTCCAGTACTCTTGCCTGAACACTTCCATGGACAGAAAAGCCTGGTGGGCTACAGTCTATGTGGCTGCAGAGTAGGACGTGACTGGGGAACTGAGAATACATGCCCTCTACATATCATTTAATCTTCACATCACACCTATGAAACTGTTACTTTTTTCCTCACTTCACATGAAAGAAAACAGAAGTTTTCAAAGATTAGGCAAAACATGCAAGATCACATAGCAAGTAGTGATTTAACAAAATTTCAAGCTCATACCTGTTTGACCCAAAACCTACATTTTTTGTTCTTCAGCACATGGATAGCCAATATAATAATAGTTTTATGACTTCCAGAAGGCACTTCTACCTTGTCTTAATTTCCTAAAGAAATGTACATTAAGGCATAAACTATTAGCAGGCCAACATGAGAAACCTACATGTAGGTCAAGAAGGAACAATTAGAACCTGACATGGAACAATTGACTGGTTCAAATTGGGAAAGGATTCATCAAGGCTGCATATTGTTACCCTTCATATTTAACTTATATGCAGAGTACATCATGCGGAATGCCAGGCTGGTTGAATCACAAGCTGGAATCAAGATCCCAACGAGAAATATCAGCAACCTTAGATATGCAGATCATACCACCTTAATGGCAAAAAGTGAAGAGGAACTTAAGAGTCTCTTGTTGAAGGTGAAAGTGGAGAGTGAAAAAGCTGCCTTAAAGCTCAACATTCAAAAAACTAAGATCATGGCATCTGGTTCTACCACTTCCTGACAAATAGATGGAAAAAATGGAAACAGTGGCAGATTTTATTTTCTTGGGCTCCAAAATCACTGAGGATGGTGACTGCAGCCATGAAATTAAAAGATGCTTACTCCTTGGAAGAAAAGCTATGACCAACTAGACAGGATATTAAAAAGCAGGGGCATCACTTTGCAGACAAAGGTCCGTCTAGTCAAAGCTATCATTTTTCCAGTAGTCATATATGGATGTGAGAGTTGGACCATTAAGAAGGCTACACGCAGAAGAATTGATGTTTTCAAACTGTGGTGCTGGAGAAGACTCTTGAGATTCCCTTGGACAGCAAGGTCAAACCAGCCATTTCCTAAAGGAAATTAGTCCTGAATATTCATTGGAAGGACTGACACTAAAGCTTCAATACTTTGGCCATCTGATGTAAAGAGCTGACACAATGGAAAAGACTGATGTTGGGAAAGATTGAGGGCAGGAGGAAGAGGGGGAAACAAGAGGATGAGATGGTTGGATAGCATCACAGACTCAGTGGATATGAGTTTGAGCAAACTTCAGGAAACAGTGAAGGACAAGGAAGCCTGGAATGCTGCAGTCCATGGAGTCTCAAAGAGTCAGACACGATTTCACAGCTGAACAACAATAAACAACAAAGACCTTAGGAGGTTCTCTTGATGATATGGCACCCATACACTAAGAAAGTTTCTGGACCAATTTATCAAGCCTAATTCAGAACGAAAAAAAAGTCTCAACAATTCTATAAACTGAATTTTGCTAATTTTATTGCAACAATATTCTCCTGGACCAATGGCAGAAAGGCACAAGAGATAGGGATATTGGAGGAAAAATTATCAGGAGAGACCAAGCACCTTAGATTTCAACAGAACATTGGTGTTTATGCTAAGTGAATGCCTCCCCACAATATGATCATGTGGGGCAAAGAAAGAGAGAATTTTATCTCTCCTTAAATTTTTATTATGAAATATATATACAAAAAATTTAAAAATAGCATACTAAATTACTCATTATTTACTTCACAGGGAAAGAAATAAAATATGACAAATACAGTCACAGCTAAAGTTGGAGTCCTTTTTCACCTTTTAGAAAGGCATCATCACTCTTCCTTCTTCCTCAAAAGTAATGACTATCCTTAATTTTGTGCTTACTTTCATAGTCTCATCAAATAAATTCATAAGCATTAATAATTTATAGTTTCCTTTGGGATTTTGCACAAAATTTGTATGAAATTCTGTATACATTTTGTATAGACACTTATGCAGTAAGCAACTTCTGACATGACTCACAGGGATCCCTACCTGTTGACAGTCACATCCTGTGATTGCCCCTCCCCTGTAAACATGGGCTGAACCTAGTGACTTACTTATAAAAAGGAGAATATAGCAGTAGTGAGGGGATGTCACTTCCATGATAAGGATACAAAAGACCTTGACTTACAACTGGCTAATGCTCTCGCATGCTGACAGTTCCTGTCGCCTTCTTGCTCGCTTGCTCTAACACAGCAAGCTGACGCAGTGTGAAATGCTCTGTTGAGAGAATCACTTGGCAAAAAAAGCTCGTGGAATTTAAAATCTCCAGACACTTAAGCTACCTGATTCCAACTAAAGGCATCTGTTACAGTTGCTGTGTCCCCTCCATTTCCATAGCCGTGTTCTAACTCTAACATAAGAGTCCTGACAAGCCCGTAATTTATCAACACTCAAAGTCAGACTCACGTCTGTTTTCTGGCTATGTCAGTCCTAGAACTACAAAAGATAAAGATTTTTTGATGTCAATAATTGTACCCTGGTCCTCTGACTATCTAATTAGCAAAGAATTTAAAACTCTTAGCCCATTTTAAGCGCTGTCAGAAATATCCAGTCACCTCACAGCTCTGCATTCTTTATTCCTATTAAAGCACAACACCTATTATATAGTACTGTTTAGTAGAGCTACTGTATAGTGCAGGGAACTCTACTCAGTATTATGTGATAACCTAGATGAAAAAAGAATTTTAAAAAGGATGAATATATGTATAACTCAATCACTTTGCTGTATAACTGAAACAAATAGAAACTCATAAACCAACTATACTCAAATAAAATTAAAAACGCACACAATAGCCAGTTGATTTTCCAAAGTCTTTCATTTACATGTAACAAGTAAAGTAAATGTCTGGTTCAGTTCAGTTCAGTTCAGCCTCTCAGTCAGGTCTGACTCTTTGTGCCCCATGAACTGTAGCATGCCAGGCCTCCCTGTCCATCACCAACTCCTGGAGTCCACCCAAACCCATGTTCATCGAGTTGGTGATGCTATTCAGCCACCTCATCCTCTGTCGTCCCCTTCTTCACCTGTTCCCAATCCTTCCCAGCATTAGGGTCTTTTCCAATGAGTCAACTCTTCGCATAAGGTGGCCAAAGTACTGGAATTTCAGTCTCAACATCAGTCCTTCCAATGAACACCCAGGACTGATCTCCTTTAGGATGGACTGGTTGGATCTCCTTGCAGTCCAAGGGACTCTCAAGAGTCTTCTCCAACACCATAGTTCAAAACCATCAATCCTTCGGCGCTCAGCTTTCTTCACCATCCAACTCTCATATCCATACATGACCACTGGGCAAACCATAGCCTTGACTAGAAGGACCTTTGTTGGTAAAGTAATGTCTTTGGTTTTGAATATGTTATCTAGAAATGACTGGTACTATATGTCATTATTGAAACTGAAAGTCTCTCAGTCTTGTCCAGCTCTTTGTGACCCCATGGACAGTAGCCTGCCAGGCTCCTCTGTCCATGGAATTCTCCAGTGAAGAATACTGGCATGGGTAGCCATTCCCTTCTCCAGGACATCTTCCTGATAAAGGGATTGAACCTGGGTGTCCTGTGCTGCAAGCAGATTCTTTACCATCTGAGCCACCAAGATATTCTATTTCCAAGGCTTTAGGGTCATCACAGCTTTCAAACTCAATCAGGCCAAAGAAGCAAGCTGACTTGCTAGCACCCTGATCTCAGATTTCCAGCCTCCAGAATTGTGAGGAATAAAGATCTATTGTTTATTAGCCATCAGTCTATTTTGTTGTAACAGCCCAAACCTACTAAGTAAGAAAGGAAAGAACAAAACCCTCATTAATTTCAGATGATAACATTATCTACACATCAGAGCTTCTCAGATTTTCCATGGTAAGAATGAGCATTTTCCCCCCACCTACATAGACTAACCTTTGTAAAATAAAATAGAGAAGGAAAAATAAAGACATACAAAATACAAACCAAAATTTCTATTGTTAGATTCTCAGTCAGTTCAGTTCAGTCACTCAGTTGTGTCCAACTCTGCGACCCCCATGGACTTAGTACGCCAGGCTTCCCTGTCCATCGCCAACACCCAGAGCTTACTCAAACTCATGTCCATTGAGTCAGTGATGCCATCCAAACATTTCATCCGCTGTCGTCCTCTTCTTCTCCTGCCTTCAATCTTTCCCATTGGGTCTTTTCCAATGAGGCAGTTCTTCGCATCAGGTGGCCAAAGTATTGTAGCTTCAGCTTCAGCATCAATTCTTCCAATGAATATTCAGGACAGATTTACTTTAGGATGAGTTTGTTGGATCTCATTGCAGTCCAAGGGACTCGCAAGAGTCTTCTCCAACACCACAGTTTAAAAGCATCAATTCTTCAATGCTCAGCTTTTTTTTTTCATCTTCTTAAACCAGCCCAATGTTTTTTTTTAATTAATTAATATATTTTCTTTACATTATCATGTTGGTTTTGCCATACATTGACATGAATTTGCCATGGGTATACATGTGTTCTCCTTCCAGAACTCCCCTCCCATCTCCCTCCCGATTCCATCCCTCTGGGTCATCCCAGAGTGCACCAGCCCTGAGCACCCTGTATCAAGCATCAAACCTGGGCTGGCAATTCATTTCACACATGATAATTTCTTTAATCAACTCTCACATCCTTACATGACTACCGGAAAAACCATAGCTTTGACTAGATGGGCCTTGTTGGCAAAGTAATGTCTCTGCTTTTTAATATGCTGTCTAGGTTGGTCATAGCTTTTCTTCCAAGAAGCAAGTGTCTTTTGATTTCATGGCTGCATTAACCATCTACAATGATTTTGGAGCCCAAGAAAATAGTCTGTCACTGTTTCCATTGTTTCCCCATCTATTTGCCATGAAGTGATGGGACCAGATGCCATGATCCTAGTTTTTTGAATGTTGAGTTTTAAGCCAACATTTCACTCTCCTGTTTCAATTTTATCAGGAAACTATTTATTTTTTCTTTACTTTCTGCCATAATGGTGATATCACCTGCATATATGAGGTTATTGATATTTCTCCAGACAATCTTGATTCCAGCTTGTGATTCATCTAGCCTGGCATTTTGAATGATGTACTCTATATGTAAGTTAAGTAAGCAGGCTGACAGTATACAGCCTTGATATATTCCTTTCCCTATTTGGAACCAGTCTGTTGTTCCATGTCCAGTTCTAACTGTTGCTTCTTGATCTGCATACAGAT
The DNA here is from genome assembly GCA_007570785.1 of Antilocapra americana. Lineage (NCBI taxonomy): Eukaryota > Metazoa > Chordata > Mammalia > Artiodactyla > Antilocapridae > Antilocapra > Antilocapra americana. The sequence continues at coordinate 367,129 of ML663611.1, read as the reverse complement.
TTCTCAGGAGACAGGTAACATAGTCTGATAGTCTCATCTCTTTAAGAATTTCCCACAGTTTATTATTATCCACACAGTCAAAGGCTTTGGCTTAGTCAATAAAGTAGAAGTAGATATTTTTCTGGAACCCTCTTGCTGTTTTGAAGATCCAACACATGTTTGGAATTTGATCTCTGGTTGCTCTGCCTTTTCTAAATCCAGCTTGAACATCTGGAAGTTCACGGTTCATGTACTGTTGATGCCTGGCTTGGAGAATTTTGAGCATTACTTTGCCGGCCTGTGAGATGAGAGCAATTGTGTGATAGTTTGAACATTCTTTGGCATTGCCTTTCTTTGGAACTGGAATGAAAATTGATATTTTCCAGTTTGGTGGCCACTGCTGAGTTTCCCAAATTTGCTGGCATATTGAGTGCAGCACTTTCACAGCATCATCTTTTAAGATTTGAAATAGCTCAGCTGGAATTCCATCACCTCCACTAGTTTTGTTCATAGTGATGCTTCCTAAAGCCCACTTGACTTCTTATTCCAGGATGTCTGGTTCTCTATGAGTGATCACATCATTGGGGTTATCTGGGTCATGAAGATCTTTCTTGTATAGTTCTTCTATGTATTCTAGCCACCTCTTCTTAATATCATTTGCTTCTGTTAGGTCCATAACATTTCTGTCCTTTATTGAGCCCATATTTGCATGAAATATTCCCTTGGTATCTCTAGTTTTCTTGAAGAGATATCTAGTCTTTCCCATTCTATTGTTTTCCTTTGGCTCAGATGGTAAAGCATCTGTCTGCAATACAGGAGACTGCTGCTCAATCCCTGGGTGGGAAAGATACCCCAGAGTAGGAAATGGCAGCCCATTCCAGTATTCTTGCCCGGAAAACCCCATGCATGGAGGAGCCTTATAGGCTACAGTCCAAGGGGTCGCAAAGAGGCGGATACGACTGAGCGACTTCACTTCACTTCAATCACTGAGGAAGGCTTTCTTATCTCTTCTTGCTTTTCTTTGGAATTCTGCATTCAAATGGGTATATCTTTCCTTTTCTCTTTTGTTTTTTGCTTCTCTTCTTTTCTCAGCTATTTGTATGGCTTCCTCAGGCAATCATTTTGCCTTTTTGCATTTCTTTTTCTTGTGGATGGTCTTGATCACTGCCTCCTTACAGTGTCACAAACCCTTATCCATAATTCTTCAGGCACTCTGTCTATCAGATCTAATCCCTTGAATCTATTTCTCGCTTCCGCTGTTCAATTGTAAAGGATTTGATTTAGGTCCTACCTGAATAGCTGGTGGTTTCCCCCTATTTTCTTCAATTTATGTCTGAATTTTGCAGTAAGGAGTTCATTTTCTGAGCCACAGTCAGCTTCAGTCCTGTTTTTGCTGACTGTATAGAGCTTCACCATGTTTGGCTGCAAAAAATATAATCAATCTGATTTCTGTATTGACCATCTGGTGATGTTCATATGTAGAGTCTTCTCTCGTGCTGCTGGAAGAGGGTGTTTGCTATGACCAGTGCATTCTCTTGGCAAAGCTCTATTAGCCTTTGACCTGCTTCGTTTTGCACTCCAAGACTAAATTTGCCTGTTACTCCAGGTATCTCTTGACTGCCTACTTTTGCATTCCAGTCCCCTATGATGAAAAGGATTTTCATCACCAAAAAAAGAATTTTATTGGTGTTAGTTCTAGAAGGTCTTGTAGGTCTTCATAGAACCATTCAATTTCAGCTTTTTCAGCATTACTGGTTGGGGTATAGACTTGGATTACTGTGATACTAAATGATTTGCCTTGGAAACAAACAGAGATCATCCTGCCATTTTTGAGATTGCACCCTAGTACTGCATTTCAGACTCTTTTGTTGAGTATGAGGGACTATCCCATTTCTTCTAAGGGATTCTTGCCCACAGTAGTAGACATAATATTCATCTGAATTAAATTCACCCATTTCAATCCATTTGAGTTCACTGATTCCTAAAATGTTGATGTTCACTCTTGCTATCTCTTGTTAGATTATGCAAATATATAATTACCCTATCAAATGATTATGAACATTTATAACCTCTTACTCTTAACTTCTTATCTCATTGCAGACCAGTAACAAACAGCTCAGGAACTAACACTGCCTCATGAAACACATATTGAGTAATATGTAGGAAAAATTTTAAATCTATGTCAGATTCTTAGAATTAATAAAAGGATTTAGCAATGTAGCTACCTTTAAAATAAATGTACAAAATTATTTATATTTATATACATCAGCAACAAACAAAAACAAGATATTTACAAACAAAAACAAGACAAATATATCTTATTTACATATAATAATGGTATCTAGAGAAAATTTGGAATATTTACTGAGATATATTAAAGAACTGGGGCTTCTCTAGTATCTCAGATGGTAAAGAATCCACCTGAAATGAAGGAGACCTGGATTCGATTCCTGGGTCTGGAAGATCCCTTGGAGAAGGAAATGGCAACCCACTCCAGAATTTTGGCCTGGAGAATCCCATGGACAGAGGAGTCTGGCAGGCTACAGTCCAGGGGGTCATAAGAGTCAGACATGACTGAGCAACTAAGCATATATTAAAGGACTAAATGAAGCCACATTTATTGAATATCAAGAACGTATGTTATTTTAGTGTAATTCTTCACCAATTGATTTGTGAATTTCAGGTATTGATAATTTGAACTCTTCCTCCCATCTTCCTTCCTTCCTTCCTTTTATTTCTCTCTCAATCAGTCAGTCTACTAGAGGTTTCTCAATTTCATTAACCTTTTAAAAGAACCAGATTTTGGATTTTTCTGTTGCTTGCTTGCTATCTCAGCGATTTTTGCATTTATTATTATTTATTTTGTTTTTACTTACAATGGGTTTACTTTGCTCTTTTTGTAGTTTCTGAGGTTGGAAGTTAGGTCACTGGATTTTAGGCCTTTTTTCACTTCTAATACAAGCATTTAGAAATATAAATTTTCTTCTAAGCACTACTGTTGCCGCGTCCCACAAATTTTGATATTTTTATTATCTAGATTCATAGATTGTCTAAAATATTTTCTAGTTTCCTTTGATTCCTTCTTTGATTCATAGATTACTTAGAAGCATGTTATTTAATTTCCATGTATTGGCTGATGTTTCCCAAGTTACTTTAATGTTATTGATATTTTATCTGATTCCAAAATGGTCAGAAAATATTCTATATACAACTTTGATTCTTTTAAATTGGTTGAGACTTACGTTATTCCCTAGAATACAGTCTTTCTTATATAATTAACCATGTACAATTCAGAAGAATGTGTATTTTGCAGTTATTATAATTATTATTAAGGTCAAATTTGCCAATAGTGTGACTCAGATCAACTGTCTCTACTGATTTTTTTTCCTTCTGCAGAGGAACATTTGGTAAACATTCATTTGGGCCAAACATGTTCTTCCATGCTGTGATTATGAAAGTTTTATCCATATCATACTTTTCCTCAGTTCTCTTTGTTGCAAATCTTCCAATTTTATTCTTTCTACTAAAGCATTATTCTGAGCTCCCAAACTGGAATGCATTCATGCTTCTGCACAGCTCTCCCTCCAGGCAAAAAAAAAAATAATCAGACGTATTCCTTGATGTTCAACCCAATGCTGCTAAGTCACTTCTGTCATGTCCGACTCTGTGCAACCCCTTAGATGGCAGCCCACCAGGCTCCTCTGTCCCTGGGATTCTCCAGGCAAGAACACTGGAGTGGGTTGCCATTTCCTTCTCCAATGCATGAAAGTGAAAAGTGAAAGTGAAGTTGCTCAGTCATGTCCAGCTCTTCGCGACCCCATGGACTTCAGCCTACCAGGCTCCTCTGTCCATGGAATTTCCCAGGCAAGAGTACTGGAATAGGGTGCCATTGCCTTCTCCGCAACCAAATGAGAAAGAGAATTTTCTTTTCTCTAGTATTTTTCAGAGTTACTCCTAAATGGGGCTGTAACATTGTAACAGCTTACTTTAGCAGATGTAACCACCCCAAAATCATGCTCAAATGGTTCTTTCTAGCCAAACTGGTCACGTGGAACTCTACATGTGCTTTAGGTATAGGCTAAGGGTGAGAAAGAAATACAGAAGTAGTTGGTTCCCTGAGAGTGTGAACTACAGCACCTAATCTGTGCCTGAGTCCTGCTCAGATCACATCTTGATGCCTCCTCTTGGTGACAGAGCACTGCCCAGCACACCAAACCTAAGGCTTCATGAATAAAATAATTCCCATTTTGTGATGGATGGTTTTGTTCTCCTGGTTACTTGAGCATAGGAGGTTCTGGTTTCTCAAAAGGAAAATCATTATTTGACTAATATGGCATATATTTGCTCAAAAGCCCTAGGGGCCTTCACTGTGAGTCTTCTTTTAGGGCATGCTCAGACCCAAGAAAGTAGTGTAAGCTGCCACAAACGTGCCAGGATCATGGAACCCACTACATTAGCAAGATTAAGCAGCCAGTGCCTTCCACAGCAACATAAATAACCTGAAGAGCCTTCTCTTATTCTAAGTGCCATTTGAATTGGAAACTTCAGAGATTATGTCATAACTAGACAAGTAGTACACCCAGACATGTCAGATGTTGCTCAAAATATCCATAGAGAACCAAAAAGCTTTGGATTTCTTTCTCAGTGTATATTTGAGATGCAGCAATTTCCTTTCTGCTTTGGAGAAGATATCGCTGGCTCTGAACTACTGGATCCAGAACATTTCCTGATGTAGAAGGCTGATAAATTTTCAGGAATCTATTCCCACTCTGACAAATATCTTATTGAAGCATAAAATGTTCTTGTGTGTATGCTTAGTTGCTCAGTCGTTTCCAACTCTTGCAACCCCACAGATCAGCCTGCCAGTCTCTTCTGTCCATGAGATACTCCAGGCAAGAATACTGGAGTGGGTTGCCATTTTCTTTTCCAGGGGATCTTTCCAATGCAGGAGTTGAACCTGGGTCTTCTGCATTGCAAACAGATACTTTACTGACTGAGCTATGAGGGAAACCAAAATATTGTTACTATTTACCAATCATCAAGTCCAATCAGCATGATTTCATCAAGATGGTGGATAAGCACTACATTCTTTGAGATATTAAGATAACAAGGCCCTTGCAAACCAAATGGTGACTAAGAATTGAGAATTGACATAGCTCTGAGGAAGAATGAAGATATGCCTTGGCCCTTGCTAAGAAAAACTAAAATACTTGTTCCCTACTTATTAAAATAGAAGAAAAATAAAAGAAAAAGGATTCTGCCAGATTAATAGTTGTCTGTGTCAGGAGTTGTATTGACTTGTTCTTGTGAGAGATGTCAACTGAAACAGCAATACCATCATAGTCACTACATGATTAGGTTTATAACAATCTACTATAATTTTCTAGGATCCAAATTTATTCTGCACAAGGCAAACTAAATGCACATGCTATAAAAATAACCACTCTTATAGCCTTTATGGTGACACTAATTTTCTGTCAATCTCCCTGAGTTTGGGAATTGTTTTACTATTTTGGTAGGTGAGGGTAATTTCAGAGGTTTTCAATAAGTTCAATCAAAATAAACCTTGCTCCATGAATCAGAAAGCAAATGGAAGGAATTCTGTGGTTGCTGCATCTTTTTAATTCAGTCATACATCCCAGACACTGGGAAATTATTCTAGCATCACAAATCTACTCAGTCCTCCACAAAAAACAACCAAGCCAAAATATTTTAATCGCCTGACCCATTCAAGCCCCCACCACCAATGGACTATAATGGTATTCTCAGTCCCGAATAAGCCTCCAAAAGTTGTAGCTATTTCCCTTTTCCCAGGATGTAGTTACATTGATCAGTGACTTCAACTCTCTTTGAGAAAGGCTAGGAGTGCTTTAGTTACCAGAAGTATCATCACAAGACCTTTTAATCCCACTTCCCCTTTATTCAAGGATCCCTGAATATGTGAATCACTCGGTGAGAGGCCAGGACCTCTATATACTGATGATTCAAGCAGACTTCTGTTCAATGAAGGCAGTCTACTGCTTTTGGAATACATTCTCGCACACACACTCAAGGCTCTGCCCACATACATTAGTAACATGTGTGTGCGTTAGTCACTCACTCGTGCCCAACTCTTTGCGACCTCATGGGATGTAGCTCACCAGGCTCCTCTGTCCATGGGATTTCCCAGGCAAGAATACTAAGTATGCATATTGCTAATATAATATATATAATTCTCTTCAGTCTGAGCCTCCACTCATATGGTTTACCCTGTACTTGCCCCTTGAGGCACGCTTGACTTGGACTCCAGTTATAGGTTAGGTAGCAATGCCAAGTGTTATGTGCGGGCTATGACATGGAACTGCATCTCATTTCAAGGCAGCTTGCACAAGTGAGGTCCCTAAAGTTCTTTAAGAACTAGAACAACTTAACCAACAAAGGAGTATGATTCATTTGCATCAAGGAGATTTGGTGGTGTTGGAAAGTTTGGGGCACTTAAATATATCTAAATTTAAAAATATTCATCTTCTGATTCCTGGGCTCTTACATTTTCCCCATCAATATCTTAACTTCTCCTTAAGAGAACTGGCAAAATATAAATGCAACCTACACATTAATTCAACACAATGTAATATTAAATTCAGCATTTGACTTGGGGATATGTTGGCTCTAAAAGGGATCTAAAAGGGATCAGAGGTACCATCTGTGTACTTGAGATCATGTCTTGAATTTAAAACCTTAGTCTTGCTATTTTTTAAGCTCTCTAGTGCAGTTAAATATATGCAGCCCACCTATAGTCTTTATATTCCACCTTCTTGCCATAGTATTTCATCTTAGAAACAATTTTCCCTAACAAAACCATTTTTTTCTATGCACACTTCATTCCAGGTGTTCAAGTACATATTTTACCATGATATACTATAGTTTTGCTATTCCATCTTCTGGTCCTAGTGATATCTTTAAAGCCTTCAAATACAACCAGGTTAGAAACCAGTTATATATTCACATTTCCTTGAGAGTCTGGCCTGTACCATGCTCAGTGTTGATTTTGGCACTGTGAGAATTCCAATAGAAAGAGTTAAAATCACACTAAAATTGCTTAAGGACAAAGAATTGATTCTGGTTAATAAAAGGCAGGAGGAGAAGGGGACAGCAAACAATGAGATGGTTGGATGGCATCACCGACTCAATGGACATGCATTTGAGCAAGCTCCGGGAGTTGGTGATGGACAGGAAGCCTGGTGTGCTGCAGTCCAGGGGGTCACAAAGAGTCAGACATGACTGAGCAACTGAGCTGAATGGAATAAATGGCATATATAATCGTTGAGCTAGCAGAAGAATCAGATTATAGGCTCAGCTTTCAGGAATGGAAAGTGATAGCATAAAACTGAACTGATACAGCAAGAAACCACTTTGGAAATACCTCAGGAGGCTTCCCCTACATCTGCCAGCTCCAGAACCACACCATCACCTACCACAAGAAACCACATGCCAAGGTGAGATGCTGCCACATCCAGAAAAGTGGTGTGACCTCTGCTAAGAGCCATCAATAAAATAGTTCTCTCCACTGACATCAGTTGTGAATTGACGTCTCCTGTGAGTATATCTGACAGAGAAACCCATCCAAGAATTCTTGGCTGCAAGGAAACCTAAGAACTTACAACTGTTCTCTTTCTAGGCTCTGCTAAATAAGAAGGCGAAGCGGGATCCTACATGACCCACTTCCCAGAATATTGGAAATAAAAGCACGAATAAACAAATGGGACCTAATTAAAATTAAAAGCTTCTGCACAACAAAGGAAACTATAAGCAAGGTGAAAAGACAGCCTTCAGAATGGGAGAAAGTAATAGCCAATGAAGCAACGGACAAACAATTAATCTCAAAAATATACAAGCAACTCCTGCAGCTCCATTCTAGGAAAATAAACGACCCAATCAAAAAGTGGGCCAAAGAACTTAACAGACATTTCTCCAAAGAAGACATACAAATGGCTAACAAACACATGAAAAGATGCTCAACATCACTCATTATCAGAGAAATGCAAATCAAAACCACAATGAGGTACCACTTTACACCAGTCAGAATGGCTGCCATCCAGAAGTCTACAAGCAATAAATGCTGGAGAGGATGTGGACAAAAGGGAACTCTCTCACACTGTTGGTGGGATTGCAAACTAGTACAGCCACTATGGAAAACAGTGTGGAGGATCCTTAAAAAGCTGCAAATAGTCCTGCCATATGAACCAGCAATCCCACTGCTGGGCATATACACCAAGGAAACCAGAATTGAAAGAGCCACGTGTACCCCAATGTTTATCACTGCTTTGTTTACAATAGCCAGGACATGGAAGCAGCCTAGATGCCCATCAACCGACGAATGGATAAGAAAGCTGTGGTACACGTGCTCATGGATTGGAAGAATTAATATAGTGAAAATGAGTATACTACCTAAAGCAATCTATAGATTCAATGCAATTCCTATCAAGCTACCAGAGGTCTTCTTCAAAGAATTAGAACAAATAATTTCTCAATTTGTATGGAAATACAAAAAACCTCGTATAGCCAAAGCAATCTTGAGAAAGAAGAATGGAACTGGCGGAATCAACCTACCTGACTTTAGGCTATACTACAAATCCACAGTCATTAAGACAGTATGGTACTGGCACAAAGACAGAAACATAGATCAATGGAACAGAATAGAAAGCCCAGAGATAAATCCACGCATCTATGGACACCTTATCTTTGACAAAGGAGGCAAGAATATACAATGGAGAAAAGACAACCTCTTTAACAAGTGGTGCTGGGAAAACTGGACAGCCACTTGTAAAAGAATGAAACCAGATCACTTTCTAACACCATACACAAAGATAAACTCAAAATGGATCAAAGATCTAAGCATAAGACCAGAAACTATAAAACTCCTAGAGGATAACATAGGCAAAACACTCTCTGCTATAATCCAAAGCGGGATACTCCATGACCCACCTCCCAGAATATTGGAAATAAAAACACGAATAAACAAATGGGACCTAATTAAAATTAAAAGCTTTTGCACAACAAAGGAAACAATAAGCAAGGTGAAAAGACAGCCTTCAGAATGGGAGAAAATAATAGCCAATGAAGCAACAGACAAACAATTAATCTCAAAAATATACAAACAACTCCTGCAGCTCCATTCTAGAAAAATAAACAACCCAATTAAAAAGTGGGCCAAAGAACTTAACAGACATTTCTCCAAAGAAGATATAAAAATGGCTAACAAACACATGAAAAGATG
>ML663611.1:216560-357794 GCA_007570785.1 Antilocapra americana | reverse complement strand
GGAGGTTCCTTAAAAAGCTGCAAATAGACCTGCCATATGACCCAGCAATCCCACTGCTGGGCATATACACCGAGGAAACCAGAATTGAAAGAGCCACGTGTACCCCAATGTTCATCGCTGCATTGTTTACAATAGCCAGGACATGGAAGCAACCTAGATGCCCATCAACTGACGAATGGATAAGAAAGCTGTGGTATATATACACAATGGAATATTACTCAGCATTAAAAAAAAATTCATTTGAAGCAATTCTACTCAGATGGACGAAACTGGAGCCCATTATCCAGAGTGAAGTAAGCCAGAAGCAAAAACAACAATACAGTATATTAACACATATATATGGAATTTAGAAAGATGGTAACGAGAACCCAGCATGCGAGACAGCAAAAGGAATGCAGATGTATAGAATAGAGTTGTAGACTTTGTGGATGAGGGTAAGGGTGGGATGATATGGGAGAATGGCATTGAAACATGTTAATTATCATATGTCTAATCAATCGCCAGCCCAGGATTGATGATCGGGGCTGGTGCAACGAGATTTCCCGGGGGGAGGGAGGAGGGAGGGGAGTCCTGGAGGGGGAGCATATTTAAACCCATGGTGATATCATGTCATTGTATGGCAAAACTAATAAAAAAAAAAAAAGAAGGTTGATGAATAAATGTAAATAAAAGGAAAATAAATGAAAAACATGCCAATGCATAGGATCTGCTCCCATACTTTAGGCGGAGAAACTGGACTAGGCTATATGTCCAAAGCATTGTCATTAGCAACTTCAAAAAAATGTGGAAATAGGAAAATTGTATCCGGGTCTATGTCCAGTTATGTACATACACAGGGAAAAATGAATTCTCACAATGGTAGTAAGTGAATGAATTACAGCTACATGGATGATTGTTAGCAACATAATATTGAGAGTAAAGCAAGTCAAAACGACTATATATAGCGTAATATGATCTTCATAAAGCTTCAAAGCAAACAAACTATACTGTTTAATGATAACATGCAGATACAGTACTTGAAAATACTACAAAAGGCAAAGAAATTATGACCATCAAATTCATGAGTGAAGAAAGATTAGGATTAAGGAAAAAATAATTTGCTTCAATGGAGCTGGTAATAGTCTAGTTGATAGGTTGACTGTGGGTGCTCATTTTTTTTAAACTGTAGTTAAAAACATGTTACATTCCATGTTTACATATTATATAGTTATATGCTAAAGATTTTAAAGTTTGTGTTAGCTTAGTTTGCATTTTAAAAGCATGAGGTTCAAATAAAAGAAATAAAATAGTAATGGTTTTTCTATTTTATGTGTGATCAATATATATGCTATACCTACTTCAGGTAATAAAGTTTAAGGAGAATATTTGTAAGCTATAAGGCCTTTATAGAAATGCTTCTCCACCTTGACTGTACCTTGGAATCATCTGTGAGCTTTAAAAAATACTGATGTCAGCTTCCTCCCACTGGGAAGATGATGATAAGTAGTGGGTCTGGAGTGCAACCTGGGTATCAGAAGTTCATTAAGTTCTCCAAGTGGTAACATTTGTATGGGAGGCTGCAAACTACTGCTTTTAGAGGAATACCGTCCAGGTTGGATGCCTCCACAAAAGAGACATCATGAGTATTGACCTCTAGAGAAGGAAATGGCTAAACTGAAGCACAGCATCAGCAGGGTTTCATGTTAAAGGGTGAATAGATCTATTCCATCTGTTTCAGACAGTCTGCAACACTAGTCTGCCTTGTCTCGTGCTGCACTCGAACCTTAAGTCTTGTGCCTCATAAATGTGGGGGTTCCTAAAGTCATGTTTTCATGTTGCTGGTGTCTTCAAGTAGCCAGGTATGCACAGCGCATTGAGTTACACATTGCTGGAATTTTACATAGGGATTTAAGGAATATAGGATTCCTTTCTGGTGAAAGTATCTTTCTGTCACTCAGGAGAGCAGACATATGGAGAAAGGCTATTATAAGTGCACTCCAGGGAGAATAGGCAGAAAGCAGGGACTCAGCACAAGGTGAATTTTCTCAAACAATGAGGACCTAACCTAGCCTAAAGGTCTGGGAATGTGTGTGTGCATATGGGTTAGACAAAGGTTTGGAGACATGACTAAGAATTCAAGCCAACCTATGATACTGTGTTCCCATCACTACCTTAGCTAAAAAAGAATATTTTTGTTATCTTAACAGCCAAAATAACTGGATAGGATAAGTTGATGGCTAAGTGAATCTCTCCTTGACCAGGACACCCACCTTGCCCATAGTTACATGCATCCAGATCACCTATAACTAGTTAATTCACTCAGGAAATAATATCAGTATAGTTGCAGTCCTATCTTCCAGCCCTCGTGGGTGAGTTAGCTTCATTTTGCTCCACAGAAATTCACCTCAAATCTAGCAAATGTGTGCTTCAGGCAATAAATTATAATGAAAATGTGGATGGTTATTGCCAACCTATCCTTACTGAGAAAGCATAGTCAAGTGTATAGTTTGTAAGATTGTGGAGGGAGAAGTAGCATCTGACCAGCTTACAAACGGAAAGTGCAACTCAGGAGGTTGCACAAATGAAACAAAACAGTTGCCATTTACAGAGCTGGGGGCTTTGGTCCCAAAGCCCTGTGCACAAGTCCAGTAAATTAGACCAGTCCACATGGAGATCTCTGCTACTCAAGCAAGGATCGCTGTCAGGGATGAAAGTGAAGACAGTGTGAAGCATGCTTTGCTGGTTTCCCTGGCTGACTCCAACTAAGCCTGAGATCTCACACACAGGGTGGTCTGTCACAAGGAAAATCTACTCCCCAACTAGAGAACAGCAGATGGGAACAAAAACTGAAAGAGTAGTTGATACATTCTTAACCCTAAGAATTCTATTCCAGGTCTTCTCAGGCCAAGGCAAGAGGTTAAGCAGGGAATTTAAACAGAGAGAAGGAGACATCCTTCTCCTGCTTGTTCCTTATTCTTCCAGATGGAAGGACACAAAGAGAGGAGCAACATTTCCCCCACACAGAACTTCAGCCCCTCTGACATATCTGCCTTTGAAAATGTGGCCCCATCAGAAGTGGTGGGGAAGTGGTAAGAGACAAGGAAAGGAAAGTCGTTGAGTTCCATCAAGGGCTAAACATATCCTTTCAGAAATGAAGCACTAACATAATTTTCAAATACAAACAGAAGCATGATGTAGGTGTTTTATTAAAGCTAGCCTTAAAAATAACCTTCAAAGATTCCACACAGAACATGTCAAAGCCAACACTAATTCTTAGGGGTAGCAAGGAAAAACTACCATTCATTGAGAAGCTACCTATTCTCAACAGGCAGGTGACAGATACTGTGCTAGGAGGTAAAAACAACCCTTTTGAGCTCAGGGTTGCTCTACCTCATGTTACAGACAGAAATAGAGGTTTGGGAAAATTTGCTATCCTGCCCATTAAACAGACAATAGAAAAGATGATTTTCAACCAAACCATGTTTCCAACACCCATGTTCTTCCTCCTACAGCACAAGCCCCATTTCAAAGCTGAGATCCTATAAATAGGGCAGAATATGTGAAAATGCCTAAGGGCAAGCAGTGGTCTGTTCCATCTAAAGAAAACAGTCAAGAACAACCACAGCCAGAAACAAAGCAGAATTCTGTTCTCCTAAGTCCAGTAGTCTTTCTTGCAGAAGGGAATGGCAGGAATAAAAAAAGGAAGTTCACTGTCAAATGTTCCCACCCAGAAGTAACTGATCTGAAATGTGCACACCAGACAGGAAAAGTAATTTAGAAAACTATAACATTAGTGACTAGTGGATAGTATATTTAGTTTGGAAAGAAATGGATTTAATATGGAAACATGCGTGGATTCGCTTTTCATCTGGGTCCCCTACATCTCCTACAGTCATACTCAGAAACTAGTCTTCTATAAGTTGCTTTTGTCAAAATCCCATCTTTATATTCTGAGGGCAAGCTATCTTTCACATTCTAAAACTTTCATACTTAAAAAATTTGAGAACTAGACAAGCTGGTCAGTACTTCTAATAGTCACGATTCACTCCACATAAATGCATTGTACATCTTCCAGCAGATACGAAAGCCCTCAGCTGCCCATTTACCCTTCAAAAGCCCTACCTTTATCAAAGGTGTTATTAAATTCCTCTAATCACATTATAGAGGAAGCTTCAAGCATCTATTATTTGCCTTTAACAGCTATCTTTAGCACTTCATGATTGTGTTTTAACGAGAACACTATGCCTTAGGCCCCAAGAAAACTGCAGGTGATTGCAGAAGCAGCCAGGTAGAGGCAAAAAGAAGGGCTGAAGGACACCCATGGGAAGGGAGGAAGGAATAAACAAAGTTATGGATCCATAAATAAAAGGGAACACATTGAGAGAAAGAAGAGAGGATAACTAAATGATTCCGAGTAGAAGAAAAATCATGCAGATTTTCTAAAACTCGGCCTTCTCCTTTACATATTCCCCTGCAGAATGTTAGTTTCCCCAGAGCACAGTTTGAATATCTTAAATCTAGCTGAGCTCTCAAGGGCTCCCCAGCATGTGTGAGCTTAAGAGCAAAGAGCAATCCTTCATATGCCAAACTTATGAAGTTTTGTTACTCACTGAAAATTCAAGACAATGGTATTTTTAGAAAAGTATGCAGATAAAATCTCATGTGAAGTGTTTTGGGAAATTTTTAAGTTGGTTCCTTGCCTTATCACTCCTACTGGGGTGGTTCCTCAAAGAACCACAACACTTAAAACATATTTCTATAATCAAGGGAGTGTATCAAAGATCCAGGATATTGTTTTTTTACAAGCCACAGAAGCCAAAGTCAGATTCTCCACTGAATCCTACCCATTACCCCAAATTTTAAAACTGCTTCTGGCTGTACGGAAGATACTTGGTGTGTGTCAACATTAGAAACCAGTTACTACCTTCTCACTTCCATTAACAAAATTTGCACCCAGACAAAAGATCATATGGGAAAACTAAAAGGAAGCCTATACATACTATGCATTTCCCCCAGATGAAGGCCCAAAATCTTCATCAGCAATGTAATGTTCTCAAGACAATTCTAGTTATTTCCAGACTAGGAGCTCCAGACCTGACACTGATGCAGATTCATACCTGACAAACCCACGTGGATGTCCACTAGTCCTTCAAATTCAACAGGATCAAATCTGACCCACAGTCTTTTCACCAAAATCCCTCCTTTCTCTGTCTCTGTCATAGATAGTGATCTCACCATCTACTTGGTTTCCTAATCTAGAAAATCCAGCAAATTATTCCTTCCTCATTAAGTCTAACCTACTCTGCCTCCAAAGTCTTCCTCTTTTCTGCCCTCTTCCTTGTTCACATCCTTAACCTGTGCCCTGATTCCCTCTTACCTGGACAATTACAAAAGCCAAGAAATCAAGTGAGTACCCTAAACTTCTTCCTGCATTCTGCCATCCATCTTCACAGCAGCACAAAGACATCGCTCAAACACAAATCTGATTTCACTCTTTCCCTCCATCTAAGCCTCGACAGAGTCTCATTTTCTTTAGGATGAAGACCAATTCTGGGCAAGGCTGTAAGAGTCCTCTACAAGCTGGTGTCAGTCTGCACGTCTAGTCTCTTTCCTCAAAGCTTTGACACTGCATGCCTTATGCTTCACTATACAAAACTTGTCATTCCCATAGTGTGCCTGTGTAATAGCATATGCTGTGATGTCTGTGTAAATGACCTCCCCTTTGCTCTTTAGATGGCAAATACCTGCCTATCTTTCAAGATTTGGCTCCTACATCACTTTCCCTGAAAGATCATCCCTGTTTCCTGCAGGCTGCTAGTTGCTTCTTTTTCAGTTACCAACACCAGTGCCCTCTATTTGCCTCTTGTGGATTGAATTGGGTTCCCCTAAGATATATGTTTAAGTCCTAATCCTTAATACTTGTAACTTTATTTGGAGCTAGGGTCTTTATAGACGTAATCAAGAGGAGCTGAGGTCATACCGGATTAAGGTGAGCCCTCATCCTTCTAAGTGTCCTTATAAGAAAAGGAACCCCTTCCTGGATCATTGCCTTGGCATGGAGAATGGGCTTGGGTAACTCAATGAAGTTATGAGCCATGCCATGTAGGGTCATCCAAAAAGGGTCATGGTGGAGACTTCTGATAAAACATGGTCCATCAGAAGAGAGAATGGCAAACCATTCCAGTATTTCTTGCTGCAAGAACCCCATGAACAGTATAAAAAGGTAAAAATATATGACAATGGAAGATGAGACCTCAAGTCAAAAGGAGTCTAATATACTATTAGGGAAGAGTGGAGGACAATTACTAATAGCTCCAAAAAGAATGAAGAAGCTGGGCCAAACCAGGAATGATGCTCAGTTGTGGATATATCTGGTGCTGAAAGTAAAATCTGATGCTGTGAAGAACAATTTTATATAAGAACCTGGAATGTTAGGTCCATGAATCAGGTGAACTAGACATGGTCAGGTAGGAGACGGCAAGAGTAAACACTGACATCTTAGGAATCAGTGAACTAAATGAATGGGAATGGGTGAATTTAATTTGGGTGACCATTATATCTACTACTGTGGGCAAGAATCTCATAGGAAAAAATGGAGTAGCCATTATAATCAACAGAAGAGTCTGAAATGCGATACTTGGGTGCAATCTGAAAAGCAACAGAATGGTTTGTTTCCAAGACAAACTATTCAATATCGCAGTCCAAGTCTATGCCCCAATCACTGATGCCAAAGAAGCTGACATTGATCAGTTCTATGAAGACCTATGAGACCTTCTAGATCTCAGTCAGTTCATTTGCTCAGTCATGTCCGACTCTCTGCGACCCCATGAATCGGGGCACACCAGGCCTCCCAGTCCGTTACCAACTCCCGGAGTCTACCCAAACCCATGTTCATCGAGAGCTATGGTGTTGGAAAAGACTCTTGAGAGTCCCTTGGACTGCAAGGAGATCTATCAAGTCCATCTTAAAGGAGATCAGTCCTGGGTGTTTGTGGGAAGGACTGATGTTGAAGCTGAAACTCCAATACTTTGGCCACCTGATATGAAGAGTTGACTCATTGGAAAATACCCTGATGCTAGGAAGGATTGGGAGCAGGAAGAGATGGGGAAGACAGAGGATGAGATGGCTGGATGGCATCACCAACTCGATGGACATGGGTTTGGGTGGACTCCGGGAGTTGGTGATAGACAGGGAGGCCTGGCATGCTGCGGTTCATGGGGACACAAAGAGTCGGACATGACTGAGCGACTGAACTGAACTGAACTGACATGAAAGCTGATTTCATTGCTGTTTATGGTAACCAAGTCATGGAAGCAACTTAAATGTCCATCAACAGAGGAATGGATAAAGAAGATGTGTTACATATATATAATGGAATATTACTCAACCAATAGAAAGGATGAAATAATGCCTACTGCAGTGACAAGGATGAACTTAGACATTATCATACTGAGTTAATTAAGTTAGATAGAAAGGAAGAAATACTGTATGACATCCCTTATATGTGGAATCTAAAAAGAAATGATATAAATTAACTCACATATAAAATAGAAACAGACTCACAGACTTTTAGAATAAGTTTATGGTGGCTTGGGGAAGGATGGAGGGAAGGGATAGTTAGAGAGTCTGGGTTAGACATGTACACACTGATATATTTTAAGTGGATAACCAACAAGAACCTACTGAATAGCATATGGAACTGTACTCAATGATATATGGTGGCTTAGATGGGAGGGGAGTTTGGAGGAGAATGGACACAACTATATGTATGGCTGAGTCCCTTTGCTGTCCATGTGAAACTATCACAACACTGTTTGTCAATAAGCTATAACCCAATTTTACAAAATGCTAAAAATATTTTAAATGTTAAATGCTGCTAAGACGTACGATGGAGACTTTCAGATATCCGAATGAATTTACAACAGTTCAGTTCAGTTCAGTCACTCAGTCGTGTCAGGCTCTTTGTGACCCCATGGACTGCAGCATGCCAGGCCTCCCTCTCCATCACCAATTCCCAGAGTTTACTTAAACTCATGTTTACTGAATCAGTGATGCCATCCAACCATCTCACCCTCTGTTGTTCCCTTCTCCTCCTGCCTTCAATCTTTCCCAGTATTAGGGTCTTTTCAAATGAGTCAGTTCTTCACATCAAGTGACCAAAGTATTGGAGTTTCAGCATCAGCATCAGTCCTGCCAATGAATATTCAGAACTGATTTTCTTTATGATGGACTGGTTGGATCTCCTTGAGGTCCAAGGTATTCTCAAGAGTCTTCTCCAACACCACAGTTCAAAAGCAATACTTGAAGAAAATTAGAGATATCAAGGGAACATTTCACAAAGATGGCCACAATAAAGGACAGAAATGGTATGGCCCTAAGAGAAGCAGAAGATATTAAGAAGAGGTGGCAAGAATATACAGTAAAACTGTACAAAAAATATCTTCATTACCCAGGTAATCATGATGGTGTGATCACTCACCTAGAGCCAGACATCCTGGAATGCAAAGTCAAGTGGGCCTTAGGAAGCATCACTATGAACAAAGCTAATGGAGGTGATTCAAATCTTGAAAGATGACGCTGTAGAAGTGCTACACTCAATATGCCAGCAAATCTGGAAAACTCAGCAGTGGCCACAGGACTGGAAAAGGTCAGTTTTTATTCCAATCCCAAAGAAAGGCAATGCCAAAGAATGTTCAAACTACCAAACAATTGCACTCATCTCACAGGCTAGCAAAGTAATGCTCAAAATTCTCCAAATCAGGCTTCAACAGTATGTGAACCATGAAATTCCAGATGTTCAAGCTGGATTTAGAAAAGACAGAGGAACCAGAGATCAAATTGCCAACATCTGCTGGATTATCGAAAAAGCAAGAGAGTTCCAAAAAACCATCTACTTCTGCCTTGTTGACTATGACAAAGCCTTTGACTGTGTGGATCACAACAAGCTATGGAAAATTCTTCAAGAGATGGGACTACCAGACCACCTGACCTGCCTCCTGAGAAATCTGTATGTAGGCCAGGAAGCAATAGTTAGAATTGGACATTGAACAACAGACCGGTTCCAAATCAAGAAAGAAGTATGTCAAGGCTGTATATTGTCACCCTGCTTATTTAACTTATATGCAGAATACATCATGAGAAACACTGGTCTGGATGAAGCACAATCTGGAATTAAGACTGCTGGGAGAAATATCAATAACCTTAGATATACAGATGATACCACCCTTATGGCAGAAAGTGAAGAAGAACTAAAGAGCCTCTTGATGCAAGTGAAAGAGGAGATTGAAAAAGTTGACTTAAAACTCGACATTCAGAAACTAAGATCATGGCATCTGGTTCCATCATTTCTTGGCATTGATGGGGAAACAATGGAATTTACAACATGATATGTTTAATGACCATTCAAAAGCCTTCCCTAACATCCTAATAAAATTAAACTTACCTTCATCTTGTCCCTTATTTGATATCTTATCACAAGGCTATACAAATACCTATATTTCTCCTACTAAACCAGAGCTACTTATTGGTAGGGAATAGTTCATATTAATACTGTTAGCATTATTTTAGGACTTAGAGCTTGATACATAATAAAGGCTCAAGTGATGTTTGCTAAAGAGATAACTCTGAACCTCTCTATTTTCTTACCTGTCCCTCAATCCACTATTGCCAACTACCTATATGACACTGTAGTCCAGCCTTCTAGCCATCTCCTCAAACTCAAAGGCTCACATTATTCATCCCATGATGAACTGGCTAATATTATGTTTTCTGAATATATCAGGAAAAAAAAAAAAACAAAACAAAAATTTTAATGTTAATTCTCTATCATGTAAAAGAAACCTGGAGCTGGAATAGTGATTTCATAGTGACATCAGGAAACCAGCACCCTATTTTTCTGTTCTGCCATCCTCAGCATTTACCTTCCATCATTAAGAGTAATTTTGGCCCAAGATGGCTGAACACACTGCTAATAAGCAACAGGAGAAGGAAGGAGAGGATAAAAGCAACATCGCTCAGCTGAGTCAACTGCCTTTAAGCAACCTTTCCTGAATTTCAATAGAATTTTTCCACTTACAAGTTTCTAGATCAAACTTAAAGAGCACTTAGTTCCAAAGGAGGTTGAAGTATATATTCATTCTGACCCAAAAAAAGTGCACAATTCAAACTTGGGGCTCTATTATTAGGGACAAAGAATACAATGGACATTCTTGTATCTCTGGACCTCTTGTCTGGCATTTCTATCTCTGACATCAGTGCTTTAATTTTTGGATTCCATTTGACCTTTCTTTGCACTTGAGAAAAAATACTCTAGTAGCTAAAATTGGAAGTGGAACAGACCAGAGGTGTGGAGAACAAGGCTACAGTTGAAATTCAAGAGAGAGAAAATAAAGCCATAAGCCAAAGTAGTGACAGCAGGGATAGAGGACAGGATGTGGAAGAACATAAAAAAGAACAAAGATTTACAGGACTGCTGAGAATCTAAATCTTTAAATCAAACAAGAAGAAAGACTATTAATGCCCAATAGGAATAGCTCTACCTACATAAAACACCATGATGCTGGCAGAAAGCCAATTACTTAAATGATATTCAGCAATAAGCAGACAAAAAAAACTTGCAAAAATATTTTAGAATTTATTAAGGAGCTTTGAAAAATATGTGGGTGTGTTGCTTGTTTACTTGTATCAAATTCGCTCTATTAACAGAGCTAATCACTGTGAATGGGTTGTATTAGTTCTGAATTTGGGATGTATGAGAAGCTGTATGTATTAGTATATCAAAATGCATTGAGAAAAACATTGTGATTCATAAATATGTGTCCAATGATACTTTTTACCTTACAGGGTTTTGCTTAAATAAAAATTACATTAATTTGGGTTTTTTAATCTGATGTAAACAAATATAAAGAGAGGTGAGATGGGTATAAAGATTAGGGTAGAGAAGAAATAAAAATTCCTTCTCCCTTTATATTAAAGGTCTCAGTTGTAGAGTGAGTCCACTTGCCATAAAGATGTAGGAGAGAGAAAAATGCTTTGCAATATGAGATTTTTAGTCTGTAAAGACAGATGGTCCTTTAAATTAAGAAGGTCAATTTAATTTACCATGTAATATAAAAGAAAAGATGTCTTATTATATTTAAATATATTAAGGTAGAAAAAAATTTAAGGCACAGCAAAATATTCCTAATACCAGCCTCCAAATGAATTGACTCTAGCATCAGGGCCCGCTCAGACTAGAACTAAAGGTTCAGCCTACCATGGTTCCCAAGTCTACTCATTTATTCACTTATTCATCCAACAAATATTTGTTTGGTGTCTGTTATGTGCCAAGCCCTATCATAAGCACTAAGGATAATGTACTGATTGAAAATCACATTTCTTCCTACATAAATTTAATTTACATTTCCAATCTCCTCTTCAGTTTAGGTGGGACCACGGGATCAAATTCTAACCAAAAGAATCTTCTCTGCAGGCCCCTTTCACAATCTTTTATAATTTTTCTTATCCTTCAGCTGAACAGAGAACACTCTAAGGACCTAGGTTTGTGGGTGTCAAGAGAACAGCAGGATGGAAGGAGCCTGTGTTCCAAATGACAGTGTGGAATGAAGTCAGTGTTCCCTACTCTTCTCCATCACCAAACCACATAAAACCATTAATTTCAGGAGAAATAAACTCTGGTTGTGCTTAAATGTCATTGTCATTTTGGAGTTTTGGTAATGGATCCTTCTATACAGACCTTGTGATTGTAGATGCTTGGCATATTCACAGAACAGACATGTTAGTGTGACTTTAGCTCAGTTATAAAAGGGAGAAACTCTAGGAGATGATGCTGGGGTAGTCCTGAGAATAGGAAATGTAAACTTTTTATAGAAGTTAAGGTAGGGCCTTGGATTTTATTGAAGTGAGGGTGCCACTGCAGGTTTTGAGAAGAGTGACAAGACCAGATTTAGAATTTTTTAAATGCCACTTTGCATAGCATGATGAAACTCATTCCAAGATTGGAACCAGTTGAGGGGCTATTGCAAGAATCAAGTGAGAAAATTTAGCTTGGACTAAGGTCACAGCTATGAAAGTAATTTTTTAAAGTACTGTTTTGTATACATTTTGAAGACAGAGCTAAGATTCCTAATGGGGCATTATTAATATTTTTATCCCAAGTACCCAACTGGTTATAGAGAATAAACAATTAGGTTGATGAGTCAGTTGTTCCCAGGAGAAGTAAGATATAAATTGTAACTATAAATTTTGGAGTTGTCACCAGATAGATAAAGCTGAAAGCTATCAGATTAGATAAGACCACTGAGGAAATAATGGAGAAAATGAATCCAAGGATCGAGGCTCAGGACACACCAACATGAAGCAGGTAAGAAATCAACAGGAACAAGCAGAGAAAGCCAAGAATCAACAAAGAGCAAATAAACTAAGAAAATAACCAAGAGAGACTGAGTCTCTGAAGCCAAAGTATCTAGAAGATTTCCTTTTATGAAGCCAAGTGAAGAAAGCATTTCAAAAGAGGAGGAAATGTTCCACCAATGTCACCTTCCCCTTAGAGAGCAGGAGAACTGAGGATGAAGAACAAACCATTTGATAAAACGGATGTCATCGAACATTGTAAGGACAGTTTCAGTGCTCGGAATGAAAGCCTGACAGAAAAAAAAGTTTTTAAAAGAATAAGGGTATTTAAAGTAGAGGCAGAGAGCATGGAATTTGCTTCTGAGGAGTTTTTACCAGGAAGCTGGCTTGCCCCAACATTTCTATGGTAAGATCCAGAGTCCAAATGGAAGTCCCAGGACTTTTGCCCCCCTCCCTTTTTTCCACTTCTCCACACACATGCATGTGGATACCCCAGGCAGCTCACTCAAGACTGGTCCACCTGTCTTGCATAGAACTATCTTTTGACCACCTCCAGAGTGTACATGGGCTTCCATGATGGCTCAGAGAGTAAAGAATCTCCCTGCAATGCAGGAGACCCAAGTTCGATCTCTTGGTTGGGAAGATCCCCTGGAGAAGGGAATGGCAACCTACTCCAATGTTCTTACCTGAAGAATTCCATGGACAGAGGAGACAGGCAGACTACATACAGTCCACAGAGTCACAAAGAGTCAGACACATATGAGCAACTAACATTTCACCCTTCAGGGTGTGCACACTGGTTGTGTCTAGATATTAGGGAAGAAGCTCACAGAAGCAAAATCAGTTTCACTCAGTTAAGCTCAGTCACTCAGTCGTGTCTGACTCTTTGTGACACCATTGGACTGCAGCATGCTAGGCTTCCCTACCATCAACAACTTCCAGAGCCTGCTCAAATTCATGTCCATCAAATTGGTGATGCCATCCAGACATCTAATCCTCTGTCATCCCCTTCTCCCCCAGACTTTAATCTCTCCCAGCATCAGGGTCTTTTCTAGTGAGTCACTTCTTCACATGAGGTGGCCAAAGTATTGGAGTTTCAGCTTCAGCATCATAATCAGTCTTCCAATGAATATTCAGGACTGATTTCCTTTTGGATAGACTGGTTGGATTTCCTTGCAGTCCAAGGAACTCTCAAGAGTCTTCTCCAACACCACAGTTCAAAAGCATCAATTCTTCAGTGTTCAGCTTTCTTTATAGTTCAACTCTCACATCCATACATGACCACTGGAAAAACCATAGCTTTGACCAGACAGACCTTTGTTGGCAAAGTAATGTCTCTGCTTTTTAATATGCTGTCTAGGTTGGTCATAACTTTCTTTCCAAGGAGCAAGCATCTTTTAATTTCATGACTGCAGTCACCATCTGCAGTGATTTTTGGAGCCCCCCAAAATAAAGTCTGTCACTGTTTCCATTGTTTCCCCATCTATTTGCCATGAAGTGATGGGACCAGATGCCATGATCTTAGTTTCCTGAATGTTGAGTTTTAAGTCAACTTTTTCACTCTCCTCTTTCACTTTCATCAAGAGGCTCTTTAGTTGTTCTTCACTTTCTGCCATAAGGGTGGTGTCATCTGCATATCTAAGGTTGTTGATATTTCTCCTGGAAAAATTAATTCCAGCTTGTGCTTCATCCAGCCTGACATTTCACATGATGTACTCTACATATAAGTTAAATAAGCAGGTGACAATAAGCAGCCTTGATATACTGCTTTCCCGATTTGGGAGCAGTCTGTTGTTCCATATCCAGTTCTAACTGTTGCTTCTTGACCTGCATACAAATTTCTCAGGAGGCAGGTCAGGTGGTCTGATATTCACATCTCCTGAAAAATTTTCCAGTTTGTTGTGATCCATGCAGTCAAAGGCTTTGGCATAGTCAGAAAAGCAGAAGTAGATGTTTTTCTGGAACTCTCTTGCTTTTTCAATGATCCAGCAGATGTTGGCAATTTGATCTTTGGTTCCTCTGCCTTTTCTAAATCCAGCTTGAACATCTGGAAGTTCACAGTTCATGTACTGTTGAAGCCTGACTTGGAGAATTTTGAGCATTACTTTGCTAGTTGTGAGATGAGTGCAGTTGTGCAGCAGTTTCAGCATTCTTTGGCATTGCCTTTCTTTGGGATTGGATTGAAAACTGACCTTTTCCAGTCCTGTGGCTACTGCTGAATTTTCCAGATTTGCTGGCGTATTGAGTGCAGCATTTTCACAGCATCATCTTTCAGGACTTAAAATAGCTCAACTGGAATTCCATCACCTCCACTAGCTTTGTTCCTAGTCATGTTTCCTAAGGCCCCTTGACTTTGCATTCCAGGATGTCTGGCTCCAGGTGAGTGACCACACCATTGTGATTATCTGGGTCATGAAGAGCTTTTTTGTATAGTGTCATTGTTTGCAGTGTCATTGGAGCAGTGAATTCTGGGGTCCCAAGTATCCAGAGCATGGGCTAGGAGGGAAGTGACAATGACAGACAGCATGGGTGGAGAAAGATGAGTCCGGACACGCTGAAGGGCAGGTGCCCCTCTTTTCCCTGCCTAAGGGCCACACAGGCAGTTTTCACTCTGCGTAGTAGTGCACAGCTCTAGAAATGAGCATACAAGCTGAAACCATGTGAAGTGATCTTGACAATCATGAGGAAGATTAGGGCTGTTCCATGCCCTTTAAAAATCTTTTTCGAAACATTAAAAACTCTTCTGATGGTAGTTATAAATATACCAATTGTAGGCTAACATTTATTTAGTACAATGTATTTTAAAATACTGGAAACACTGAGGTAGTTAAAGTTTTTTATTTCTTTGTAAAAAATTATCAATAAGAGATTGATCAGTGCTTGCTTTCTTCTCATCATGTTTTTGTTCAGTCACTATGTCGTGTCCAACTCTTTGGAGCACCATGGAATGCAGCATGCCAGTTTTCCCTGTCCTTCACTATCTCCTGGAGTTTGTTTAAACTTACTATGTGGAGCAAGCATCATTTCCATGCAAATTGTCGTACTCCTTTCTAAGTTTGGGTCATCTTCCAGTATTTACTTTTTGTACTTTCAATGTATCTCCAAGAGTTCCTTTAATGTGAAGTGTCTGACAGCATTACTTCATCTGGGACATCTTCATTCACAACCACTTTGCTCGTTTATATTTCTAAGTTCACCTTTACTGACTTGCTCTAGATACATATCTCAAGGCTCTTGAAGAAAAAAGTATCAGTAATTTCATGGTCAGCTATTTCTTCTCTAATTCCACCAATGTCCAATTTGACTAATACTTTCAGTATTACCACTTTTCTTTCTTTGATGCAATTTCATCTTCATTGGCCAATTTCCAGTTGAGAGTATCCATTTCTGTAAAACATCTCACATGGGTTTATTACTCAAAGGCAAGACAACTTTGCTGTCTGTGTGTGAACTGAGTATCAAATGTGCCTTTCAAATAAATGACATGACTACTCACTGATCATGATGCATAACTGTTATTTGCATAGTGATTTGTGACCTGAAAATATGGCAGCCGAGTTTGTACTTTTGCCATCATTCAGCTAACATACTATGATAACTGAAACTTGAACCTTGCTATTCAGGGACTGGTATTATTCAACTAAACTGTGGAAACTGAAATCGATGCCTATTACAACCATGCAGGTGAAAAGTGCCTTCCTGCTTTGCAAAACTGCAAAAAACATAAGTGGTAATTTCAGGAGATATTTATGATCTAAGGAGGATTTTTTTTAAGGGGGGAAATTACAGCCTGTCCATGTAATGATAGGAATGATCCTAAAGAAACAAATAAGTGGGCAATAGAGAAGGAGGATATATTTACTGACTTAACCTCCCTGCATAGGCAAAAAGGGGATAAAACCCAGTGTGTAAGTGCAGGGCTGGTTTTAGGAACACAAACAATTTTTTTCATTTTAAATACGAAGTGGAATACATGGTCATGGACACTGGTAGGCTGTGGTGGAAAAATAGGTTCTCTCTTGCTTGCTACTATTTTCTCAGCATAATAAAAAGCCAAGTCTTTAAATGAGAATAAAGAAGGACTTTGAAATAGTAAAGCCTTGAGGAAAGAAGAAACTATGCAATGTATTTTGTCTTGGAGAGAACAAAAGTGAATTGAAGATGGAAATGAAGTAAGATTTCTGAACACTCTAAGAACCGCTCAAGATTAGTGATTAAAGAGGTCTGTCAGCTTAGTCATGTGGTTTTCTCCAGTCATTTCTCTCTGTCTGAATCCTGTAAAGGAAACAAGCTTATTTTCCTCTCCTTATCTCCAACTAAAACCTCCCAGCCAGCAAGTTTATCGCTGAGATTCTATGCTCAGAGAATACAAATGGACTCCAGGACCACACATGTGCCCCAGCTCCTAAGACAGAGTTTCTCTCTTATCAAACCAAGTATATAATAGTCAAAGAAATCAAAAGCACAACCCAAGAAAGCTGTTATAGTTGTAACAATAAGTAGAAAAATACATTGATTTGTCCATCCCAGTTATTTAACATCAAACTGAACTAAAGATAAATATTTCTTAGAAAATTTTGAAGCAAGACACTCACAGATCAAATAATAATTTCTTTGTTCTTTCACCTAAACTTCTATGGCTTCCTGACTTTATTTTCCATACTGTGACTTTCATATAAATCCAAAAACTTGAAACAATTGAGTAGAATCTGAGGTGGCAAAATGCAGTAAAATAAACCAACTAAAAGAAAATCCAGAAGTCAGGCTGGGTTCAATGCATGGGCCATACAGTAAAAAGTCAACAAAGCAGGAATGTCTCTCTTTTTGTGTAATAATCACCACAGGAAAGTTAAAAATGCTGTGAAGACTTTGATGTCCTAGCAAAAAATATACCTTATATCTTTCTGAGATAAACGTAGTGTTTAAATAAAAGAAGAAATTTAATCAGAAAAGGAGTTGGCAAATGATTCTTCTCTGAATAACAAAACAAAAAGCCTCTTCTGAATTCCACCCATCTCCTTTATCCCACCCCAATTTTTTTTCCTTATCAGTACCAAATAAAGCCTAAAGACAAGGCTGCCCTTCCATCTCTCAACATACCCAGCTCTCCCCAACCTTGTGAGTTTCCCACACGTGTTGCAACTTCCGACTACACCACTTCACCCCATTACTTCTTTTAGCTGGATCCTATGCAACTGAACTGAGCATCAAAGAATTGATGCTTTTGAACTGTGGTGTTGAAGAAGACTCTTGAGAGTCCCTTGGACTGCAAGGCAATCAAACCAGCCAATCCTAAAGGAGATTGGTCCTGAATATTCACTGGAAGGACTGACAATGAAGCTGAAACTCCAATACTTTGGCCACCTGGTGAGAAAAACTGACTCATTGGAAAAGACCCTGATGCTGGGAAAGACTGAAGGGAGGAAGAGAAAGGGACCACAGAGGAGGCTGGATGGCATCACCAACTTAATAGACATGAGTTTGAGCAAGCTCCAGGATTTGGTGATGGACAGGGAGGCCTGGCATGCTGCAGTCCAAGGGGTTGCACAGAGTCGGACACAACTGAGCGACTGAACTGATACTGATATGCAACTTTCAGATCCCACCATAGGTATTATTTCTTCAAAGACCTTTCCTTTATTCCCCCAAATAATTTTAATTTCCCTCTCCTCTCCCTACCTCTGAACACACGTTATATTTTACTTCACAGGACATAGCACAATTTGTAATCAAACATTCTCAAACACTTATTTATCATCTGTGGCCCACACTGGATTATAAATGGGCAGGACTGAGTATGGTTTAGTCCTGGCATGGACAACAGCTAGCTCAGTGCCTGGAACATGGTGGGCAGGAATACTTATTCATAGACCAAGTACAATATTCACAAATAAGTACAGTACTTTTGACAGAAGATCATAATTGGAGGCAGAGGCTTATCTCCTGTGTTGAAAGGCATTGAAGAAAAAAATCAAGGAGAAAAAAAATAGAAGCCACTCAACTATTACTGGAGTACAAAACTGAGCAAGAGGTCCAGAGAAGCGACTAGAAGACATGACTGGGAGTTAGTTGACCTGATTCACAGTCCACAGCTCAGTCACTTAGCAGCCATGGAGACTTCGAGAAAGGAACAACCTCTCTTGACCTAAAATCTGAAAACACGGAAGGGGTATACTACGTAACATCTAAACAGAAGAGACTCTGACATCTCCCCTCTCATTTTTCAGATGCAACTTGCCACAGTATAGTTTAACAGCCCTGAACCTTGAAAGGTCATAGAAATCATATACAAACACACACGAAATAATTTTTTTTAATCTCAGGAGTTTTACTTGATTATCATCAGCCCCTGGCTTTATTCTAAATAGCTAAATTACCCATCTGGCTACCTCTTAAGGTCTCTGAATATTGAATTTCCCATTTCATCCTTCTATGTTATGTTTTGGCAAGACTCTCATATGGAAACAAAGAAAGTAATATTAGTACAAAGAAAAACATAATCTCCTATTATGTAGCATTATTAAAGTAGGACTATGTACATGACATTTTGCTCCCCAGGAAATCAATTATCATTATGTTCCATAAAAGGAGCTGAGAAGGAAAAACTAATTTTTTATAAAACATGTTTTGTCCTTTCTAATTAAAATTTCAGAATGCACATTTCTGATGAGGTATGCTTATGCACTATTTGTGCTTGAATCCTTCCTGTGTTTTGATTACAGACTTAGTTGTTGAAAGCTGCATTAGCTAGAACCCATTGACTATGTCATAAATAGAGCTTTTACTGAAAGAAAAAAAAAGTAGGAACATGCTTATGTAATGGAAAATCCAAGAATTTGTCTACATTCAGGCACAATAAGAACAGACATTCAAAACAGTGCCCTTGAAGAGCTGTTTTTTTCTCTTTCCACTGTTTCTTCTGCTTCCCTCTGTATTAACGGCAGTCTCTCCAAAAAGTGCTTTCCTTCAACTCCTGACCTCAGAAAGATAGGGCCACTTCTCTCTTCTCAACCTTCTCATCAGACCCAATGATAACTATCTCTTACTCCACTCCTTCCCATACAATTCCCAATGAAGAGAGGAAGATGCAAGAAATAGTAGCCAAATGGGAAACCAAATGGCCTCCTCTCCCCAAAATCAATCAAGATACAGCTCTCTGCTGATGCCTGAGAGCTGTAGGTTACAGCTTAGTCCTGGAGACCTTATTAAGGTGTCCTGCTTTCTCTTATTCCAACTGAAGATGGTGATTCTGAAAAGCCAGCCCTGGCTTATTGAGACAATCCACTTCAGAGACAGAAGAGGGAGAGGAGAAAACTTAAGCCTACCTCATAAAAGGAAGGATGATGCACAGGGACCCTACCAACTACAGGGTGAGCCCCAAAGAACAACCCCCTCAAATTCATCTGTTGGGGAAAAGGTGAGTTGAACGTAACCAGGACCTGGCAAAAAAAATTCCCCCTAAACATTTAGGCCCATCTCTGGAGGTTCAGCATGGTTCTGACACACAAATAAGATATCCAAATTTGAACTGCTTGAGGTTACACAGTAAGAAGAGGAGCAGAGGGAATTCATTTTCTGCAGAGAAGAACTGTGAGCCAGCCAAGCTGGAGGGGCTCCCTTCCACCAACACTCCCCACCAAGTGAAGCCTGTTTGTCCTAGGGCTAGATCCTGCCACAGTTCACTTTCCACTTATTTATAACCCAACCTTCAACAGAAGCTAATTTGTCCTCTGGAGTTTGTACTCTGTGATTGCCACCTGCGGCTACTGCCAACCATCTAATAGTGTTTTGATTTTGTTCACTGGCTTCAGGAATGGTATTTCCATTTCAATAAGTCAACTGGTGGATCTGCATTTTCTCACTGTTTGGAATCTAGAATATAACTATTTCAAGTGTATCAATGAAATGCACATTTCTTAATATACTTTTCATTTCTTACACTGTTTTTTTAAAAAATGTTCAAGCTATAATTTCTGTGCCCACTTGCTCCAGGTCACACCCTGACCTCTCCCATCTCTGTGACCATGAGACCTTGGCTCAGTGACCATTCCCTGCGGAGATTTCTTCAAACCCATACCTGGTCCTCACCCTCTCAGCTTTTCAGAGTAGCTAGATGCCATTCAACCAGTGTGAACTCTCTGGACTTCTCTTTCCTTTCTCTCAAAGTTTAATTAACATTCTCCTGCATCCTCTCCTCATTCTTCTTGAGAGGGGCCCTGTTTCAAGGCTGATGATTCTCTTGTGCTCTTGATCTCAAGCCTCCAATTTGTTCTCTCTCTCCCTTTTCTGCCTTCCCTCCGGATACTTCCCTCAGCCCAGAAATACACTTGTCTCTCCATTTAAAAAAGCAAACAATTCAATGAATACAAACTGAAAAATTTCCCTCAGATATTACTTTTTCATCAAGCAATCATTTCCTCTCTTTCCTATAAGTTTTAGATTGGTTAATAGCCAAGTCTTCCTTTGCTCTTTACCAATTCTCACCTCTGGTTTGCTCCTCATTGTTGTAACACAGCTTCCATAAATCTATTGTCTTTAGCTCCACTCCTCAGCTCATCTTTCATTCTAGTTAACTCTCATGAGGAGAGAGATCTTATGACAATTTTATCCAGCATTTCTCACATCTATACAAGTTTTATGCTCAGTTAATACTTGTTTAGTTAAAAGGAAACAGTGTCAGATTTCATTTTCTTGGGCTCCAAAATCACTGCAGATGATGACTGCAGCCATGAAATTAAAAGACGCTTGCTCCTTGGAAGAAAAGCTATAACAAACCTAGACAGCATATTAAAAAGCAG
The DNA here is from genome assembly GCA_007570785.1 of Antilocapra americana. Lineage (NCBI taxonomy): Eukaryota > Metazoa > Chordata > Mammalia > Artiodactyla > Antilocapridae > Antilocapra > Antilocapra americana. The sequence goes on along the minus strand of ML663611.1, from coordinate 336,666 downwards.
AGATATCACTTTGCCAACAAAAGTCCATATGGTCAAAGCTATGGTTTCTCCAGTACTCACGTACTGATGTGAGAAAAAAAGAAAGCTGAGCACTGAATAACTGATGCTTTTAAACTGTGGTTTTTGAGAAGACTCTTGAGAGTCCCTTGGACTGCAAGGAAATCCAACCAGTCCATCCTTAAGATCACATTAGTTAGGGACATCAGGACTACAAGCTATGTTTTGTCTGCCATGCATCCTATATCAGAGTTCAGAAACTAACAACTGGAAGTAATTTTAGAAGTATCAAGTTCAACCCTCCTTATCATTTCTTTTCCTAGAAAAATAAAAATTAGTAAGGCAGAAACGATGAATTGGTTTACACATGACCTGATTAGTGACATAAACAGGTTTCCTAGCCTCCTAACTCCAATACCTATGTTTTTTCTGCAACTGAATACTTGTCTACTCAACGGTTCCAGTTTAGCAGAATTTGATCCTATGAGAAACTAAGGTTATTGTCATTTTCTCCTTTTTGTTACCAGAAATTTCTTATGATCCTTTAAAAACTTAAAAGAAACCAGTGACATGATGGTGACTGGGGGAGAGGTGGATGGGATCAGTGAAGCAGAGCAGCCTCGGGTAAAGAAGAGCATTTACTACTGATATCATTTAGAATTGTCAGCATGTGGTAATAATAAAAGCAAGATCATATTTTGGTCAGTTTTATTACCATTTTCCAACTTAAAAAAACACACTACCTTATTGTCAACACATGGGGTGGCAATTCAAAACTGTGTCAGTTGTAGAACATGTTTCTCTGGGCTCTGAAAAGCACAAAAAGGACAAAAGAAGCAAATACACCCAAGCAGTAAATTACACCTAATGTAAAATGATCTATATTTCCTAATAAGAAGACCCTACAAATAAAAAATTTTGGCTCCCTTGACAATATAATATTTCAGGGCTGTAGATGAAAGAGTAAAACCACTCCATAAAAGTAGAATTTGTTCATTTTGTTATATATGTATTTTAAAGTATTTGTGTCAGTTCAGTTCAGTTGCTTAGTCATGGCCAACTTTTTGTGACCCCATGGACTGCAACATGCCAGGCCTCCCTGTCCATCACTATCTCCAAGAGTTTGCTCAAACTCATGTCCATTGAGTCAGTGATGCCATCCAACCATCTCATCCTCTGTTGCCCCCTTTTCCTCCTGCCCTCACTCTTTCCCAGCATCAGGGTCTTTTCCAGTGAGTGAACTCTTTGCTTCAAAGTATTGGAGTTTCAGCTTCAGCATCTGTCCTTCAAGTGAATATTCAGGGTTGATTTCCTATAGGACTAAGTGATATGATCTCCTTGCTATCCAAGGGACTCTCGAGAGTCTTCTCCAGCAACACAATTTGAAAGCATCAATTCTTTGGTGCTCAGCCTTCTTTATGGTCCACTCTCACATCCATACAGGTGTATGATGTAAAAACCATGTAAAATGACAATAAACATGGGCAATTTTAAAACACTTAATTTTTCCCCATTCTTACATTGCACAAAACTATTTATTCAAGCTCTTCACATGCAACCTTGATAGCATTGCCTACCTTATCAATAGAACCACTGAACAGTTTCCAGAGTATATCATCTTCATTTCCTTACAAATTATTAAATATTTCACATTTTCTTTGAATCTCTGTAGGATGTTATCACCAGAAAATTTACACAAGACAACAAAATTAGTCATTCCCATAAACTCTAAAAAATTTGTTTAAATTGGAGTAAAATTGCTTTACAATGTTGTGTTAGCTTTTCCTGTACAACAACATGAATCAGCCATATATATGTATATATTCCCTCCCACTTGAGCCTCCCTCCTGCCACCCACCACTCCACCCCCTGCATCATCACAGAGCACTAAGTTGAGCTCCCTGTGATATATAGCAGCTTCCCACTAGTTCTCTGTTTAATAATGGTAGTATACATAGGTCAGTGCTACTATTTCACTTTTTCCCACCCTCTCCTTCACTCTGCTGTGTCCACAGTTCTATATTTCTGTCCTGCAAATAGGTTTATTAGTACCATTTTTCTAGACTCCATATGTATGTGATCAGTCAGTCAGTCAGTTCAGTCGCTCAGGTGTGTCCAACTCTTTGCCACCCCATGAACTGCAGCACGCCAGGCCACCCTGTCCATCATCAACTCCCGGAATCCACCCAAACCCATGTCCATCGAGTCAGTGATGCCATCCATTCATCTCATCCTCTATCTTCCTCTTCTCCTCCTGCCACCAGTCCTTCCCAACATCAGGGTCTTTTCCAATGAGTCAACTCTTCCCATGAGGTGGCAGTTTCAGCTTCAACATCAGACCTTCCAACAAATACCCAGGACTGATCTCCTTTAGGATGGACGTGTTGGATCTCCTTGCAGTCCAAGGGACTCTCAAGAGTCTTCTCCAACATCATAATTCAAAAGCATAAATTCTTTGGTGCTCAGCCTTTTTCACTGTCCAACTCACACAACCATACATGACTACAGGAAAAACCATAGCTTTGACTAGACGAATCTTTGTTGGCAAAGTAATGCCTCTGCTTTTCAATATGCTATCCAGGTTGGCCATAACTTTCCTTCCAAGGAGTAGGCATTTTTGATTTCATGGCTGCAATAACCATCTGCAGTGATTTTGGTGCCCTCCAAAAAAAAAAGTCTGACACTTTTTCCACTGTTTCCTCATCTATTTCCCATGAAGAGATGGGACCAGATGCTATGATCAGTCAAGGGCTTTGGCATAGTCAATAAAGCAGAAGTAGATGTTTTTCTGGAACTCTCTTGCTTTTTTGATGATCCAGCAGATGTTGGCAATTTGATCTCTGGTTCCTCTGCCTTTTCTAAATCCAGCTTGAACATCTGGATGTTCACAGTTCATGTATTGCTGAAGCCTGACTTGGAGAATTTTGAGCATTACTTTACTAGTGTGTGAGATGAGTGCAATTGTGTGGTAGTTTGAACATTCTTTGGCATTGCCTTTCTTTGGGATAAGAATGTAAACTGACCTTTTCCAGTCCTGTGGCCATTGCCAAGTTTTCCAAATTTGCTGGCATATTGAGTGCAGCATTTTCACAGCAACAACTTTTAGGATTTGAAATAGCTCAACTGGAATTCCATCACTTCCACTAGCTTTGTTTGTAGTGAGGCTTTCTATGGCCCACTTGACTTCACCTTCCAGGATGTCTGGCACTAGCTGAGTGTGAGTGATCACAGCATTGTGATTATCTGAGTCGTGGAGATCTTTTTTGTAACGTTCTTCTGTGTATTCTTGCCACCTCTTCTTAATATCTTCTGCTTCTCTTAGATCCATACCATTTCTGTCCTTTATCGAGCCCATCTTGGCATGAAATGTTCCCCTGGTATCTCTAATTTTCTTGAAGAGATCTCTAGTCTTTCCCATTCTGTTGTTTTCCTCTATTTCTTTGCATTGGTCACTGAGGAAAGCTTTCTTATCTCTCCTTACTATTCTTTGAAATTCTACATTCAGATGGGAATATCTTTCCTTTTCTCCCTTGCTTTTCGCTTCTCTTCTTATCACAGCTATTTGTAAGTCCTCCTCAGACAGCCATTTTGCTTTTTTACATTTCTTTTTCTTGGGGATGGTCTTAACCCCTGTCCCCTGTACAATGTCATGAACCTCTGTCCATAGTTCATCAGGCACTCTGTCTACCAGATCTAGTCCCTTAAATCTATTTCTCACTTCCACTGTATAATTATAAGGGATTTGATTTAGGTCATACCTGAATGGTCTAGTAGTTTTCCCTATTTTCTTCAATTTCAGTCTGAATTTGGCAATAAGGAGTTCATGATCTGAGCCACAGTCAGCTCCCAGTCTTATTTTTGCTGACTGTATAGAGCTTCTCCATCTTTGGTTGCAAAGAATCGAATCAATCAATCTGATTTAAGTATTGACCATCTGGAGATGTCCATGTGTAGAGTCTTCTCTTGTGTTGTTGGAAGAGGGTGTTTGCTATGACCAGTGCATTCCCTTGGAAAAACTCTATTAGCCTTTGGCCTGCTTCATTCTGTACTCCAAGGCCAAATTTGCCTGTTACTCTAGGTGTTTCCTGACTTCCTACTTTTGCATTCCAGTCCCCTATAATCAAAAGGACATCTTTTTTGGGTGTTAGTTCTAAAAAATATTGTAGGTCTTCATAGATCCGTTCAGCTTCAGCTTCTTCAGCATTACTGGTTGGGGCATTAGGCTTGGATCACCGTGATATTAAATGGTTTGCCTTGGAAATGAACAGAGATCATGCTGTCACTTTTGAGATTGCATCCAAGTACTGCATTTTGGACTTGTTTGTTGACCATGATGGCTACTCCATTTCTTCTAAGGGATTCCTTCCCACAGTAGTAGATATAATGGTCATCTGAGTTAAATTCACCCACTCCAGTCCATCTTAGTTTGCTGATTCCTAGAATGTTGATGTTCACTCTTGCCATCTCCTGTTTGACCACTTCCAATTTGCCTTGATTCATGGACCTAATATTTCAGGTTCCTATGCAGTATTGCTCTTTACAACATCAGACCTTGGTTCTATCACCAGTCACATCCACAGCTGGGCATCAATTTTGCTTTGGCTCCATCCCTTCTTTCTTTCTGAAATTATTTATCCACTGATCTCCAGTAGGATACTGGGCACCTACCAACCTGGGGAGTTCAATTTTTATTATCCTATCTTTTTGCCTTTTCATACTGTTCATGAGGTTCTCAAGGCAAGAATACTGAAGTGGTTTGCCATTCCCTTCTCCAGTGGACCACAATCTATCACGTATGTGATAATATACAATAGTTGCTGTTTTATCTCTTACTTCTCTCTGTATGACAGACTCTAGGTTCATCCACAACACTACAAATGACTGAGTAACATTCTTTTTCATGGCTGAGTAACATTCCCCTGTTATATGCCCAACATATTTTTTATCCATTTATCTGCCAATGGACATTTAGGTTACTTCCATGTCCTGGTTATTGTAAATAGCACTGCAATGAACATTGGGGTACATGAGTCTTTTTGAATTATGATTTTCTCAGGGTATGTGACCTGTAGTGGGAATTCTGGGTCATATGGTAGTTTTATTCCAGGTTTCTTAAGGAACCTCCATACTATTCTCCACAGCAGTTGTATCAGTCTACATTCCCATCAACAGTACAAGAAGGATCCTGTTTCTTGACATCTTCTCCAGCATTTATTGTTTGTAGATATGTCATGATTAAGTGGAGATTACACCAGGGACGCAAGGAATCTTTAACATATGCAAATAAACCAATGTGATAAAACCACATTAACAAATTGAAAGATTTAAAAAATGATAATTTCAATAGATGAAGCAAAAGCTTTTGACAAAATCCAATACCAATTTATGATAAAGCTCTCAAAAAAGGGGGGAGCATAGAAGGAACTTACCTCAACATAATAAAGGCCATATATGACAAACCCATAGTGAAAATTATTCTCAATGATAAAAACCTGAAAGCATTCCCTCTAAGATCACAAACAAGACAAGGCTGCTCACTCTCAGCATTATCATTTGGCATAGTTCTGGAAGTCCATGGTAATCAGAGAAGAGAAAAAAATAAAAGGAATCTAGATTAGAAAAGAAGTATAACTTTTACTGTTTGCAGATGACATGATACTATACACAGAAAATTCTAAAGATGGCATCAGAAAACTACTAGAGCTAATCAATGAATTCAGTAAAGTCACAGGGTACAAAGTTAACATAAAGAAATATCTTGCATTCCTATGCACTAACAGCAACAAATCAAAAAGAGAAATTAAGGAAAAGTCCCATTCAACACATCAAAAATAATAAAATACTTAGAAATAAATATACCTAAGGAGAAAATGATCTGTATTCAGGAAACAGTGAAATAAATCAAAAACAACACACATAGATGAAGAAATACATCATGTCTTTGGATTGGAAGAATCAATATTGTGAAAATAACTATACTCCCCAAAGCAATCTACAGATTTAATACAATTCCTATCAAATTACCAATGGAATTTCTCACAGAAATAGAATAGAAAATTTTACAATTTTAATAAAAACACAAAAGACCCCAAATAGCCAAAGTTATCTTGAGAAAGAAAAATGGAGCTGGAGAAATCAACCTTCCTAACTTCAGACTATACTACAAAGCTACAATAATCAAGACAATGTGGTACTGGCACAAAAACAGAAATATAAATCAATGGAACAGGATAAATAGCCTATAAATAAACCTACACACTTATGGACACCTTACATTTGACAAAGGAAGCAAGAATATACAATGGAGAAAAGATAGCCTCTTCAATAAATGGTGCTGGGAAAACTGTACATCTATATGTAAAAGAATGAAATTATATGGAATTTAGAAAGATGGTTATGAGAACCCTGCATGTGAGACAGCAAAAGGAATGCAGATGTATAGAACAGACTTGTGGACTCTGTGGAAGAGGGCAAGGGTGGGATGATATGGGAGAATGGCATTGAAACATGTTAATTATCATATGTGAAATCAATTGCCAGCCCAGGGTTGATGCTCGGGGCTGGTGCACCAAGATGTCTCAGGGGGAGGGAATCAGGAGGGAGGAGGGAGGGGGGTTCTGGAGGGGGAGCATATGTAAACCCATGGCGGTTTCATGTCATTGTATGGCAAAACCAACACAATAAAGTAAAGAAAAGTTTTTAAAAAAATAAAAAAGTTCAAAAAAAAAAGAATGAAATTAGACTTCCTAACACCATACACAAAAATAAATTCAAGATGGATTAAAGAATTAAATGGAAGGCCAGAAACTATAAAACTCTTAGCAGAAAACATAGGTAGTACACTCTTTGACATAAACTGCAGCAAGATCTTTTTTGACCCACCTCCTTGAGTAATGGAAATAAAAACAAACAGGACCTAATTAAACTTCAAAACTTTTGCACAGCAAAAGAAACCAGAAACAAGATGCAAAGACAATCTTCAGAGTAGGAGAAAATATCTGCAAATGAAGCAACGGAGAAAAGATTAATCTCCAAAATATACAAGCAGCACATGCAGTTCAATATATCAAGAAAAGACATTTTAATTAGAGAAATGGAAGCCCATAAACTTTTAAACAGTGGCTTTCATTTTGTTTTGTTTTTACTTTGTACTGTAGTTGATAATTTTTTGCTGGAAAGTTTTACTGTATTGCTTTTTATTTTATTTTTTTAACTAATTAATTTATTATTTTCTTTACATTATCATGTTGGTTTTGCCAGACATTGACATGAATCCACCATGGGTATACATGTGTTCCCCTTCCAGAACCCCCCTCCCACCTCCCTCCCGATTCCATCCTTCTGGGTCATCCCCTTCACCAGCTTTCACTTTAAGAGAATTAACGGCAAATTTGATAAGATTTGGACTAAGAAATGAAAACAGATCCAAATACCTGTAAAATAGACTATGTTGTGAAAACTTTGAGTGCTGATTAAATTATTTACTTTTAATTTTTAGGCTAGGCAGAATATTAGAATTTAAATAAATGAGAGAAATGTAACTCTTATCTTTAGCCTTCTATAGCACCTTGGGCAAATCAACTAGACTTGTTAGGTTTATTTTCTTAACTGTAAAATGAGATGCTTAAATCCCAGGTTCCTATAAAATTCTATGAAGATGACATTTTAAAAAGTTATGTGAAAAAGACATCTGAATTTAACTGTCTGTCAAAAGACATATTCAGAGTACATGAACCAACTAAAAAGCCAAAAAATGGGTGGAGGGACGGAGGGGAAACAATCCATATTTTTAACAATAGGTAAAGAGGCACTTCAGAAGAAAAAGACATTCATATTCCCAATAAGCACACAAAAAGATGCTCAGCTTTGGTCATAAGAAATGCAAACTGAAAATGCAATGTGGTAACACTATCTCCCACTAGGATGATTTTTTTTTTTAATTACCAAGTAGTTGCAAAGACATAGAGCAAATGGAACTAATGGGAATGTAAAATGGTACAGCCATTTCATAAAACTGTCGGTATCTGCAAAATCTGAACATGACCCAGCACTTCCACTCTTAGGTGTATGTCAAACAACATAAAATATTCACAGAAGCTTTATGCATAACAGGCAAAAACTAGAGACAACCTCAATGTCCATCAGTAGTAGAATGAGTAAACTAATTGTAATGTTATATACTGAAACATATATACAATTATGAAAAAGACTGAATTTCTGCTACATTCAACAGCATGCATGAATCTCAGAGACATTAACAATGTGAAAAAGAAGCCAGACACAAAAGAATATTTCCATTATGTGCAGTTCAAAGACAAGAAAAATTAATCCTTGGTGACAGAAATCAAAATAGTGGTTACCTTTGGGAGCAGAATACTGATTGGGAGACTGAGAATGTTTTTTTGTTTGTTTTAATTTTTTTAATTTTATCTATTTATTTTCTTTATATTATTGTGTTGTTTTTGCCATACATGGACATGAATCCGCCATGGGTATACATGTGTTCCCCTTCTAGGACCCCCCTCCCACCTCCCTCCCGATTCCGTTCCTCTGGGTCATCCCGGTGCACCAGCCCTGAGCACCCTGTATCAAGCATCAAACCTGGGCTGGCAATTGATTTCACATATGATAATTTACATGTTTCAATGCCGTTCTCCCGTATCATCCCACCCTTGCCCTCTCCCATAGAGTCCAAAAGACTGTTCTCTACATCTGCGTTTCTTTTTGCTGTCTCGTTTACAGGGTTATCATTACCATCTTTCTAAATTCCATATATATGTGTTAGTATATTGTATTGTTGTTTTTCCTTCTGGCTTACTTCACTCTGTATAATAGGCTCTAGTTTCATCCACCTCACTAGAACTGATTCAAATGTATTCTTTTTAATGGCTGAGTAATATTCCATTGTGTATATGTACCACAGCTTCCTTATCCATTCGTCAGTTGATGGGCATCTAGGTTGCTTCCATGTCCTGGCTATTGTAAACAATGCGGCGATGAACATTGGGATATATGTGTCTCTTTCAATTCTGGTTTCCTCAGTGTGTATGCCCAGCAGTGGGATTGCTGGGTCATATGGCAGTTCTATTTCCAGTTTTTAAATTTTGATTTAGATTGTATTTTTATGGTTTTATTCATTTATAAAAATGCATTAAGTTTTATTATATCTGTTGTTAATTAAAAATAGATTTATAAAAATGTATCATTTTACAGTACTATATGATATCAAGTGAATTAGAAGACAACTGCTGCTTGGCAGGAACGCTATGACAAACCTAGACAGTGTGCTAGAAAGCAAAGACATCACTTTGCCAACAAAGGTCCATATAGCCAAGGCTGTGGTCTTTCAGTAGTCATGTACAGAGAGCTCTGGACCATTAAGAAGGTAGAGTACTGAAGAACTGATGCTTTCAAACTGTGGTGCTGGAGAAGACTCAAAAGTCCCTTGGACAGCATGGAGGTCAGTCTTAAAAGAAATCAACCCTGAATACTCATTGGAAGGACTGATGCCAAAGCTGGAGCTTCAATACTTCTGCCACCTGATGTGAATGGCTGACTCACTGGAAAAGACTCTGATGCTGGGAAAGATTGAAGGCAGGAGGAGAAGAGGGCAACAGAGGATGAGATGGGTGGATGACATCACTAATTCAATGGACACGAGCTTGGGCAAACTCAGGAAGATGGTGAGAGACAGGGAAGCCTGGCATGCTGCAGACCAGGGTGTCTCAAAGAGTCAGATACAACTTGGCAACTGAACAACATGTCAAAAAATTCACCCTCCAAATTTTTATAAGTGAAAAGAGATATATCTGAAGTTTGCTAACTCATTCAGTAAGGATCATGTCTGCAAGTTGGGATTCCCAATCCAGAGAAAATAGCCCCATTGGGATGAAGCCCTAAGGCATCATCAAGAGTAACAAGAAAGAGATTGATGATAACTTTGATGACATGAACCTCTCTGAGTGCCTCCTCCATGACTTCTACAGTTATGGTTTTGAGACACCTTCTGCCATCCAGCAATGAACCATTCTTCATTGTATCAAAGACTATGATATCACTGCTCAAGCCCAATCTGGGATTGGTAAAATGGCAACCTTTGCCATATCAATTCTTCAACAGAATGAATTGGATTTAAAGACCACCTAGCAGCCATTCAGAGTTGGCTCAGCAGATACAGAAGGAAGTCACAGCATTAGGAGATTATATGGGTGCCCTTGTCATGCCTCCACTGGGGGTACACCCACTGTAAGTACTAATGTGTGTGCTGAGGGGCAGAAGTTACAGGTAGAAGCTCCCATTTCACTGTGGCTACCCTAGGCTATAGGTTTTATATGCCTAACCAGAGACACCTTTCTCTCAAACACATCAAGATATTTATACCAGATGAAGTTGATGAAATGATTAAAGACCAGAAGATCTATAACATATTCCAGAAGTTTAGTAGCAAAACGCAGGTGGTTCTGCTGTCAGCTACAATGCCTTCCAATGTGCTTGAAGTCACCAAAAAGTTCATGAGGGATGCAATTCAAATTCTTGTCAAGAAAGAAGAGTTGACCCTGGAGGGTATCCACCAATTCCACATTAATGTGGAATAAGAGAAGTGGAAATCAGACTCACTGTGTGACTTAAACAAAACCTTGACCATTACACAGGAAATCATCTTCATCAACACCTGAAGGAAGGCCCACTGGTCCGCTAAGAAGATGCAAACCTGAGACTTCATGTCTCTTCCATGAGCAGAGATATGAACCAAAAAACTGAGATGTAATCATGCGGGAATTCCCCTCTGGCTCTAGCAGGGTGTTGATTACCGTTGACCTACTGGCTAGAGGTATCAATGTGCAGCAGGCTTCCTTAGTCATAAACTATGACCTTCCCACCAACAGGAAAAAGTGCATCCATATGATCAGTCATGGTGAATGTTTTGGTCATAATAGTGTGGCTATTAACATGGTGACAGACCTTGGAGACAACTTCTGCAAAAACTCCAGCAAAGAGCTGCCCCTCAAGACAGCTGACCACATCTGATAGGAGCTGTTCTACTATCTAGCCCCAGCCAGGAATCAACCTTGGGAGACCAAGGAGCAGCAAGAAGGGGGAGGAAGGGAGGCAAGGGGTGGACATCTTGCCATTTTTTTTCCTTGAATAAATGTTGCTTTTTGAGGCAAAAGAAGAAACCAGGAACCTTCTGGGTTTTCCTTTGGGGATAAACCCAAAAGCCCTAATCAATTTCCCTAATCTAGTCAACCCCTGAACTCCAGAGGCTCTCTCCACCCTAGCTGAACTCTTCTGGAAAATGATTCAAGGGTGGGGAGAGGGCCATATGCTGGCACTCCATTTTACATGCTGGACCAAATCTGGAGGGAGGACACCTGAGTGAGCTGACCAGGGGACCGCCCCCAGGTGATGGGATAGCCACTGTTACATTGCTTTGTATAGTACCAATCTGTATATACCAATTCAGGAAATCAATTAAATGAGTTGGAGATTAAATGACTTGGAAACTGAAAAAAAATATTCTTTTAATTACTATTTCTTCAGTTTAAGTATCAAATTTAATATTTTATTTTTAAATCAAGTGTTTAGCATGTGATCCCATTTTTCTAAAATTATTTCTACTTATATAGCCAAATATACAATATTCACAAATTATTCACCAAATGTTAGTGATTTTTTTCCAGATGGTGAAATTGAGACAATAACTTACTTTCGTCATAGACTTTTCTATATTGTTTGATTTTTTATAATGGAATGTATAATTTTAACAAAAATCATAGAGCCATTATGCTTTAAGAAAAATGAATAAAGCTGTTTTGATAACATGCCTGGCAACTGGCCCTGGGAAAGATAATCAGTAGAGTTTGGGTAACTCAGTATTGGCAACAAAACCCATAGCTAGCATCATTCTAAAATCCCTGCCTCCTTTTTGTTCCTTTCTGTTCACCAGCTACACTGTTGTTAATGACTGAGGATACCACTAAGAAGTTCTGTAGCTCATCTCAGGGCTGAATCTGTTCCATGAGCCCATGGCTACCATATGATTCAGCAATTCCACTCTTGGGCATATATTTAGAGAAAACCATAATTTGAAAAGACAGGTACCCCAGTGTTCACTGCAGCACTATTTACAATAGCCAAGACATGGAAGAAATCTTAATGTCCGAAGATGAAAGAACAGATAAAGAAGATGTTATACATACACACACAATGGAATATTACTCAGCCACTAAAAAGAATAAAAATAATGTCCCTTGAAGCCATATGGATGGACCTAGAACTTGTTATACTGAATGATACAAGTCACACAGAGGTGGACAATATCATATGATATTGATTAAAGGGGGAATCTTAAAAAAAATAGTACAACTGAACCTATTTTAAAGACAGCAACAGAGTCACAGATATAGAAAATAAACTTATGGTTGCCATGGGGAAGGGGAGGAAGGATAAACTGGGAGATTGGGACTGACATATACACACCACAGTATATAAAATAGGAAACTAATAAGAACATACTGTATAGCATGGGTAACTCTACTCAATACTCTCTAAGGACCTATATGGAAATGGAACCTAAAAATGAGTGGCTATATGTACAACTGATTTACTCTGCTATTCACCTGAAACTAACACGTTATAAATTAACTATACTCCAATAAAAATTAACTTTAAAGAAAGATCCTTTGGCTATTCTTCCCCTACTGCTGTCACCCTTACACTTCTCCCAGTCACCTCTCCCACAGCTGCAATTATGACCTACCTGTCCAGGTCCTTTAGCCATTCACACTGCTGTGAACAGGATGCCTCTTCCTACTTAGACAGGCTCTAACACATATGTCCTTTCTCCTCCCTGAGTCAAGCTGAACCCATGACACTAGGAGGTCTGAATACATGATATTATTCCCCACAGCAGAGAGCTGTTGACCCCCACATCGTGGATATTTGTCAAAGCTGGCGCTATTATTTTTTACAGTCTGATTATCTTTCCTACCTGGGGGAAGGAGTTTTCCTTTGTAGATCATTTTTAAGAGACAAGGTCTCACTCCTCTCCCATAAAAGACAAAAAATGTTCTTTGCGGCTATTAGCAGAGAATGTATCTTCAACTACGCCAGTAGGAACTTCCACTGAAGGCTTGGAACCCTGAGGGAGCTATGTAAGGTGCAGGCCCATCTGGTTGCTCATAAGTTGAGATTCCACGGATGATGGCAAGTGTCTCCCTGTGACAGCACCAGTGGCATTCTACCAGACTTTTCTGAGACATGAATTTGAGTATTTTCAGATACCCAAAGTTGCTTGGTTCATCACTATTCGCCAAGTCTGATTCTTCTGTAAGCTACCAAATACAAATTTCCAGTAGATATCTTTTCTCTCAGAGCTGTCCAGATTTTGCCTCTTTTGTTTGTAATTAGAAACTCTACTGTTCATGGGGTTCTCAAGGCAAGAACTTCTAGATGTTTAAGCCGGATTTAGGAAATGCAGAGGAATCAGAGATGAAATTGCCAGCATCCGTTGGATCATAGAAAAAGCAAGAGAGTTCCAGAAAAACATCTACTTTGTGTTTTATGGACTATGCCAAAGCCTATCCACTGTGTGGATCACAACAAACTGTGGAAAATTCTTAAAGAGATGAAAATTCCAGACCACCTGGCCTGTCTCCTGAGAAATCTGTATGCAGGTCAAGAAGCAACAGTCAGAACTGGACATGGAACAAAAGGCTGGTTCCAAATCAGGACAGGAGTATGTCAAGGCTGTATATTGTCACCTTGCTTATTTAGCTTATATGCATAGTGCATCATGTGAAATGCCAGGCCAGACGAAGCACAAGCTGGAATCAAGATTTCTGGGAGAAATATCGATAACCTCAGATGTGCAAATGACACCTCCCTTGTGGCAGAAAGTGAAGAACTAAAGAGCCCTCTTGAGGAAAGTGAAAGAAGAGAGTGAAAAAGCTGGCTTAAAACTCAATATTCAGAAATCTAAGATCATGACATCTGGTCCCATCATTTCATGGCAAATAGATGGGGAAACAATAGAAACAGTGACAGACTTTATTTTCTTGGGCTCTAAATCATTACAGATGGTGATTGCAGCCATGAAGCTAAACTTGACTTCCTGCTTGCTCCTTAGAAGAAAAGCTATGACCAACCTAGACAGCATGTTGAAAAACAGAAACATTACTCTGCCAACAAATGTCCATCTAGTCAAAGCTATGGTTTTCCCAATACTCATGTATGGATGTGAGAGTTGGACTAAAGAGGAAGCTGAACACTGAAGAACTGATGCTTGTGAATGGTGTGCAGTGGTGGAGAAGACTCTTGAGAGTCCCTTGGACTGCAAGTAGACCCAATCAGTCCATCCTAAAGGAAACCAACCCTGAATATTCACTGAAAGGGCTGATGCTGAATCTGAAGCTCCAGTACTTTGGCCACCTGATGTGAAGAACTGACTCATTTGAAAAGACCCTGATGCAGGGAAAGATTGGGGGCAGGAGGAGAAGAGAACTGTGGAAAACATCCAGATGTCTTTTAGAAGCCTTGAGAAGCAACATGAAATATGGTTTAAAGTAACCGAAGCACATGGGCTGATCAGCTGAGGTCAGTGAGCCCCTTATGAGCAGTGGGAGGGCAGGAGGCGCAGACTCAGGAATAACAGCTCAGCACAAGTCGGAATGCTGCTCGCACACGTCCTGATTGTTCTCCTGACGTTCTTGCAAGGGCCTCTGCCCCTGGCAGTGTGACGCCCTCGGTACTAGGAGGCAACATAAAGTACAAGGAAGAACATTAACTCTGGGATGTGACTGGGGGCGTGGAGACCATATGTTCTCTATAAAACTAGACACTTCTGGCATATCAATAACTCAATAAAGGCGATGTGCAATTGGTCAGTGGGACTCTTAATCCTTGAGGTCTTGAGTCCCCTGGTCACATCTTTCTTGCTATTCTGTCTCTGCATTTTCTTATGTTCCGCCACACCCATCTCTCGCCCTGTTTAGCTGAGCTGGTCTCAGCAGGGGATGGCAGAGGATGAGATGGTTGGATGGAATCACTGACTGGATGGACATGAGTTTGAGCAGACTCCAGGAGTTGGTGATGGACAGGGAGGCCTGGCATGCTGCAGTCCATAGGGTTGCAAAGCGTTGGACATGACTGAGTGACTGAACTGGACAGAAAGCCTAATCTCCCTTCCTTTTAACTCTCTTCCTATAAAACAAAGAAACTTATCATGACATGAAATACCCTTACAAATCCTAACACGTGAAATTATCTATTACTAATAGTCCTTCCTTCATAAAATGTCTCCCCCCAAACATATTATTCATTGTGGTGATAAAAAACTAGCTCTCAGGTTGCAAGAAGTATTTTGTTTTTAAAGAAACTAAATCTCCCTGAATGCTGTTCACATTCATCTTCAAGGAAGGTAACTAATACCATTGTTTAGTCTGAAATGAACCATACAAAAAAGATTGTGTGTTTTTTTATATGACATAACCACATTTATTTTTTTTATTAGTTTTGCCATACAATGACATGATATTGCCATGGGTTTAAAAAAAAAAGATTGTGTTCTCTGTGATGTAGTGAACTAGTAATTACTGTTCAATAAGTATTATTCAATAACTATGACACTGCACCAATTTTGTAGATCTTTTTTTTTACAATACTTACATAGAACTAAAGCTTATTTATTGTTAACTATCTTTGTGAGTCTGTTACTACACTGCCAAAGAGCTAATAGCCACTTTGTTATCTTGCTTTTGAGTTTGTTGACTTCTTCAGCTAGACAAATATTTAAAAGATTTATAATGAAACTCATTATAGTTTTGTGTAGAAGGGTGAAATATAAAAAAAGCTCAGGCTCCTCTATGTGATTCCTATCTCTAAGCCAAGGCAAAGACTCAGTAGTGATCATTTTACTTTGACAATGTGTTTAAGTTTAAAAGGGACATATATAAGCATTATACCTATAAAAAAATTCCCACATAAAGAATAACTAATAATCCCATAACATGCTTTGTATCTTTATCCATCTATTAAATTCTACTGCAACTTCTTTAATTTATCCTCCTACGAGTTGATCAGGGTTCATAGTCCCAGACAACAGAGTTTTCTTTACCTGGTTAAAGGAGAAAGGAATTACTCAGTGATATGAATCGTTCATAAAATTGCTGAGTGAGCTGTGGAAACAGACCATGTGGTGACTTCAGTAACCACAGCACAGAACTGGGCCTTTCAAGGAGTTTCTATCTTTATGCTACCTCCACTCGATGGATTCATGTTTCTATCAGTTGGCTGGTGTTAGACCTTCCCAATAACAATATTTCAAGCTCCAAAATTATGCAACCTCCTCTAGTTTTCCACCCAGGCAAATTGGATCTTCATAGTCTGCCTCTCACGAAACTCAGCTTCATATCAGTTTTGTTTTGTTTTGGTTAGCTTTTACATTTGTGTGAATGCATCTGTACATAGTACAGGCCCTAACTCACATATTATGGGAGTTTGGGGAAATGTTGGTTTTGGATTTTCAGCTCTTACATTATGAAAGAACTTCCCTTGTGGCTCAGCTGGAAATGAATCTGTCTGAAGTGTGGGAGACCTGGGTTCGATCCCTGGGTTGGAAAGATCCCCTGGAGAAGGGAAAGGCTACCAACTCCAGTATTCTGGCCTAGAGAATTCCATGGACTATATAGTCCATGGGGTCTCAAAGAGTTGGACACGACTGAGGGACTTTCACTTCACATTATGAAAAGATATAATAGAAAGGAGTTGAAAGAAGAGTCGAATCAAGCCTAATCTGTAATATACTTCATAATCACTTTCACATGTTTCTACCAAAGCCAGAAGAATCTTTAAAATGAAACCCTAATGTTTCCCCCCACCTCATAAAATCCTTCTGGAAATCTACAAATACTCAACATGGTAATTCCTCAGCGTGATTTATAGACCTTTCATAATCTGACCCTGTACAGGTCTCTAGCCTCATTTCTTTCCCTCATACATGCACTTTTCTCTCAACAAATTAGACATTATTTGGTTACAAGCCTCCCAATTTTTGCAGAATCTGTTCCCTCTGCATGGAACTTCTGTCTCTGTCATTTCCTCTAATTCCTACTAGCACTTCAAATTAGATTTCATATTATCACTTGTTTCCAAATATTTCCACCTCATATAATCTTACTCATCTGATTTTCTATAATACTCTAGGCATATTGATATGGCACAGACTTCTGCATTAAACCATAACTAAGGCAAGAATTAAAATCTATTACCTCTATAACTCCAGTATTTACCCCAATGTCGAACATATAAAAAGATTTTAAAAATAAATGGAGAATGAATAAATGAGTGTAGTTAAATGCAATGCTATTGTGGCACAGGGCTAAGGCAGGGAGTTTCCAAACATGTGCTTAGGAATAGAGTTATAGGTGACAGTGCTTTCATAAAAACAGATGGAATAAAAATCAGCAATATTGTCTAATCTCTTTGATTTACAGAGGAGGAAATAAAGGAGCATTAAGTCATTTTCTCAAGATCACACAAATATAATCTGAGCAGGATACACAAGTGTTTCATTTCTAATTTCTTCCTTGAATAACTCTGGACCACTGACACAGTCAAGCAGACATAAGCCAGTCCAGAGTCTAAAGAATTAGGTTTTAAAAGTCAGGTAGGGACTTAAATGTTTGAGTCTATTAAGAATGAACTCATGTACTTTCAAGCAAACTATTCTCAGGAGACTCTCTAGAGTCCTTTCTCAAAATGACTTTAGAGTTTACAACTAATCTTTGTGACTTTTAAGCAGAAAACTAAATAAAGCTGCTAAAGGACAGGGAGGCCTTGCGTGCTATGGTTCATGGGGTCACAAAGAGTCAGACATGACTGACAGACTGAACTGAGCTGAACTGAAAGGATATAATGAGATAAAGTATGAAAAAGGAAATGCAAGGCATTATCATGATTAAATATGTTTCTCCATATAACAAAATATCTGCCCTATGCTAGAAAGTGAATAAGTACCTTTTAAAAAATTATAGATTTGTAATTCATTTTATGAGGCTCCATATATCTTGGCTTAAGAGGAAAAAATTGAGAGAAAAGCTGTCTATCCTGGTAAAGATTGTGACTCACTATTTCTTTTCCTGACAAAAAATTGGGCATGCCTCCAAACAGAAGAAAAATAATTTTAAAATATTTTTGTTTTTGTACTTGATTTGACTTTAATAAGATGTAACACTCTAAACTGCAGTCTTAGAGAAATTTACATTCTATTTAGTATCAACACCATCTGTTCAATTCAATGTTTTGATTCTTAATGAGAAAACCTGTGAAATGTCATCAATAAATCTGAAAACTTAGATGAAATTTAATAATTACTAGAAAAATATAATTTGAGAAAATTGAGTTAAAAAGAAATAAAACATTTGAAGAGACATAGAGCTGTTAATGGGCTTCCCAGGTGGCTCAGTGGCAAGGAACTCATTTGCCAATGCAGGAGACATAAGAGAAGCTGGTTCTATCCCTGAGTCAGGAGGATCCCTGGAGAAGGGAATGGCAACCCACTCCAGTATTCTTGCCCGGAGAACCCATGGACAGAGGAGCCTGATGGGATATAGTCTATAGTGTTGCAAAGAGTTGACACAACTGAAATGACTTAGAATGCACGCATGCATAGCTATTAAAGGAATTGAACTAGTAACTTAAAACCTTTCCACAGGGAAACTAGGCCCAGAGGATTTTTTCAACAGTTAATGACAGATAATTTTAATCTGATATAGTCTCTTGAGTCCCATCAGGTTGGTCTAAACCTTATAATAAAGGCAAGGCAAGGACAATTGAAGAAATAAAAACCTATCAAACTCATGACATAGGTGTAGAAATCCTAAACAAACATTAGAAAACCAAATTCAATCAATAGCCTATAAAATATTATAAAGGATTGCAATGGGAGTTTTATATTAGAAAATCTATTGGTGTTATTCACCACAATAACAAAATTAAGTAGATAAATCATATCATTATCTCTATAGACACAAAAAAGCATTGAATTAATTCAATATTTTACTCCTGATAAAACTCTAAGTATTGTAAGACAAGTTCTGCACCTTGAGAAGTATATCTAACAAAAATGTATGACAAACTTCACACTCAGCAATAAAGATTAAAAAGTAATAAGTAAATAATAAAGCAAGAAAAGAATAAAGTGTCACAGATTTAGGAATGTGATTAACTCTACCACCTGGGCTTTTAAAATATGCAGATAAGTTATTAGACTAATGAAAAAGCTTGACAATGATATCAATTTCAAAAATCAACTGCATTTCTACAGACCAATAACAAGAAGATAGGCCATGTAATTTACAAAGAAGTGCCATTTAGAATAGTGATGGGCTGTATTTTTGTATATATTTTTAAATATATACAAAATTATATAAAATATTATAAATCTTTATTGAAAGGCATTAAAGGAGACCTAATAATTGTAAAGAAATATCATGTTCATTGATAGGAGACTCAGTATTGTAAAAATGCTAATTCTCCCCAAATTGATATAAATTAAAATTTTAATCAGTGTTGAACATGAGTTTTTCATGGAACAAAACAAATGGATTATAAAGTTTATACTGAGATATAAAATTTCAGGACTGGATAAAACACTCAAAGAATAAATTAAGTGTGGCAGCAATTTATTCTATCAAATACCAAGATTTACTTTAAAGTTTTAGAAATTAAGACAGTGTAGGACGGGGGTGCCTGGTGGGCTGCTGCCTATTGGGTCGCACAGAGTCGGACATGACTGAAACAGCTTAGTAGGAGCAGCAGCAGACTGATATTGAGGAAAGAGATAGAAACCAATCAAATGGAATAGAAAGTCTAGAAACAAATCTACCTAAACATGGAAACTCAAGCTATGACAGAGTTGCCATTGTAAATCATTATAAAAGGATGAATATTCAACATACAGCTTTTGGACAACTGACAACTCATGGGAAAAGATAAAATTGAATTCCCTACACAAACACAATAATCAATTCTGGATGAAGTAATTTTAAAAAGCAAAACTTGAAGTTTTCAGAAGAAACACAAGTGACTTAGTGAGAAAGAAACAAGGCATTCTTTGGTAAGAAGCACAAAGATGCTAAGCAAAACATGTAACCTACCAAGACTCAGTGAAGAAGAAATAGAAAGCCTGAGCAGACCAATAACAAATAAGGAGTTTGAAGGAGTAATCAGAAAGCTCCCAAGACAGAGAATGGCTTCAAACTTTCAAAAGCTCTATGTTAAAGTCAGAAAAAGGTTTTCATGAAGTATCAGCACTTTTCTTTTATTAGGGGGACGGAGTGAGGAAAGTACCATCCAACAGCAGACTTTTAAACTTTAAATAAAATAGACAGGTCTGAGTACCAGAACTTACTTTCTCATTTTACATGATCTTCTAGGAAGTTCAGTCACTTGGCATGCCTACTTCACTTCTCTGAAGAGCAAGAGTATGCTAAAAATATATTTTACCTATTTGTTTCTTTTTCTACCAGTATAAGTTTCAAATGTATTAAATGTAGCTTTGATATGACACTGTAAATGGTATGGTGAACTTGAAAGTGTTTCTAGTCTTTAAGACAAAATTGAATGCTTGGTATTTAATTTTTTAACTGTTAAAAGTCTCTGTTAATAATGAAACAAGTGGAGGCAGAATTGAGACCGCAGAGTAGGAAGAATGTGAGCTTACCTCCCATAAGAAACATTCGAATTACAGCTACATATGGAGTAAACTTCTCTAGGTATCATCTGAAAACTAGAAGAATAATGCTGCTATGAAAAAAGGTTATAAAGAAAGAACCACACGATTCTAATAGAAGAGGAGGTGAAGAAACCTCCTTATGACCCATACTCCTGGCAGATGACCCAGAAGAAGAGAGAGAGATCGCAAGCTAGAGGCTCCTCCCTATAGAGTGAGGGTTTTGAGCCCCACAGCAGACACCCCAGTCCAGGAGTGCAGCACTCATATGTGTACCCCTGGCTGGGTTAAAGATCATGGGGTTTACTGGATGGCTGTAAGAAACCAAGACTCTTCTCTTGGAGAGTGCATGCAAGACTTGCTCGCGCCCACTCCCGGCTCAGAGGTGGCAGACTGAGAACCGCCTGGTGCACTCCGGGCAGCCGGCCAGAGCCACCCCAGCGAAAGCTGCAGTCCGAACCAGGGCTCTGGCTCCAGCACCCCCTGCCCCGGCCCTGCTCCCTGACGAGGCAGCAGGCATTGTCATACGTGAGGAGAAGGCAGGGGTCACAGGCGGCTCCTCAGTCTAGGGGCTGACCGCCACCACCCCAGGGAGAACGTGAGCTCTCCCAGGACTGCAGTTGCAACCCGTCAGGCCCTGGTCCACCCCTGGGCAAGGTGGCAACCACAGTCATGCCGAGGAGAAGCTGAGTTCACCCAGGACTGTGTCTCCAGCCCTCAGAATCTGGCCCTACCCTTGGCCTGAGCAGTGACCACCAGCATGCAGGGGAGAAGCCAAGCTTCCTGGGGTCTATGACGGCAGCCCCTCAGGCCCCAACGTGGCAGAGATCACCATTTCACGAGAGAAGCCTGGGCTGACCCTGGGCTTTGGTTCTAGCCTCTCCAGTGCTGGCTTTACTCCCCACCAGTGTGTCAGCCACAAGTGACCACCAAAAGATGCAATCCATGCTGTCTTCAAGTCCAGCTCCCTCATCAAAGCCACTGGGCAAAAAACGGCCTAAGATGGGAACATATCTCAACATGATAAAGGTCCTTTAAGACAAACCCATGATAACATCATGCTCAGTGAGTGAATGTTAAGGCTTTTGCTCTAAGCTCAGGAGTAAGATAAGGATGTCATCTCTCACCACTGTACCAAATATTCTACTGGAAGTCGTATCCACAGCAATCAGACAAGAATAAATAAAAGGCATCCAAACTGGAAGTAAAGGAGTAACACTGTAACCCAGTTTACTTGCAGATGACAGGATACTATTTATGTATATAAAATACTGAAGACTCTACCAAAAAAAACTTAGAATTCATCGACAAATTCAGTTACAGGGTTACTGGTATAACTATTAGTGATATTAATATAGAGGTATCTATTGCACTTCTATACATGCATCATGAACTACCAGAAAGGGAAATCGGGAAAACAATCTCATTTACAATCCAATAAAAAAAGTAATGCCCAGGAATAAACTAACCAAAGAGATGAAAGACATGTACTCTGAAAACTAAACACACTGATTAAGGAAAATGAAGATAATGTAAATAATGGAAAGACATCCTGTGTTGATGGATTGGAAGAACTGTTAAAGTTTCCACACTACCCAAAACAATTGACAGATTTAATGCAATTCCTATCAAAATACCCATGATTTTGTCACAGAACTAGAACAAATAATTCTGAAGCTTGTTTTAAACACAAAAGCCCCTGAATTAACCAAAAACAACCTAGAGAAAGAAAAGCAGAACTGGAGAAATCATGCTCCCTAACTCCAGACTATGCTATGAAGCTACAGTAATCAACATGGAATGCTAGTGGTACAAAAACAGACACATAGATCAATGGGACAGAAGGACAGCCCAGAAATAAACCCACACACATGGCTAATCAATCTATGACAAAGGAGGCAGTCTCCTCAATAAGTGGTATTGGGCAAACTGGGCAGTACATGTAAAATCATCAAACTAAAACACTTCCACATACCAAATATAAAAATAAACTCAGATGGATTAAAGACCTAAACATAAGACCTGAAACCATAGAACTCCTAGAAGAAAAGATGGGCAATAAGTTCTTTGACATTGGTTTTAGTAATTTTTTTTTTAAAATTTGTCTCCACAGGCCACAGAAACAAAAGCAAAATAAACAAATAAGACTTAATCAAACATATAAGCTTTTGCACAGTGAAGGAAACCATCAACAAAATGAAAATACAACCTATTGAATAGGAGAAGACTTTTTGCAAATGATGTACCTGATAAGGGGTTAATATTCAAAATGTACAAATAACTTCAGTTGAAGTCAACATCAAACAAAATCCCAAACAAATCAGTTAAAAAACAGACAGGGGGCCCGAAAAAACTAAACATCTTTTCATATAATTATTACTCATTTGTGTTTTGTCCTCTGTGAAATATCTGTTGTCTTCTAAGTTTTTGATATTTTTGCAAACATATAATTGTGAACACTTATTAATGGCTTAATGTGGTATACATATTTTTTCCTATTGTATGAATTGTTTTTTTATCCTGTTTATGGTGTATATATATATGGCATTATATTTATAAATTTGTGTATGTGTTCAGTCATGCCTGACTCTGTGTTCTCAGGGACTGTAGCCCACCAGGCTCCCCTGTCCATGGACTTTTCAGGCAAGAATACTGGACTAGGTGGCCATCTCCTCCTCCAGATCATCTTCCTGACCCAGGGAAGATTCTTTACCACTGTGCCACCTGGGAAGAGCTTTCTAAATTTAACATAGCTAGATTTATCAATTGTCTTCTTGATAGCAGGAACTTCTGTATGCTTTCAGAAATTTCTCCTTATCCTGAAGTCCTAAAGATATTCTCTTTATTTTTCTTTTTCTGTCTGCTTGGGTTTTTTTTAATATTTTAATTTTATTGGACTACAGTTGATTTACAATGGGGTGTTAATTTCAGGGGTATAGCAAGGTGACTTGGTTATACATATGCATATATACACACTTTTTTAGATTTTTTTTCTCATATAGTTTATCACAGAATATTGGCTAGAGTTCTCTGTGCTATACATATACAGTAGGTCCTTGTTGGTTATTTATCTTATATACAGAAGTGTGTGTGTGTCTTCATCCTAAACTCCTAATTTACTCCCCCCATCCACATTTCCTCTTTGGTCACCATAAGCTAGTTTTCAATTTCTTTAAGTCTGTTTTGTAAACAAGTTCATTTGTATCTTTCTAAAATTGCATTCCACATATGGGCACTACCATATTTGTCTTTCTCTCTCTGACTTACCTCACTCAGTATGATGATTTCTAGGTCTACCCACGTTGCTGCAAACGTCATCATCTCATTATTGTTCAAGTTTGAGTAATATTCCATTTTATATATGTGCTACCTCTTTTTTTAGGGTTTCTCTTTTAAATTTATTTATTTTTAATTGAAGGGTAATTGCTATACAATGTTGTGCTGGTTTCTGCCACACATTAACATGAATCAGCCATTGACATACATAGGTCCCTTCCCTCTTGAACCTCCCTCCAACCTCCCACTCCTCTAGGTTGTCACAGAGCACCAGTCTGAGCTCCCTGCATCATAGAGCAGTTCTCACCAGCCATCCATAACCATCTTGCACATGGTAATGTATATGTTTGCATGCTACTCTCTCAATTCGTCCCACCGTCTCCTTCCCTCACTGTGTGCATAAGTCTGCTCTCTACATCTGAGTCTCTGTTCCTGCCCTGCAAATAGGTTCATCAGTATCATCTTTCTAGATTTCATATATATGCACTAATATACAATATCTGTTTTTCTCTGAGTTACTTCATTCTGTATAAGAGGCTCTAGGTTCACCTACTTCATTAGAACTGACACAGATGTGCTCCTTCTTATGGCTGAGTAATCTTCCATTGTATATATGTACCACAGCTTCTTTATCCACTCATCTGTCAATGGACACTTAGGTTGCTTCCATGTTTCAGCTATTTTAAATAGTGTTGCAATGAACACTGGGATGCAGTATCCTTTCAGATTACGGCTTCCTCCAAATACACACCCAGGAGTGAGACTGCTGGACCATATGGTAGTTCTATTTTAAGTTGAAAGAATCTCCATACTGTTCTCCACAGTGGTTGTACCAAATTACAATCCCACCAGTGATGTTAGAGGATTCCCTTTCCTCCATACCCTCTTCAGATTTTATTGTTTTCAGACTTTTTGATGATGGCTTTTCTGACCAATGTGAGGTGATACCTCATTGTAGCTTTTTCATTTCTCTGATAATTAGTGATGATGAGCATATTTTCATGTGCTCTTTGCCCATCTGTATGTCTTCTTTGGGGAAATGTCTATTCAGATCATCTTTCACTCTTTTTGACTGGGTTGTTAGTTTGTTTGACATAAAGCTTCATGAGCTGTTTGTATATTTTGGAGATTAATCCCTTGTTAGTTGCATAATTTGCAAATATTTTCTCCCATTCTGTGGGTTGTCTTTTCATTTTGTCGACAGTTTCCTTTGCTGTGAAGAAGGTTTTAAGTTTAATTAGGCCCGCTTTGCCTACTTTTGTTTTTATTTTCATTACTCTAGGTGGTGGATCAAAAAAAACATCACCACTATTTATGTCAAAGACTTTGCTGCCTAAGTTTTCCTCCAAGAGTTTTATAGTGTCCAGTCTTACATTTAAATCTTTGATACATTTTGAGATTATTTTTGTGTATACTGTTAGAGAATGTTCTAATTTCATTCTTTTACATGTAGCTGTCTAATTCTGCCAGCATTTCTTTGGCTTTTCATGGTCTTTTGTGCTTTAAAATAAATTTTAAAATTTATATTTCCTTTGAAATGCTCTACTATTTTATGTTTCATATTTTACTTTTGCTTCACCTAGAAGTCATTATTGCATATTGTGAAATGTTGAGAATTGATGAAACATTTCCATGGAAAGAGCTAGTTTTCCAAAAATTATAGGTAATTTTCCCAGTGTTCTACAAACATCAAATTTCTATATACACATAGGTCTGTTCTGGCCTATTTCTCCTGCCATCTCTCCCCTCCCCCACTCCATTCCCTGGTCTGTCTTTTGTGTCTACACCACACCATCCTAATGGCCATACTTTCATAGAAGATATGGTACCTAGTAGAGCAAGTAGCCCTGCCTTGGTTCTTCAAAGGTTGTCTTGCTATTGTTGTTGGTGTTTAGAGGCTAAACTGACTGTGACTCCATGGACTGCAGCACTCCAGGCTTGCCCATCCTTCACTAGCTCCCAGAGTTTGCTCAAATGCATGTCCATCTCATCCTCTATTGTCTTCTTCTCCTCTTGCCATCAATCTTTCCCAGCATCAAGGTTCTTTCCAGTGAGTTGGCTCTTTGTATCAGGTGGCTGAAGTATTGGTACTTCAGCTTCAGCATCAGTCTTTCCAGTGAATATTAAGGGTTGATTTTCTTTAGGATCGACTGATTTGATCTCCTTGCTGTCCAATGGACTCTCAAGAGTCTTCCCCAGCACAGCAGTTCAAAAGCATCAATTCTTTGGTGCTCAGCTTTCTTTATGGTCCACCTCTCACATCTGTACATGACTATTGGAAAAACCATGTGTGTTAGCGGTCCAGTCTTGCCTGAAGCTTTTGCAACCCCATGGACTGTAGCCCACAAGGCTCCTCTTTCCATAGAATTTTCAGGCAAGAATACTGGAGTGGGTTGCCATTTTCTTTTCCAGGGGACCGTCCCTACCCAGGGCTCAAACCCAGGCCTTTTGCATTACAGGCAAATACTTTACTGTTTGAGCCTCCAGGAGCCATAACTTCGACAAGTTACACATTTGGCAACAAAGTGATCTCTCTGCTTTTTAATGTGCTGTCTAGACTTGCCATAGTTTTTCTTTCAAAGACCAGGTGTCTTTTAATTTTATGGCTGCAGTCACTGTCTGCAGAGATTTTGCAGCCCAAGAAGATAGAATCACTTACTGCTTACACCTTTTCCTCTTCTATTTTCCAGGGAGTGATGGAATCGGATGCCATGATCTTTGTTTTTCGAATGCTGAGTTTGAAGCTAGTTTTTCAAACTCTCATCTTTCACCCTCATCAAGAGGCTTAACCTGCTATTCTTAGACCTTTGTTATTCCATGTAAATTTTAGGATTCCTATTGTGATTAAGACTGAAATTGCGTTGACTTTATTTTTTTATTTATTTTTTATTTTCTTTACATTATCATGTTGGTTTTGCCATACGTTGACATGAATCTGCCATGGGTATACACGTGTTCCCCTTCCAGATCCCCCCTCCCACCTCCCTCCCGATTCCATCCCTCTGGGTCATCCCGGTGCACCAGCCCTGAGCACCCTGTATCGTGCATCAAACCTGGGCTGGCGATTCATTTCACATGTGATAATTTACATGTTTCAATGCCGTTCTCTCATATCATCCCACCCTTGCCCTCTCCCATAGAGTCCAAAAGACTGTTCTATACATCTGCATCTCTTTAGCTGTCTTGCATACAGGGTTATCATTATCATCTTTCTAAATTCCATATATATGCATTAGTATACTATATTGTTGTTTTTCCTTCTGGCTTACTGACTTTAAAGATCAATTTGATTTTCAAATTGATTTGCCCTTGCTATCACTGTTTTGATCATCATGAGGACATTTTCAAGTTATCTGGAAACAGTTTCCATGTATATTACCAGGTTCATGTTTTTTAGTTTCTAGGTTATTTAAGATACATTTTATTTCTGGCATATCTGTAGGATACTCCAGAAACTTTGTATAACCCAGAACTAATTATTCATGTAATTCTGAGACAGTGAGAGGTTTTTTGTTTTACTTGTACTACAGTTGAATCAGTTCAGTTCAGTCGCTCAGTCATGTCCAGCTCTTTGGGACCCCATGAACCGCAGCACACCAGGCTTCCCTATCCATCACCAACTCCTGGAGCCCACCCAAACTCATGTCCATTGAGTCGGTGATGCCATCCAACCATCTTACCCTCTGTCATCCCCTTCTTCTCCTGCCCTCAGTCTTCCCAGCATCAGGGTCTTTTCCAATGAGTCAGCTCTTCGCATCAGGTGGCCAAAGTACTGGAGTTTCAGCTTCAGCATCAGTCCTTCCAGTGAACACCCAGGACCGATCTCCTTTAGGATGGACTGGTTGGATCTCCTTGCAGTCGAAGGGACTCTCAAGAGTCTTTTCCAACACCACAGTTGAATATTTTTAGTGAAAAAAAGACTTACTTTAATGCTTTTTAATATACACTTTAAAAATATTATTTTATACTAGGCATTGAATTAGGAACTCTACACATTCTCTTACTTCACCTATATGGTGTGTGAGTGGGTGCTCAGTCGCTCAACTGCATCAGACTCTTTGTGACCCCCACGGACTGTAGCACACCATTCTCCTCTGACCATGGGATTCTCCAACAAGCATACTGGAGTGGGTTGGCATTTCCTCCTCCAGGGGATCTTCCCAACCTGGGGATTGAACCCATATCTCCCACACTGGCAGGCAGATTCTTTACCACTGAGCCACCCAGGAATCCCTTATTATCTATATTAACCCTTCTTAAACAGTGTAAGGAGAACATTTTTATTCTTGTTTTATGGTTCAGGAAACTGAGGCTCATATGATTAAGCAAATTTCACTATGATGTGAAAATGGAAGGGAAGGATAGGAGAAAGGAAAGGAATGAAGGCGAGCACAGGCAGTAGAAGATGAGAGAAGGCAGGAAAGGGGGAGATGGGGAGAGAATCACAGAAAGCAAAGAGCAGCCTGGGGAAACAGAGAAGCACAAGGGAACATGGGTTAAGTTCCCTGTAACTCCTGAGCCTTCTTCCTGCTCAGCAGCCCCCCACCCACAATATGAGACAATAATTCATCCTAACATCTCCATGATTTCCTATTCCCTGAGGCCTTCACTAATGTTATCAAAATACATGCTTTCTTAAAATGCTATCCATTTGTATATTTGAAATTATTTCCAAATGCAGAGTTAAAAATAATAGACAACTTTAGTCAAGAAGAGCATTGTTTGCAAGGAATTCCCAACCCCCTGGAACTTGTAAGTTCCTGTAATGACAGGCAGAGCTGGCCTTCCTTGCCTTCTGTCCCTGCCTCAGGTGGGCCCCTGGTTATCACAGAACTAACTGTGGCCTTTCACCTGGACAGAACTTTCCCAGGTATTGCTCTCAGGGCTCCTGAACTTTCTCTCCACATTATCATCCTCCCCTATTAAAACCAGCACCTGTGCATTTCAAACCCAGAAGACTCTCCTCTCTCACAGCAGACTAATGTAAATCAGTCCTTTTTATTCTGGGTTTTTTAAGTTAATTTTTTCTGGACTATAGTTGCTTTACAATGTTGTGTTAGCTTCCGCTGCACAGCAAAATGAATCAACCGTATATATACATATATCCATATGACTCAGAAATTCCAAAGAAAACCATAATTCAAAAAGACACATGCATCACAATGTTCATCGCAGCACTATTTACAATAGCCAGAACCTGGACTCAACCTAAATGTCCAACAACAGAGGAATGGATAAAGAAAAAGAATGAAATTAGCTCATCTGTAGAGATGTGGATGAGCTAGAGAGTGTCATACAGTGTAAAGGAAGTCAGAAAAGCAAATATTGTATACTAACGAATATATGTGGACTCTGGTAAAATGGTACAGATGATCTTACTTGCCAAGCAGAAATAGAGACACAGATGTAAAGAACAAATGTATGGATATCAAGGGGGAAAGAAGTGGGGTAGGAGAAGTTAGGATATACACTATGGGTACTATGTATAAAACACACAAATGGAAGCATACTGTACAATATAGGAAACTACTTTATGCACTGTAAATCAGTTATTGATAGCCTAAATGCCTATCTCCTTTAAAACATGCCAGAGAAAAGACAAATGGAAAAATGACATGAAGTATATAATTTAAAAACTACTGTGAATACATGGGTTCTGTGCCAGGTCCCAAATCACACTATGTCTGTAGCTGTCTACTCTCTTCTACAAAAGCTTGTCTTGCTAGAATGATAAACAGATGAGAGGCAGAGGAAAGCAACAGAGAATCTTTTTAGTATAATACCCCAAGGATGAAACACTGACAGAAGTTTCTAATATTATGATACATTATGCTAAAAATTGAGCAATCTTAGCAGGACCTGATCAATCAAAAGAGCACAAAAGCTCCATCAACATAACAAGCACTAGCGCTGTACACTGGGAGACAGTGTGTCTTAGCAGGGGGGCAGTTCGCTCCCCTTGTGTATCTCCCTGAGGTTGGACCAGGAAGCGGTCCTTTCCTTTATTCTGTTCTTTTACCTGCCACATCTGAAGCGCCCTCATTCCAGGTGCTTCCAGGGAAAAACTGAAATGAACTGAAAAACTGACAGCTCAAATCAAAGCCTGAGAGATGAAGAAGCAGATGCTCCATGAGCATCTGTGTATGAAGGGACAGAGGCAGGGGTGGGACCAGTGAATGAAAACAAGCAGGGCTGGTGTCAAAGGCAGAAAAAAGAGGGCGACTCCTCTCATGGTTGGCATGTTGGAAGTGGCTGTGGGATTGAAGGAAGGAAACCAAGAACTGCCTTGCACCACTCCCTTCTTCTCCTGGATGTGCCTGATTAATTATTAGTGACAATATTTTCAATAATGAACAGCATTTTTTCTTTGCTATTCTAAGCATTAAAAGCATAGCTAAGGGATATATACATAAACATTTCCTTTGTAGATTACATAAGCAAGTCATCATTGCTTTATGATACAACAAAGGGGAATGATTTCATCTCACTGTTTTGCATTTTATGAGATCAAGCTGGAAATCATTTTCTACTTATTTTCTCTCCTTGATCTTTTCTGCCACTTTTTAGATCAATCAAATAGAATGATGATGTCTCTCTCACAACTTTCCTACAATTTGTATCAGGTGATACCTTAGGAAGGACCTTCTCAATAAGTGAATCTTCACCCTTGTACCTACTCATTATATTCATGTTTATTCATGCAATAATTCATTCAACTGATAATAACCGGGCATCTGCTATATATCATGTTCTCTTCTATGGACATGTCCTAAGTCTCTATTCCTTCAATGACATATCCTGATATTTATTAAAATAAGCTTTAGAAAAAATAATTTAGGCTTAGTTCTGTGTGCCATTATTGCCTTTCTACAGAGATATTCTTACAGTCTAAACTAAAATTGACACCTAAAAATGAATTCTATAATTGTGTAATTACAATTTTATAACTGTATACATTTACAATTATTCTTCCATCTTTTCCCAATCCCAACTCTCTGCTTTTCAATAAAGTCTCTATTAATGCCAAAGAGAAAAATCCTACTGATATTTTTATATCATCAACAAAAAGTTATTTCACCAAAACATTCACATATTCTAGAAGCCCTTGCACATTCATATATGATAAGATTGTAACTTGTGAACACAAGGAAATAAAGAGCAATATTTCTAGGTGACTATAATTCTTTTGGTACAAAATCAAGAGGATAACTCTGCACACATTAAGTAATAAGTAAATTTCTTAGAAAGATAACAATATGTTCATAGGATTGAGAAAAAGGTTGAAGAACCAGTGTCAGAAAGAAACAGGAACTAGGCAGTTTGAGAGAATTACAGTAGCGGGGAAAAAAGAGTTACAGTAGCAATACTGTCACCTACAGTAGCAGGTGACCTGCTGAGATGAATAAAATCCAGCTGTCCTTAGACCTTGTTTCCTCTGCACATAATTCATGCTCTAGGTAGGCGACGGGTCACAGGGGACATCCTGCTACAGCTGAGTGCCCTGAGAACAATTCACCAGGCTAACTGCAAAGGAGCACAGGCAGTCTATTCATTTTTAGCAACTGATGTAACAATCACACGATCTGGGTGGCTTAAAACAACATAAATCTATTCCATCATAGTTCTAGAGGCCAGAAGTGGCGCATCAGTTTTCACTGGTCTAAAATAACGGTCTAAGAAGGATCATGAGCCATTGAGAAGAAGTGATTCCTGTCTCTGCCAGCCTCTGATGGTTGCTGGCATCTTTTGGTTTATAATCACAAAATGCCAATCTCTGCCTCCATGGTCACATCACCTTCTTCTCACAAAACCTCCCTCTGCCACTTGGGATAATCCAGAAAAATCTACCATCTAAAAATGGTAGATTATTACTTTAATCTAGACCCAGCAACAAGTCCTTTTTTGCCATAAGGTAACATTCCCAGGACCCAGGGGTTAGGACCACCTGGATATCTTTGGGAGGATGTTTTTTAGCCTACTACAGGTAGAAAGAGAGTCGGGGTGTTAACTTCAAAAGAACAGACTGGCCCAAAGTCAGAAACAATCAAGATGTCCTTCAATAGGTAGATGAATCAACTGGTAATTTTACAATGGAATATCATCTACAGTAAAAAAAAAAAAAAGAGAGGAGCTGTTAAGCCACAAAAGGACATGTAGGAAATTTAAATGGAAATGGCTACATGAAAGAACCCA
Organism: Antilocapra americana; assembly: GCA_007570785.1. NCBI lineage: Eukaryota > Metazoa > Chordata > Mammalia > Artiodactyla > Antilocapridae > Antilocapra > Antilocapra americana. The sequence goes on along the minus strand of ML663611.1, from coordinate 304,469 downwards.
GTCTGAAAAGGTTATATAGTGTATGATTTCAACAATAACACATTCTAGGAAAGGAAAAACTACAGAGAACATAAAAATATCAGAAGTTTACAGGTGCTCTAAGGGGGGTAGGGTGGTAGCTGGAGAGATAACTAGGTAAGCACAGGATACTTCTAAGACAGTAAAACTATTCTGTGTAACACATTGAAACTAGATTCATGGAATTATACAATTAACAAAATTCAAAAACTGTGTAACACAAAGAGTAAACCCTGATATAAATTGGACTTTAGTTGATAATAATGTATTAACTTGGGTTCATCAGTTGTAACTAAGTACCATATCATTGCAAGATGTTAATAAGAGGGGAAGCAGTGGTGGTGGGAAGAGATGGGGATATATAAGACCTCTCTGTACTTTCTGTTCAATTCTTCCATAACCCTGAAACTGCTCTAAGAAAGTCTATTAGTTTTTTTTTAACAAAAGCATATGCTTGGCAGCAACAATAATAATAGTAAATACCATGTCTCAAAGTCAAATCACTATAGCAACCAGTCCAGGTCTTCCCCTGATTCTGATGGAACACTGGACAAACCAGTGAATTAATTACTGTATATAATATTATGAGAACAAATATATGAATAACCATAGATCATAAATAATCAGAGTGTACTATCATTTATGAAAATATAAAATGATTTAAACAACAAATAAGCTGCTTCTCCTGACCCTGATCTCATTCCCAAATATACAATGTGTACAGGTAATACAACAGATGCAAATATTTTACTAGTTCCCTTCCCCAGCTTACCTCTTGGAGAAGTGATAAAAACAAGAGGAGAATTAAAGACTTGAACATAAGACCTGAAATCATAAAACTCCTAGAACAAAACATGGGTGGTTAGATCCTTGGTGGTTAGGATGGTTAGATCTATGGGTGGTTAGGTCTCAGTGATGATATTTTTAGGTTTGGCATCAAAGGCAAAGGCTACAAAAGCAAAAATAAGTAAATGAGACTACATCATAAAAGCTTCTTCACAGCAAACCAATCCATCAACAAAATGAAAAGGCAACCTATTGAATGAAAGAAAACATTTGCAGACCATATACTGATAAGAGGTTAATATCTAAAATATATATAAAACTAACACAAAAGAAAAAAATGTGAGTAAAACAATGAGCAGAGGTGGGTGTGGCTAACATGACAAAGTGAAAAGATTCTAAGGTCACTCTTCTGGTGGGCACAAAAAAATTACAATTATTTACAGAGCAACTATCAATGATAAAGACCTAAAGCCCTAACAGGAAAGATTTTCAACAACTAAAAAGCCTCAGTGAGATGAACAGGATAGACAGAGACACAGTACCATTAAGACCACACTTCCAAAGAAGGAGGATACCCACAATTAAAGAGAGTCTCTCCAAAGAGTGAAAGGGCTCAGCCACACATCAGGCTCTCAAGCTTGAGAGTCCTCCACCAGGAAAGTCGGTATACCCAGAAAGTCAGACTTGGGAGGCCAGCAGGCCTTGAGTACGGGAGAGCTGGCAGGCCTTAGGAGGAGACTCTACTCTTAAGGGATGCACACAAAAATCTCATATGCTCTGAGTTCGAGGGCAGAGGAAGTCATCTGGAGGGTCCTGGTCAGACTCAGCTGCTGATACTGAAGGGCCTCCTGGAGAGGCAGAGCACAACTGGGCCTGGGGACACAGAAGGTGGCAGAAGTAATTTCTGAGAGCTTGTTAACACCAGCAAACTGGCCTGTGCCATTTTGGAACCTTTCATCTAGCCTATTAGCATTTGGGACTGTCAGCCAATAAGCAGGCTGGCACCAACCCCTGGCCTCCTTGTGTCCCACCTCCAGACACACCAGGACTCAGTCCTGCACACCAACAATCCAATAGTCACTACACACAGCAGGGACTGGTAGCCAGTTAGTCAGGGACCAGGCCCACCTACCAGCATGCCCAATGTAGCCAGCCCTGCCACAACAGAAGGGATCCTTGAGCCCATATTGGGGCATTCCTAGAGCATACAGCTCTGGTGACCAGAGGGAAGTGAGCTGCTATGCCACATAAGACATCTCCTATATCAACTGACGAATGGATAAGAAAGCTGTGGTACATATACACAATGGAATATTACTCAGCATTAAAAAAAAATTCATTTGAAGCAATTCTACTCAGATGGACGAAACTGGAGCCCATTATCCAGAGTGAAGTAAGCCAGAAACAAAAACAACAATACAGTATATTAACGCATATATATGGAATTTAGAAAGACGGTAACGAGAACCCAACATGCGAGACAGCAAAAGGAACGCAGATGTATAGAATAGACTCGTGGACTTTGTGGATGAGGGTAAGGGTGGGATGATATGGGAGAAGGGCATTGAAGCATGTTAATTATCATATGTCTAATCAATCGCCAGCCCAGGATTGATGATCGGGGCTGGTGCAGCGAGATTTCCCGGGGGGGAGGGAGGAGGGAGGGGGGTTCCGGAGGGGAAACATATGTAAACCCATGGTGATATCATGACAATGTATGGCAAAAACAATAAAAAATAAATTAATTAATTAATTAAAAAAAAAGACATCTCCTATATAATGCCAATTCTCCAAGATCAGGAAGCAACCTGTCCAATACTATAAATAAACAAAGACAATTAGGTAAAATATGAAGACAGAGGAATATGTTCCAAAAAAGGGATAAGACAAAACCTTAGAAAAATAACTAAACAAAGTGGAGATAAGTAATCTATTCAATAAAGAGTTAAAGATAATGGTCATAAAGATACTCAGTGAATTCAAGAAAAGAATTGATGAACACAGGGGAAATTTTAACTAAGAGCTGGAAAACATAAAGAAGAATCAAACATGAAGAATCAACAAATTGCAATTTTAAAAAAGCAATAGAAGGAATTAACAGTAGATTAAACGATACAAAGGAATGGATCCATGAACTGGAAGACAAGGTAATGGAAATTACCTAAGCTAAATAGTAAAAAGAAGAAAAGAATTTTTTAAAAATAAAGGTAGTTTAAGAAATATCTGAGACAAAAAATAAAGCACATTATCATTTACATTATAGAGTCCCAGAAGGAGAAGACAAAAAGAGGCAGAGAACTGCTTTGAATAAATAGCAGAAAACTTCCCTAATCTGGGGAAAGAAACAGGCATCCAGGTCCAGGAAGCACAAAGAGTTCCAAACAAGATAGAACCAAAGATGTTCACAACAAGATACACTGTAATTAAAATGTCAAAAATTAAATATAAAGAGAGACCTTAAAAGCAGCGTATAAGGAACAACTAATTAGTTAAAAAGAACTCCTGTAAGATCATCAGCTGATTTTACAGCAGAAACTTTGCAGACCAGAAGGAACTGGCACAATATAGTCACAATGATGACAGGGAAAACCTGCAAAAAGAACGTGTGTGTTCGGTCACTAAGTTGTGTCTGACTCTTTGCAACCCCATAGACCGGGGCTTTTCAGGCTCCTCTCTCCATGGAATTTCCTAGGCAAGAATACTGGAGTGGGTTGTCATTTCTTTGCATATCAGGGCTATCATTCAGATTTGAAGGAGACATAGGGCTTTTTACAGACAAGCAAAAGCTTAGATCAACACCACTGAACTGGCTTTATAATATAAGTTAAAGTGATTTTTCTAAATGAAAAGACCACTAAGAGAAATATGAAAGTTATAAAAGGAAAAAAAAAATCTCATAGGTAATAGAAAGAAACAGTAAATGTAGTAGATAAATCACTTATAAAGTTAATAGGAAAGTTAAAAGCCAAAAATAATAAAAAAAAAACTGCATCACAAAAAGTATTTAAGGGAAACATAAAACAAAAATATGCAAAATATAATGTCAAAGATATTAAACATGGAAGGTGAGTAAAATGCAGAGTTGTTAAAGGCATTTGAACCTAAGAAATTATCAACTTAAACTATATTTTTCAAAAAAAATTTTTAAATACACATTCAGTTTTATATATACACACACACACACACACACACACACACACATATATAGTTAAAGAGACAGAGATATAGTTATATATATAGATCACATGCTAGGTGACAAAATAAGTCAATAAACATAAGACTAAGGTTTTTTTCAAGCAACATTTCTGCCCACAAACACTGAGACTAGAAATTAAATATAAGAAAAAAACTGGAAAAAACACAAGCACATGAAGGCTAAACAATATGCTACTAAACAACCAATGGGTCACTGAAGGAATCAAACAAAAAATTTTAAAAATCCCTGGAGACCAATGAAAATGGAAACACTAGAATCCAAAATCTACAGATGCAGCAAAAGCAGGACTAAATGGAAGGTTATAGCAACACCATTTCTTGTTATAGGAAACAAGAAAACTCTCAAGTAAACTATCTAAAGGAACTTGTTCCCAAAGTAAGTAAAAATAATAATAATAATAATAATAAATGAAGAAGAAAAACAAACAAAACCCAAAGTTAATAGAAGAAAGATATAATAATGATCAGAACAAAAACAAATAAAATGGAGACCAAAAAAGCAACAGGAAAAAAAAATGAAACTAAGACCCTGTTCTTTGAAAAGATTGCTGTTGATGTTTAGTCATAAGTCATGTCCAACTCTTATGACCTCATGGACTATAGCCCTCCAGGCTCCTCTATCCATGGAATTTCCTAGGCAAAATTCCTGGAACAGACTGCCACCTCCTTCTCCATTGAAAAGATTAACAAATTTGATAAGTCTTTTGCCAAACTCATCAAGAAAGAAAAAGAAAGGGATCAAACAAATAAGTCTAAATGAAAGAGAAGTGACAATCAAAACTACAAAAACATGAAGTATCACAAGAAATTACTATGAAGAGTTATACATCAATAAAATGGACAACCCAGAAGTAATGGATAAATTCCTATCCTAATCCTAGAAACATACTACCTTTGAAGACTCAAATAAGGAAGAAACAGAAAATCTGAACAGATTGCCAATAATATATACTAGTAATTTTTTTAAACTCCCAAAAATGAAAGTCCAGGCTTCAAAGTAAATTTTAGTAAACATTCATATAACACCTAACATACATCATTTTTGAACAAGTTCAAAAAACTGTAGAGGAACACTTCTGAACTCATTCTATGAGGCCAGCATCACCCTGACAGGAATCACACAAAAAAAGAAAATTACATGACAGCATCACTGATGAACACAGATACAAAAAAACTTCAACAAAATATTAACAAACCAATTCACAATGCAATAAAAAGATTCCCTGATAGCTCAGTTGGTAAACCACCTGCAATGCAGGAGACCCTGGTTCAGTTCCTGGGTTGGGAAGATCCTCTGGGGAAGGGAAAGGCTACCCACTCCAGTATTCTGGCCTGGAGAATTCCATGGGGAAGGGAAAGGCTACCCACTCCAGTATTCTGGCCTGGAGAATTCCATGGACTGTATAGTCCATGGGGTTGCAAAGAGTCAGAAACAACTGAGCAGCTTACACTTTCATGGAAATGTTATACAAAAAGCAAATTTGAATGGTTTTCTTATTCAAGTTCAAAATGGGTCATAAAGCAGCAGAGACAACTTGCATTGTCAGCAACACACTTGGCCCAGGACTGCTGATGAAGGTGCAGTGCAGTGGTGGTTCAAGAAGTTAGCTGAGGTGCAAAATGGCCAGCCGTCGGAAGTTGACAGTGACCAGCTGAGAGCATCAAAGTTTAAAGTTAAAGTCGCTCAGTCCTGTCAGACTCTTTGCAACCCCTTGAACTATACAGTCCACAGAATTCTCCAGGCCAGAACACTGGCACGGGTAGCTGTTCCCCTCTCCAGGAACTCTTCCTAACCCAGGGATCAAACTCAGGTCTCCTGCACTCCAGGCAGAATCTTTGCCAGCTGAGTAACCAGGGATGCCGTGGTAAGATGTAAGAGGATCACCAAAGCTGATCCTCTTGCAACTACATGAGAAGTTCCCCCAAGAATTCAACATCAACCATTCTATGGTCATTTGGCATTTGAAGCAAATTGGAAAGGTAAAAAAAGCTCGATAAGTGGATGCCCCATAAGCTAACCACAAATCAAAAAAAGAAATTGTTTCAAAGTATTATCTTTTTTCTTTTTTTTATTAATTTTTAAAATTTTTAACTTTACAATATTGTATTGGTTTTGCCATACATTGACTTGAATCTGCCATGGGTGTACATGTGTTCCCTTTCCAGAACCCCCCTCCCACTTCCCTCCCCATCCCATCCCTCTGGGTCATCCCAGTGCACCAGCCCGGAGCACCCTGTATCATGCATCAAACCTGGGCTGGCGATTCATTTCACACATGATAATTTACATGTTTCAATGCTATTTTCCCATATCACCCCACCTTCGCCCTCTCCCATAAAGTCCAAAAATCTGTTCTTTACATCTGTGGCTCTTTTGCTGCCTCACATATAGGGTTATCGTTACCATCTTTCTAAATTCCATATATATGCATCAATATACTGTATTGTTGTTTTTCCTTCTGGCTTACTTCACTCTGTATAATAGGCTCCAGTTTCATCCACCTCATTAGAACCAATTCAAACGTATTCATTTTAATGGCTGAGTAACATTCCATCATGTATTTGTACCACAGCTTTCTTATCCATTTGTTACTTTCATGTCCTGGCTATTAGAAACAGTGCTGCAATGAACATTGGGGTACACGTGTCTCTTTCAATTCTGGTTTCCTCAGTGTGTATGCCCAGCAGTGGGATTGCTGTGTTATATTTCCAGTTTTTTGCAGTTCCATTTCCAGTTTTTTAAGGAATCTTCACACTGTTCTCCACAGTGGCTGTACTAGTTTGCATTCCCACCGACAGTATAAGAGGATTCCCTGTTCTCCACATCCTCTCCAGTATTTATTGTTTGTAGACTTTTGGATAGCAACCATTCTGACTGGTGTGAAATGGTACCTCATTGTGGTTTTGATTTGCATTTCTCTGATAATGAGTGATATTGAGCATCTTTTCATATGTTTGTTAGCCATCTGTATGTCTTCTTTGGAGAAATGTCTGTTTAGTTCTTTGGCCCACTTTTTGATTGGGCCAATTATATTTTTGAGATTAATTTTTTGTCCATTGCTTCGTTTGCTATTATTTTCTCCCATTCTGAAGGCTGTCTTTTCACCTTGTTTATAGTTTCCTTTGTTGTGCAGAAGGTTTTAATTTTAATTAGGTCCCATTTGTTTATTTTTGCTTTTATTTCCAATATTCTTGGAGGTGGTCATAGAGGATCCTGTTGTGGTTTATGTCGGAGAGTGTTTTACCTATGTTTTCCTCTCTTATTTTATGCAACAACAAATCATTTCTCTATTGGATTGTGATTCATGACAAAAAATAGATTTTATATGATAACCAATGATAGCCAGCTCAGGGGTTAGACAGAGAAGAAGCTCCAAAGCACTTCCCAAAGCCAAAGCTGCACCACACAAAGGGTCGTGGTCACTGTTTGGTGGTCTGCTGCTGTCTGACTCACTACAGCAACTCTGAATCCCATCGAAACCATTACATCTGAGAAGTAATGCTCAGAAAATCAATGAGCTGCACCAAAAACTGCAAAGCCTGCAGTTGGTATTGGTCAACAGAAAGGGCTTAATTCTCCTCAACAACAATACCCAACCACACATTGCACAATCAATGCTTCAAAAGTTGAATGAATTGGGCTATGAAGTTTTGCTTCATCCATCATATTCACCTGACCTCTCATCAACCAACTACCACAAGCATCTGGACAACATTTTGTAGGGAAAATGCTTCCACAACCAGCAAGATGCAGAAAATGCTTTATTGAATCATGAAGCACAGATTTTTTTTTTTGCTACAAGAATAAACCAACTTATTTCTCATTGGCAAATATGTATTGATTGTAATGATAATTATTTTGATTACTAAAGATGTGTCTAGCCTAGTTATAATGATTTAAACTTCAGAGTCCAAAACCACTATTACTTTTACACCAATCTAATAAAACTCACTGTTTGCAGATGATGTGATACTGTCTATCAAAATGTTAAAGATGATGCAAAAAAAAATTAGAACTAAACGTGAATTCAGTAAGGTTTCAGAATATAAAAATAATATAAAAAATCTGTTACCACAAACTATCAGAAATAGTAATTAAGACAATTGCATTTACAATCAAATCAGAAATAATAAAATACCTAGGAGAAAGTCTAATCAAGGAAGCAAAAAAATGTACTTGGAAAACAATATGACATAATGAAAGAGACTGAAGATGACATATACAAATAGAAACAAACGAGGTTCATGGATAAGAAAAATTAAGGCAAACTGCAGATTCAATGTCATCTCTATTAAAATACCAGTGTCATTTATCACAGAACTAGAGCAATGATTCTAAGATTTTCATGGAAACAAAAGACTCAAAATAGCCAAAACAGACTTGAGAAAGAGAACAAAGCTAGAGGTAACAGGCTCCCTGACTTCAGGCTATACTCAGAGCTACAGTAATCAGATACTGGCACAAAAACCAACACAGATCACTAGAACTTAACAGGGCCCAGAAATAAACCCACTTACTTACAGTGAGTAAGCAAGAATATACGGTTAGGGAAAGACAACCTGTTCATTAATTGGTAGTGGGAAAACTGGACAACTATATGCAAAAGAATCAAACTGGGGACTACCCTAGTGGTCCAGTACTTAAGAATCTGCCAACACAAAGAATGTAGGTTCAGTCTCTAGTTGGGAAACTAAGATCTTACATGCCATGGGGCAACTAAGCCCACGCTCCACAACTGAGAAGCTCATGGTCTGCAGCTGAGAAGCTCATGGTCCACAGCTGAGAGTTCACGCTCCACAACTGAGAAGCCTGCATGCTGTAACCAAGAGCCCACGCACCACAGTGAAGACCCAGCACGGCCCAAAAATAAAATAAAATAAATCATACTAGACTATCTTCTCACCCCACATACAAAAATAAACTCAGAATGGATTAAAGACTTAAATGTAAGAACTGAAACCATGAAACTCCTACAAGAAAATAAAGATAGCATGCTCTTTAACACTGATTTTAAATCAATTATTTTTTTGAATGCGTCTCCTCAGGCAAGAAATACAAAAGCAAAAATAAGCTAATACTTGACTACATCAAACTAAAAATAATTTTCACAGTGAAAAAAAACTATCAGTAAAATTAAAATACAGACTACTGAATGGAATATATTTGCAAATGACATATCTGACAAGGTGTTAATATGTAAAATATACAAAGGACTCATAAACCTCAACATCAAAAAGAAAACCTGATATTAAAAATGGACAGAGGATCTGAATAGATATTTTCCCAAAAAAGACATATGACCAGCAGACATGAAAAGATGCTCAACAACTTTATGCTCAGCATCTTTGGTGCTCAACTAATCACCAGGGAAATCCAAATGAAAACCACAAGGAACAAATTACCTCACACCTGTCAGAATGACTATTATTAAAAAGATAATAATGAAGAAAAGTATTGGTTAGCATTGTAGAGAAAAGGGAACCCTGCTACATTGTTCGTGGTATTCAGAAGCATCCTCTGAATAGTGCTTCGTCACCATTGCAAACTGGTGACACCACTACAGAAAACATTATGGCGTTTCCTCAGAAAAATAAAAATAGAACTACCATATGACTCAGCAATTTCACTTCTGGGTATTTACCTGAAGAAAATAAAAACACTAACTCAAGAGCATATACGTATGTTAATGTTCAATGCAGTATTATTTACAATAGCCAAGACATGGAAGTAACCTCTGTGTCCACTGATATACAAATGGATAAAGAAGATCCATGTGCACACACACGTACATATGTATATACCACATTATACATATAATGCCTTACATATAATGAAATATGACTCAGCCATAAAAAAGAAGGAAATGCTGCCATTTACAACAGCATGAATGGACTTAGGGGGTATTATGCCAAGTGAAATAACTCAGAGAAAGACAAGTACCATGTCTCACTTATATGTAGAATCTAAAACACAAAACAAAGAGAACAAAACGAAAAAAGACTCATAGATACAGAGAACAAACTGGTGGTTACCAGAGGGAGAGGGTTAGGGTGTGAGGGAAACAGGTATATGGGATTAGGAGGTACAAGTCTCCAATTTTACAGTAAATTAGTTAAAATTTATTTGAGTATAAAATATAGCATAAGGGAAGTGGTCAGTAAAATTATAATAACTTTGCATGTGGACAGGTGATTACTAGAATTAAAATGATATTTTCATAACATATGCAAATGTCACGTCACTATGTAATACACCTGCAACTAACAAAATAGTGTACATCAACAATATTTCAATTTTTCAAAATGGGCAGAGGATCTGAATAAACATTTTTCTAAAGACATACAAATGGCCAACAGGTGTATGGAAAGATGCTCAACGTCACTAATTATCAGGGAAATGCAAATCAAAATGACAAAGATATATCCCTTCATATCTGTTAGGTTGACTCTCATCAAAAAGGCAAATTACAGTGTTGGCATGGATATGATGAAAAGGGAAACCTTGTGCACTGTTGGTAGCAATGCATATTTATGCAGCAAATATGGAAAACGGTTTGAAGCTTCCTCAAAAAAAATAGAACTACCATATGATCCAGCAATTCCACTTCAAATTCATTTATTTGAAGAAAATGAAAAAACTAACTAAAAAAGATACATACACCCCATGTTCAATGCAGCATTATTTATAATAACCAAGACACAGAAACAGCCAAAATTCACCTACAGATGAATGAATAAAGAAAATGTGCTGTGTATAGATACACACCATGTATATGCATACTTATACATACATACATGAATATTATTCAGTCATTTAAAATGAAATTTTGCCATTTTTGATAACATAGATGGACCTTGAGGTTATTATGCTAAATGAAATGTCAAAAAGAAAAAGATAAACACCCTAAGATTTCATTTATATGTGAAATGTAAAACAAAATTTTAAAAAATGATAAAAATAAAACCAAGCTTATGGATACAGTGTTGGACCATAAGGAAGGAGCACCAAAGAACTGATGCTTCTGAATTGTGGTGCTGGAGAAGATTCTTGACAGTTCCTTGAACAGCAAGGAGATAAAACCAGTCAATCCTAAAGGAAACTAGCCTTGAATATTCATTGGAATGACATGCTGAAGCTCCAATACTTTGGCCACCTGATGGGAAGAGCTGATGTACTGGAAAAGACCCTGATGCTGGGAAAGATTGAAGGCAGGAGGAGAAGGGGTGACAGAGAATGAGATGGTTGGATGTCATCACTGACTCAGTGGACATGAGTTTGAGCAAATTGCAGGAGATAGTGGAGGACAGGAAAGCTAAGCATGCTGCAGGCTATGGGGTTGCAAAGAGTTAGACATGACTTAGCAACTGAACAACATGGATACAGAGAACAGATTTTGGTTCCCTGAGGTGGGGGAGGGGCAACAGGTGAAGTGGATGAAGGGTATCAAAAGGTACAAATTTCCAGCTATAAAGTGAATAAACCAGAGATGTAATGCGCAGTGACTAGAGTTAACCATACTATATTGTATATTTTAAAGTAGTTAAATACACAGATCTTGAAAGTTCTCATCACAAGAAAAAGAATTACTTGTAACCGTGTGTGGTGATGGATTTATTGTGGTGACCATTTCCAATAAATACTAATATTAAATTGTTCCATTATACACATGAAATCGATATAATTTTATATCAATTATATCTCACTTAAAAAAGTAAGAAACACCAAAAGGCAGACTAAAATAATAGATGAAATAATGAATGGAAAATGGACTTAAGAAATTCACAAATCATATCTTCATTCCCCAAATTAATTGTTCCTTAAAAATCCACCTTGCCCCAGCCGAATATCAGGAGAAAAACATCCTTTCAGTTTGCTCATGAACCTGGGAATACAAGATTATGGCACTGCATGACATAACATGTGCACTCTCACCATAAGGCCACACTGACAGCACCTCCTTCAGAAGCCAGGGGAGGCAGTCTTGAAATTAGGAAAATTCTGTCCAATAATCACTTCTAAGGATAGATCTGTCCCAATACATTTGTGCAGCTGAAATTTTAGCAGACACTTATTCTAAGCTTACGACACGCTCAATTCTTTTATAATGAATCTGCAGTTTCAAATGTAACAGAACACTGTTGTATATAATCTCTGTACCCTGAGTAATTATACTTTACCAATCAGAAAATGCCATTAATTAGTACAGAATATTTTCAAAGGAAACCCCAGAACTCATCCCTAAAGAAAATATTCTTCCTCAGACTTCTCTGTACAAAGTATTTTATGTATAAATGAGATTCAGCATATTTTCTACACAGTCCAGGTCAGATAAGAATCTTTGAGTGCCCCGGTTCAGTTCAGTCGCTCAGGCGTGTCTGGCTCTTTGTGACCCCATGAACTGCAGCACGTCAGGCCTCCCTGTCCATCTCCAACTCCCAGAATCTACCCAAATCCATGTCCATCGAGTCGGTGATTCCATTCAGCCATCTCATTCTCTATCGTCCTCTTCTCCTTCTACCCTCAATCCTTCCCAGCATCAGGGTCTTTTGCAATGAGTCAACTTTTCACATGAGGTGGCCAAAGTATTGGACTTTCTGCTTCAACATCAGTCCTTCCAATGAACACTCAGGACTGATCTCCTTTAGGATGGACTGGTTGGATTTCCTTGCAGTCCAAGGGACTCTCAAGAGTCTTCTCCAACACCACAGTTCAAAAGCATCAATTCGTAGGCACTCAGCTTTCTTCACCATCCAACTCTCACATCTACACCTGACTACTGGAAAAACCATAGCCTTGACTAGAAGGACCTTTGTTGGCAAAGTAATGTCTCTGCTTTGTAATATGCTGTCTAGGTTGGTCATAACTTTCCTTCCAAGGAGTAAGTGTCTTTTAATTTCATGGCTGCAATCACCATCTGCAGTGATTTTGGAGCCCCAAAAAATAAAGTCTGACATCGTTTCCACTGTTTCCCCATCTATTTGCCATGAAGTGATGGGACTAGATGCCATGATCTTAATTTTCTTAATGTTGAGCCTTAAGCCAACTTTTTCACTCTCCTCTTTCACTTTCATCAAGAGGCTTTTTAGTTCCTCTTCATTTTCTGCCATAAGGGTGGTGTCATCTGCATATCTGAGGTTATTGATATTTCTCCCTGCAATCTTGATTCCAGCTTGTGCTTCCTCCAGCCCAGTGTTTCTCATGATGTATTCTGCATATAAGTTAAATAACCTGGGTGACAATATACAGCCTTGACGTACTCCTTTTCCTATTTGGAGCCAGTCTGTTGTTCCATGTCCATTTCTAAATGTTGCTTCCTAACCTGCATACAGGCTTCTCAAGAGACAGGTCAGATGGTCTGGTATGCCCATCTCTTTAAGAATTTTTCACGTCTATTGTGATCCACACAACCAAAGGCTTTGGCATAGTCAATAAAGCAGAAGTAGATGTTTTTCTGGAACTCTCTTGCTTTTTCGATAATCCAGTGGATGTTGGCAATTTGATCTCTGGTTCCTCTGCCTTTTCTAAAACCAGCTTAAACATCTGGAAGTTCATGGTTCACGTATTGCTGAAGCCTGTCTTGGAGAATTTTGAGCATTACTTTACTAGCATGTGAGATGAGTGCAATTGTGCAGTAGTTTGAGCATTCTTTGGCATTGCCTTTCTTTGGGACTGGAATGAAAACTGACCTTTTCCAGTCCTGTGGCCATGCCTGAGTTTTCCAAATTTGCTGGCATGTTGAGTGCAGCACTTTCACAGCATCATCTTTTAAGATTTGATATAGCTCAACTGGAATTCCATCAGATCTCCACTAGCTTTGTTTGTAGTGACGCTTTCTAAGGCCCACTTGACTTCACATTCCAGGATGTCTGACTCTAGGTGAGTGATCACACCATCGTGATTATCTGGGTCATGAAGATCTTTTTTCTACAGTTCTTCTGTGAATTCTTGCCACCTCTTATTAATATCTTCTGCTTCTTTTAGGTCCATACCATTTCTGTCCATTATTGAGCCCATCTTTGCATGAAACCAACCAGTAACACTGAAGAAGCTAAAGTTGAACGGTCCTATGAAGACCTACAAGACCTTTTAGAACTAACAGTCAAAAAAGATGTCCTTTTCATTATAGGGGACTGGAATGTGAAAGTAGGAAGTCAGGAAACATCTGGAGTAACTGGCAAATTTGTCCTTGGATTACAGAATAAAGCAGGGCAACCGCTAATAGATTTTTGCCAAGAGAATGCACTGGTCATAGCATACACACGTTTCCAATAACACAAGAGAAGACTCTACACATGGACATCACCAGATGAACAACACCAAAATCAGATTGATTATATTCTTTGCAGCCACAGATGGAGAAGTTATATACAGTCAGCTAAAACAAGACTGGGAGCTGATGTGGCTCAGATCATGAACTTCTTGATGCCAAATTCAGACTTTAATTGAAGAAAGTAGGGAAAACCCAGTACACCATTCAGGTATGACCTAAATCAAATCCCTTATGGTTATACAGTGGAAGTGAGAAATATACTTAAAGGACTAGATGTGATAGACAGAGTGCCTGATGAACTATGGACGGAGGTTCACGACATTGTACAGGAGACAAGGATTAAGACCATCCTCAAGAAAAAGAAATGCAAAAAAGCAAAATGGCTGTCTGAGGAGGCCTTATAAATAGCTGTGAAAAGAAGAGAAGTGAAAAGCAAAGGAGAAAAAGAAAGATTTTGAGGGCTTACACACTGCTGTTTCATTAAAATCCTGCCAATTCAAAGAAAGTAGCAAGTCTCAAGGGAAGGAAAATAAATGGATGGTTCCTACTGCAGACTACTCTAACATTCTGTCTCCTGTGCCTGCAATGTGTTATGAGCAATATATTTGCAGAATCACATACCAAGAAATAGTATTTTCTGTTTCCTCATTTAATTCTCTGGAGTTATTATGTGCATTTCTTGAAACCTGGCTCCCCTATGATCTGCCTCTTCTATAGACAAATGCAAGAACCACCAACCCCTGATTTCATCACTTGCCCCAGAGACTCAAAACCAGCCTTGCCAAAAGTAACTAAGCAATCTCCTGGTTATCTTCCTTTCACACTGTGCAACTTATAAATATCTATTTTTTAAAACTCTCCTCATTTCCTAACATCATTATTCTAACACTTTCAAGAGTATCTGAAATACCAGAAAAACATTTTTTTTCCATGGTTCAATTATCAGAAAATTCCAGATTGTATACTGGGGTTGGCTGAAAAGTTCATAAACTGAACAAACTTTTTGGCCAAACCAATACTTCAAAGGCTGGGTGTCACTTGTGTGTGAGCACAGAGATTTCCTGGGCCATCACAGACTTTGAAAGCCCATTTGCCTTAAGCATAAGCAGTGACGTGAGAAGACGCTGCTTTGTGATTCTAAATGTAGTCGTGGGGCCGCCATATGCACTGGCTCCAGTTCTCTCAGTAGCAGTGAACAAAAAGGGGATGGGTGTGAAGGTCCAGTTTCTCTTCATCCTGGACTGGTGAGTGAGTGAAAGGATTAGTCACTCAGGCGTGTCAGACGCCTTGCAGCCCCATGCTGCAGCCCTCCAGGCTCCTCTGTCCGTGAAATTCTCTAGTCACGAACACTGGAGCGGGGAACCAATCTCTTCTCCAGGGGATCTGCCCAACCCAGGGATTGAACCTGGGTCTACTGCATTGCAGGCAGATTCTTTATCATCTGTCTGAGCCACCAGGGAAGCTGCTTAATCAGAATGATTAGGGGAACATTGCGCCTCACTCTGTGGACCCTGCTCTCTGCACTGGGGGCATCTATTCTTGCTTCAGGTCTTAAAATACTACAAGTTTAGTCTTTGCTTATACTCCTATGCAAAGTATTTGGGTGGCCAACACTCAACCAATTGATTTTCTGCAGAAGAATTTATTTCCATTCATTCCCATTCAGAAGTATTTATTACCTATTACTTGCCTATTCTAGGCAGTGAGGAAAGAGCAGTAAACAAGACAGGCATGTCCTTAACCCAGTATGTCCTGAAAATCAGAAGCCTCCTGCTGCCCACACTGTCGCTGCTTTTAGAATCTTCCTTAATCTATCATATGTCTACACTCTCTTCCCAGCTAAATTACCAAGGGCATAATTCCTGTCACTGAAAAAGCGACTGGCTTGACACTCTTTTTAGAAGGCTTTTGGAATTTTGTCAGCTATGCTGCACACAGATGCTCTCCTTTGGTGAATTATACAGGCCAGAACACTCTGTATCAATATTTATGCTGTGAGCTCCTTTCCTTCCCCAGCAGCCCCCAATCTCAGGAAGTGTTTCTGTATAACCACTTAAATCAGTTACTGCTCTAGGCTTGCCTTCAAGGAGGTTCTAGTGGAGATTCCAGAACTAGGTGATCAAATCTCACTATATGGCGAGGCATTCAGGCTTTCCCTAATTCACAGAGTGAACATCATCCCCATGATCTGGTTATTTCTCCCTCTTCATAGGCTTATGTTTGGCTTAAATTAGGATATCAATTTAGGACAGGTGAAGAGTTCTACAAGGTACGAAACCCTTGCTGTTTTGCCACCAACGATACTGCCAGGTAATAGACACACACAATTCCTCTCATTTGATATTACAACATAGGACATTGTATCAATAATTCACACTTTCACATAAAAGACAGTATATACTTTAAGCTAGACTACATTAAAATAAAACTACCAAAGACTTCCCTAGTGGTCCAGTGGTGAAGAATCCACTTGGTAATGCAGGGGACACTGATTCAATCCCTGGTTTGGGAAGATCCCACATGCCTCAGAGCAACTAAGCCCATGCACAACTCCTGAACCATGCGCATCACAATGAAGAGGAGCCCCCACTCACAGCAACAAGAGAAAGCCTCTGTGCAGCAACCAGGATCCACCACAGCCAAGCATATATAAATAAATAAATCTTTGAAATACATTTCAAAAAAATCAAACTACTAGTATTTTGGTATCCTTCTTAATTAACAAAAAATTGAAAACAGCCCTACTATCCATCTAGGGTAGAATGCATGATGTGGATTTCTACAACTGGAAAACTATACAGCAATAAGAATGAACAAACTAAAGCTACACTCCACAGTATGCATAAATTTCACAACCAAAATGTTGAGCAAAGAATATATACCATAATGAATCCCATTATAGAAATTTCAAACATGTAGAGAGAGAACGAATCAACCCATAGTCTTAGATGTTATAACAGTTGCCACCCATGGTGGGAGATAGGGAGCAGCGACTGGAAGGGTTTCTTGATCTGAAAGCTGGTTGCACAGATGAGTTCTTTTCCTGAAAATTTATTGATGTATAAATTTAAAACATATGTATTTTCCTATATGCATTTTATGTCTCAGTAAACAAAATTAACCATCATTAAATAATCTACACAAATTTTTAATCTGCTTCATGTGATATAATGATCACTCACAGATGAAAATCATTCACAGATGTGAAAGACTTCTCATAACACTACCCAAATAACTTAGGACATCTGCTGCCATGAAAGTAAACCTTTGCTGTTGACTTAAAGTCAGTGACTGTGACTACCAAAAGCCTTTATGATAATAGTCAAGAAAACAGAAAAAGTTGGATGGGATGAAAATTAATGGAAAAACAGAGGCAGTTTTCATTGCACCTATACAAAAGATTCAAAATTCATAGATTAACAATTTAGGTAGCTACTAAGTATAAGACTCAGATTATCTACCATATATTACCCATTAATTCTAACATCAAAAATAAATTTGAAGAATGATATCTTTGCATGCACCATTATAAAAGAATTTCATCAATTTCTACAGCTAAAAAAAAAAAGTTTTCAGAACTTTGTTGGATTCAAGGAGAAGGGACTAAAAGAACACAGTGAGAGAGAAAAGGATGATACTAGAACAGGTACCAGGATTCTGACACTGTGAGAGGCCGTGGTCTCTAGCCACATTGCCTGCCACATGGCTCCTGCCACCAAAGACAATTTATGTTTCAAATCTATTTAAGCACTTTCATCTTCCAAAATCATTGTGCTGTTTAATGTCAAGTGGCCCCTCTTCACTGCATGCATTCCCCACTCCCAGCCACCTCACATTCATTGTAATTTCAAGACCCTGCTTGACTTTCTGAAGTTTTTTCTTAATGTTCACATTTCTCCTCTCACTCTGTTAGAATGGATGACTCTCCCTTTCATGCCCCCACTCTGCCCCATGTACGCTGTGGTCACACTCCTTTAAGAACACTTACAGGACTCATTTCTAGGCTTGCCTTGTTCCCAGACAAGTACAAAGGGAGCTAGCAGGCCTCTCTGACTCATCTTTGTATCTGTGTTATTTGGCACAGTGCCCACGTCACCAGTACAGCCCAGATATGGCTGGTGCTCAGCAAATAACTCTTCACTGTACCTGTTATCAGAACGCTCTTCAACCAAAAATCTACCCTTATGCTCAAATCAAACCACCATACCAGAGCACATGCATTTAATAGGATTTAGAGAGAAGTTTGAAGAGATTATGCTTTTTTTAAAACCTCATCCCAGAGTTAAACATGTTCATGAGTTCTTTGACACCCATCCATCAGTTAAGGATGATGAGCAGAACTGAAATCCCCACAAGGAACAACTTTATATCACTTGTCACATCAAAATATATAGCTTAAGAGATTTGAAGCATATTATAGAATACAAAACAGCTCTGCATTTCCTGACAGTCCTGGAATGCAGGTTAGAACCAAAAACACCCCATTTTTATTTCTAATTTAAGCCTGTTTCCCAGTCCCATCCTTCACCCCTACCCACAGACAATCATTTTAAGACTGAAGTACGACTGTGTGTTCTGGACAAATGTATAGAGTTGTTTTGTGTCCATGTGTTTTAATTTTACATAAATTTTAACTTGTGATGCATATATATTCATATATAGAGATACATACATGCACATATACTTAAGATTCTTTTCCACTCTACTCAGTGCTTTAAGTACTGACTACTTAACACCTACATCTAACAACATCACTAGTTACTTAGCATGCAGGGTTGCAGCTAGCACATTCTATTTTCCTGTTACCATCAACCACTTTCTACCACCTCCCAAACACCACAAGTAATACTACAATAACAATCCTCAAACATGTCCCCCAGAAAAATATATGTAGATATTTCACCGAGATATACAACCAGGAGCAGAACTGCTACATCACATTTTTACACACTTAAGGGCAGCCTTTGCCCATCTATTCTGCCACTATCAGTGCAAAAGGGCATAAGAATGCCTATATGTCCACATCACCATCAACACTTGGCAGTACCCAGATTTAACAGCTTTATTGAAACATAACTGATGTATAATAAAACGTATTTGGAATATTCAATGGCAGAAATTTTAAAATATGTACACATGTGAATCTATATCAAGATAATTAATCACTCTCAATAGTATTCTCATGACCTTTTGTTGTCTGATTTCTATTTCATTGATTTCTGCACTGATGATTCTTATTATTTTATCTTATTATTCCTTGAGTTTCATTTGCTCTTTTTATACTTCATTAAGTTGAAGTTTTTGCTTGGAGATCTTTTCCTCTAAAATAGGCATTTAGAATGTCAAACTTCATCTTCAGTACTGCTTTAGATACAACCCACAATTTATGATATACTGGGTTTTCACTTAAAGTGTATTATTTAGTTTCCAAATATTTGGGGCTTTTCAGATAGCTTTCTGTGATTGATTACTACTTTCATTTCATTATGATTAGAGAACATACTTTGTATGACTCAAATCTTTTTAAATTTATTGAGACTTGTATTATGGCCCAGCCTATGTTTTATCTTGATAAATGTTCTATGTGCATATGAAAAGAATGTGTTTTCTCCTATTGTTAGTTTGAGCATTCTCTAAAAGTTAATTAGGACTAGTTGGTTGATAAAGCTGTTTAAGTGCTTTAATTCCTTACCGCTTCTCTATTTGTTCTATCACTTATTGACAGACATCTTCAAATTTTACAACTGTAAATTATTGTTCTATGTCTCCTTGAATTTCTGTTTTTGCTTCATGTAATTTGAAATTCTCTTACTGAATGCATAAGTATTCAGGATTTTATATCCTTTTGATGAAATGATCCCTTCATCATTCACAAAAGATCCTCTTTATTCCTGATGACAGTTTAACCTGAAATCTTTGTCAAATATAAATATAGCAAGTCCCGCTTTCTTTGGATTGGTGTGAGCATGGTTTATCTGTCTTTTATGCCACTTACATTTAAAGTGATTATTAATAGGATTGAATTAAATCAATTATCTTGCAACTTGTTTTCCATTCATTCTGGTCTTTGGTTTCTTTTTCTGCCTTCTTTTGGATAAATTGAGTATTTCTTTACAATTCCACTTTGTATTTTTTCACAGCTGGTGGTTTGTAAGTCATCACTCCATGTTTTGTTATTTTAGTGATTGCTTGAAGGTTTACAGCAGACATCTTTAACTCATCAAGTCTGCCTCCAAGTAATATCGTCCTACTTCGTGAATAATACACTTCTATTTCTCTCTTCCTAGGTTTTTGCTTTGTCATCATACACTTTTCTTCTACATGTTATAAACCCCAAGATACACTATATTACCGTTGCTTTAAATAGTCAGTTATATCTTAAAGAGGTTTGAAGAAGAAAAAAAGTTACATTTACCTATATGGTTACTGTTCCCAGCACTCTTCATTTATTGGTGTGGCTCTAAATTTTCACCTTTGTCTCATTTTCCTTCTGCCTCAAAGATTTTCTCTAACATTTTCATACTTCAGGTCTACTATTGATAAATTACCTCAGTTTTTGTACATCTGAAAAGGTCTTAGTTATCATTTATCAAAAGATATTTTCATTAACATCTAAATCTATGCTGGCAATAGTTTCTTATGGTTTTAAAGATTTTGCTTCACTTCCTCTAGTTGGAATTGTTTCTGATGAGAAATCCGCTAAGTTTATCTTTGTTTCTCTATACACAAGGAGTCTTTTTCTGTAGGAATATGGTTTATTGATTTTTATTAAAATATCCAATACTTTTAAATGAAGCAAAGGTTTCAAATACATTTATGCAGCAATTTCAAAACTTCCCTCAAACTATAAACAAAGATTTTGTTTTCCAACATAGCTTAGCGACTATGAAACGAAACATGTTATATAAGAATCAGGCTCTTTTGGACAGCAAAAAGAAAATATAATTTACAGATGAAAATAATCATCCAAAGTGGTACAAAAAAATCTTTTTTCCTCTGGCTGCTTTTTAAGATTTTCTCTTTCTCATAAATTTTAAACAATTTGAATTCTGTTATGTCTTGGTATGATTTTCTTCATGTTTTTTGTGCTGGCAGTTGAATGTCTTCTATCTCCTGGACTCAGGGTTTCTTCAGCACTGTGGCCTGGAAACTCGCCCAACTTAGTAAGATGGGGAAATACTGGGTGTCATCTCTTTGGTTCCCTGTCTCTCAAGGATCATTGTCTTTTGTTTCAAAGTATCTTGAAATAAAGTCTTAAAAATCATTTCTTCATATGTTTTGTCTAAATTTTTACTTGTTTCAGGCAAGAGGGTAAAGCAATCCCTACCATGCCATCTGGTTAGAAACAGAAGTCCCATCTTAATGTTTTAAAACAATGTAATAACATCTGATTTCAATTTCTATTTCTACAATTGTAAATGAAATTTTCTCTTCATATGTATGATGTCCTTTCCATTTCCCTTTCTGTAAATTGACTAATGAGAGGTGGCAAGAATACACAGAACACTGCACAAAAAAGATCTTCACAATCCAGATAATCACAATGGCATGATCACTCACCTAGAGTAACATCCTGGAATGCGAAGTCAGTGGGCCTTAGGAAGCATCACTATGAACAAAGCTGGTGAAGGTGATGGAATTCCAGTTGAGCTATTTCAAATCCTAAAAGATGATGCTGTGAAAGTGCTGCACTCAATATGCCAGCAAATTTAGAAAACTCATCAATGGCCACAGGACTGGAAAAGGTCAGTTTTCATTCCAATCCCAAAGAAGGGCAATGCCAAAGAATGCTCAAACTACCGCACAATTGCACTCATCTCACACGCTAGTAAAGTAATGCTCAAAATTCTCCAAGCCAAGCTTCAACAGTACATGAACTGTGAACTTCCAGATGTTTAAGCTGGATTTAGAAAAGGCAATCCCACTGCTGGGCATATACACCGAGGAAACCAGAATTGAAAGAGCCACATGCACCCCAATGTTCATCGCTGCATTGTTTACAATAGCCAGGACATGGAAGCAACCTAGATGCCCATCAACTGATGAATGGATAAGAAAGCTGTGGTATATATACACAATGGAATATTACTCAGCATTAAAAAAAAATTCATTTGAAGCAATTCTACTCAGATGGACGAAACTGGAGCCCATTATCCAGAGTGAAGTAAGCCAGAAGCAAAAACAACAATACAGTATATTAACACATATATATGGAATTTAGAAAGACAGTAATGAGAACCCAACATGGGAGACAACAAAAGGAATGCAGAGGTATAAAATAGACTTGTGGACTTTGTGGATGAGGGTAAGGGTGGGATGATATGGGAGAAGGGCATTGAAGCATGTTAATTGTCATGTGTCTAATCAATCGCCAGCCCAGAATTGATGCTCGGGACTGGTGCAGCGAGATTTCCCAGGGGGGAGGGAGGAGGGAGGGGGGACCCTGAGGGGAAGCATATGTAAACCCATGGTGATATCATGACAATGTATGGCAAAAACAATAATAAAAAAAAAAAATGTGAAAAAAAAAAAGAAAAGGCAGAGAAACCAGAGATCAAATTACCAACATCCGCTGGATCATCGAAAAAGGAAGAGAGTTCCAGAAAAACATCTACATTTGCTTTACCGACTATGCCAAAGCCTTTGACTGTGTGGATCACAACAAACTGTGGAAAATTCTTAAAAACATAGAACACAATTATAACAGTACAAGTATTTCTATTTGCTATGAAAGTGAAAAAAGTGCAAGTGAAGTTTTAGCAAATAATTTTTGTCACATTTAGGAAGCTTCCTTGTATTCTAACCTTCAAAAATTCATTTTAAACAGTTGTTGTACCATATCAAGTGCATTTTCTGAATCAGCTGAGATAATTATTTTTCTCTATTAAAATTATAATATGGTAAATTACATTGACAGATTTTTTGATGTAAAATCAACCCTGCATAACTAAAATAGACCTACTTGATCATGTATTCTGATTCACATAAATTGAATTCAGTATTATAAGATTCCCTCTCTTTACTCTTGAAATCAAAAACATTTCCTGTCCTGACCCATTCCTGACCACTAACGACAGGTCAGTCCTCATTCTCTATAGTTTATCAGAAGAATTATAAATGGTATCATATAGCATGTGAACTTTTTAAATTACTGGGTTTTGTTTTTTAACTCAGCATAAGGTTCTTAGGGCTTCCCAGGCAGTGCTAGTGGTAAAGAATTCACCCATCAGTGCAGGAGAAGTAAGAGATGCGGATTCCACCCCTGGCTCAGGAAGATCCCCTGGAAGAGGGCATGGCAACCCACTTGAGTGTTCTTGCCTGGAGAATCCCATGGACTCAGGAGCCTAGTGGGCTACAGTACATAGGGTCGCAAAAGGTGAAACACAACTGAAGTGACTTCACACACACACACACACACACAGTGTTCTTAGAGCCATCCCAGTTTCACATATGTTAATAGTTTACTCATTTATATTGCTGGGTAGTATTACATAATAGGGATGTGCCATAGTTATTGTATTTTTCCTTACATCTTTTGGATAGTTTCTAGATTAAGGCTCTTATGAATGAAACTGCTAAACATTTGTGTGCAAAGTCCTGCATTAGAATAAATCTTTCTCTATAATAAATTCTCAAGAGAACAATTCCTGGGTCTCATGGCAATCCATTTTTAGTTTTGAAAATAACTGCCTAACTATTTTCCAGCATGACACTACCATTTTACACATCTCCCTGCAATGTTTCAGTGAGGCAGTTTCTCCCTATCTTTGTCAGCATCTGTATTATCATCATTTTTTATTTTTGTCTTTCTGATAGATGTATAGGGATATCTTATTGTAGCTTTACTTTTCATTGCTCTATTGACTAATGATGCTGTTGAATACCTTTTATCTTGTTTATTTGCCATTTGTATATCCTCACTGGTGAAATGACTGAATATGGTCTTTTGCCATTTCCTAGATGGGCTGTTTACCTTAATATTGGCTTTGAGAGTTCAATACATTCTAGACTTTGGATCTCTTATAGGTATGTGACTTAGAAACATTTCCTCCCAGTCTGTAATCTGTCTTTTCATCCATTTAATCTGCCTTTTCATCCTTTTAACAGGGTCACTCACAGAGCAAAAGTTTTTAATTTTAATAAGACATAATTTGCCAATTTTTCTTTTAGAATTTGGTATCTAATCTAAAAACTCTTTGCCTACTTCAAGATCTTGAATATTTTTCCTATAGTCTGTTTTAGCAGTTTTATAATTCACATTTTAAGTCCATGATTACTACACCTTTCATGTATGATGTGCAGTTTAAATCAAGATTGATTTTTTGATAGTTGTTGTCCAATTATCTGCTGGCTTTTTAACTTGATCTTTCATCTGGCAAACTTACTGTACTTTTGTTTGTAATAATAGCTTGTTAATTTTAGTGCTTTCTCTATGCAACATTAGAGTCTCAAAATAAGAAGTTTTACTTTTGCCAATATTACATAAGTTAGTTTTTTTTTTCTTGTAGTGTTAACCAGGATGTCTCACTCTATATTAAACTGCTACAATGAAACTTAGCAGCTTTTTCTTATCTCTGATTCTAGAGAGATAACATCTGAGTTTCTCCATTAAATGTAACATTTGCTCTAAGATGGTGATAAATAACTTTTACCACAGAATGGGAGCTCCATTTTATTCTTAACATGTTTAAACTTACATTTAAAAATTCATTTTAAATAACTGTTGCACTATATCAAATACATTTTCTGTATCATCTCAGATATTCTTCTCTATTGATATTTTAATGTGGTGATTTATACTGATAGATATTCTGATGTAAAATCATCCATGCATAACTCAAATAGAGCCTACTTTATCATGTATTCTGGCTCAAACAGTTGGTTTCACTTAGCTAATATTTTATTTAAGATTTTTTGCCTCTAATGCCATAAGCAAAAGGTAGACCCTTCTAATACCATAAGCAAAATATCTTAAATAAAATATTAGCTAACTATTCAGGAAGCATGCTTTTGTCTGGTTTGGAATCATGATTTGATTTGCCTCATAAACAATAAGGTGAGCAACTTAGCTTCTTTTTTATTTCCTAGAATAGCTTAAGAAAAAAATTGTTCTTAGTTGAAAAATCATCAGCACTCATCTGTAAAATGTCATATGAAATTGCTTATATGTGGAATCTGAAAAAAAAAATGGTACAAATGGACCTATTTACAAAACAGAAATAGATCACGGATAAAGAAAACCTTACAGCTACCAGTGGGGAAGGGGGGGATAAGATGGGAGATTAGGACTGACGTTTACACACGACTAAACATAAAGCAGATAATTGATAACCTGCGGTACAGCACAGGGAACTCTACTCAGTATTCTGTAATGACCTTTAAGGGAAAAGAATATTAAAACGAGTGGATATATGTACATGTATATACTGATTCCCTTTGCTATACAGTAGAAACTAACACAATATTGTATACTCAAATAAAATATTTAAACATTGGGTTTGAGGTATTTTGATTTTAATTTTACTTAACTCTTACTGATCAACCTAAGTTTCTTTTTTCTTTTTGGCCAGTTTTGGTGACACTGTTTTCTGCAAGAACCTTCCTTGGATTCAGTCTGGTATTCAACATGGTAGATCCATATGAAAGTCAATCTTTCTAGGTTCTCACATAGACTACAGAAAGTATAAGGAAAATTTGTCCCCATTTACTCTGCCAAGACTCTAGGAGGATCATCAGGGAATCCCAGGGATTCTGATTGGACCAGGAATGCCCCTAAAGACCTTCAGGATCTTGCTGGTCTTTAGCTGTTAAAACATATAGCTAATTGGCTACAAACAGGACATCCGATTTTATACAATTGTTCTAATGTAGAATGTTCAATATTTTATTTACTTACTTAGATTTAGTTTCTAAATCTCTTGCCTATGCTCCACAACTTGCTTGTCTTGGCTGACTTAATATTGACCTTTTCTTAGTTTACTTTCCAAAAGTAAACTAAGATTATTTATTGCTAATAATCAGTAATTTTTTCTACACTCTTAAAATATCTTTGGTCCCTAATTTTATCTGGAGAGTGTCTATTTAACAAGTTTCAATAAGTTCCCAACTGGAAAATTTCTCTGAAATATTTTATTCTATGTAGGTCAATAAAATTTGACACAAAGTATTTGTAAAATTTTGGATACTGCTTTTTTTAATTAATAATTTAACACATTCATTTCTCATATTAGTTAATATGCTTAAGACAATGTCACCACCACCATTCTAATAATGTACAATATTCTATAATATGGCAATATGCAAAACTGTTGAACCATTTCTTCTATGTTCACAGTACAA
Organism: Antilocapra americana; assembly: GCA_007570785.1. NCBI lineage: Eukaryota > Metazoa > Chordata > Mammalia > Artiodactyla > Antilocapridae > Antilocapra > Antilocapra americana. The sequence goes on along the minus strand of ML663611.1, from coordinate 277,839 downwards.
ATAATATTTTCATGAGATATTGAGAAAACAAGTAAGATGAATCCTTTGAATTACTCAAAATAAATCCTAGCAGATATTAATCACTACTTCACATAGTAACAATAGTTACTTGCTACTTTTGATATTACTGTAAATTATAATTAATTTTTCAGTTCAGTTATTCAGCTGTGTTCAACACTTTATGACCCATGGACTGTAGCATGTCAGGCTTCCCTGTCCTTCACCAGTTCCCAGAACTTGTGCAAACTCATGTTCATTGAGTTGGTGATGCCATCCAACCATCTCATCCTCTGTTGTCCCCTTCTCCTGCCCTCAATATTTCCCAGCATTAGGGCCTTGGGTCTTTTCTATGAGTTAGTTCTTCACATCAGGTGACCAAAGTATTGGAGTTTCAGCTTCAACATCAGTCCTTCCAATAAACATTCAGGACTGATTTCCTTTAGGATGGACTGGTTTGATTTCTTTGCAGTCCAAGGGACTCTAAGAGTCTCCTCCAACACCACAATTCAAAAGCATCAATTCTTCAGCATTTAGCTTTCTTTATGGTCCAACTCTCACATCCATACATGACTACTGGAAAACCCAGAGCCTTAACTAAATGGACATTTGTTGGCAAAGTAATGTCTCTGCTTTTTAATGTGCTGTCTAGGTTGGTCATAGCTTTTCTTCCAAGGAGCAAGCATCTTTTAATTTCATGGCTGCAGTTACCATCTGCAGTGATTCTGGAGCCCAAGAAAATAAAGTCAGCCACTGTTTCCCCATCTATTTCCCATGAAGTGATGGGACCAGATGCCATGATCTTAGTTCTCTGAATGTTGAGCTTTAAGCCAACTTTTTCACTCTCCTCTTTCACTTTCATCAAGAGGCTCTTTAGTTCTTCTTCACTTTCTGCGATGAGGGTGGTGTCATCTGCATATCCGAGTTTATTGATATTTCTCCCAACAACCTTGATTCCAGCTTGTGCTTTCTTACAGTAAAATTTTCATGAGTTTTAGCTGTGAGATTAAATGCATTTTATCCAGTTTTCTTATAGCTTTTTAAAAAAACAATTCTCTATAACTTCTAGAAATTATACCAAGAATTTGTGTATAAAATTTTTTCTATCACTGAATCAAATGAAAATGAAAGTGTTAGTCACTCAGTTGTGGACTATAGCCCACCAGGATCCTCTGTCCATGGAATTCTCCAGGCCAAGAATACTGGAGTGGGTTGCCATTTCCCTTCTCCAGGAGATCTGCCCAACCCAGGGGTCAAACACAGGTCTCCCACATTGCAGGCAGATTCTTTACCATCTGAGTCACAAGGGACCCAAATTAGTATTTATATATCACATCATATTTGTATTTATATATTTCCTCAGTGATTTGTGCTATCTCATATTACATGAAATATGTGTATGTGTTCAATAAAATAATTTAAATATATATTTCTAAAAATAAAACAAATAAATAGTATTATTTAAATAGCACCTTATCTAAGTCAATTTCAGTGCATTAAGTAAGCATTATCAAACTGCATCAAACTCATAGCAACATGGTAAAATTCTCCTGACTGACACGCAATACACTGGTTTACTTAGAAAACAAAGAAATAATACCTGAAATAAAAGGAATCTGCACCTGAGTACAGAAAGAAATAAACCGAGGTTCTTGTGATCTTTTGTTTTCCATTCTTTGACTGCCTAAATAAAGTTTACTTGAATAGACATTAAGAAAGAAATTGACTTGGAATAGATAACATCATCTGTCAACTCAAAATCTTAAAATATTGCTTATCCTCAATCAATAAAATATATTATAAAATGTTCAGTGTTACTGATAATCATTCATAATTTTATTAAATATTTACTATTGGTAGGTACTGTTCTCAGTTTTAGAAATTAAAAGACAAGCACATTATTGTTCCTGCCTTCAATGATCTTAAATATTGATTAAGAAAAGAGGCTAAGCAATAAATATTTTTGATAACGTGTTATGTGTCTAAAATAGAATGGAATGACAAAGCTTCTATAAGTTTACATCCTTATGGAAACCACAAATTTAAGATTATCAGAACTGGACAGCTATGTATCTTAAAGTAGTATTAGTTGCTCAGCCATGTCTCCCTCTTTGTGACCCCATGAAGTATAGCCCACCAGGCTCCTCCATCCACAGGATTCTCTAGGCAAGAATACTGGAGTGGGTTGCCATGCCTTTCTCCTGGGGATCTTCACAATCCAGGGATCAAACCTGGGCCTCCCACATCGCAGGCAGATTCTTTACCATCTGAGCTACCAGGGAAGCTGTTATGTATCTTAACAATTTGTCAAAAACTGTCCAGAGACTTTTTCTGTCACTGATGCAAAAAACAAGAGCAAGGGGTGGCAGTTGAAGATGGTGGTACAGGATTTTCCTGAAGTCACCTCATCCTACAGACACACTAAATCTACAGGTATGTGTCAAACAATAGAGTTTTCAGCTCCTAGTTGAACTAGTTGAACAGCTCCTTCACAACAAACACTAAAAGAGCCACATCAATATGAGCAGATGAGACCGAGATATAATCTTGCAAATCGCTGCCGGCCCCCCAAGTCTAGCAACCCCTAGTTGGGAGGAATCTCACTATTCCAAGCTTTCTCCCTGAGCAGTGATGGGTTCATGCCCCACAGCAGGAACCCCAGCCCTTGGGACATGCAACGTTGAAACGCCCTCAAAACATCTGGCTTTGGAAACCACACGGCTCATATCCAGGAGACCTGAAGGGCTGTAAGAAATTGTGTTACTTTCCTTTAAGGGCTTTCATTTGCCCCAGCGACCAGTGCAGAAACAGTAATGTGAAAAGTATCTAAATTATACAAGAAAAAGGTACATTTGCTAATCTTAAAAGCATCTGCCAGAGGGCAGGGATCTGCTTGGACTCTGGATCCTGAGGCGCTATCAGTGCCACTTTCACACTCTGCCTACACTTTGATGATGTAGGTGGGCATGCCCCCAGCTGCGCTCTGCATGGCTACGGAACGCAAGAGGGTGTGCCCCCATCCTGAGCTCACCTGCGGCCCCACAAAAGCCAGGAGGGGCACCTGGCTCTGCACTGCTCCTCTGCCCTGAGAAAACTGACAGGCACCCCTGGATCTGCCCTCTTTCACCGCCTCACTAAAGTCAGCAGGTTCAGTGTAGGCAGGGACTTCCCCTTAATTGGCTGCTGCTGGGGTCTAGAGGGGCTTGTATCCTGGGTCCCAGAGGACTGCAACAACCAGAGAAGACCGTTCTCGGCAGGCCACCACCGCAGGAACTACAAAGACAGCAGACTGAAACACTCCCCAGTCTTTCTGTGAAAGAAGGCCTCTGGACTTATCCTGGAACTCAGCCTCAGGCGCAGAACTCAGGTTGGCCACACATCAGAGGATACTGAGCTGCTCTCAGGGAACAGAGGCAGGGGGCCTCTATCTCTGCAAACTCCCTCAGCACTCATGCTGACCAGAAAGGAGCTTTATATTGTGCACTCATCTGAAGCCCCAGTTTCTGTAATCTCTTCCAGGGTAAATGTCCAGATCGCCTGGTCTAGAGGTCAGCAGAGCTAATGATTAGAGTTCACAGAACCATACATATTTACTTATTCTAAAAGCTGCTGTCTGAGAGTCTGGCTTCCAGTTAGCCTATACCTATTTGCTGACTGATATTTCTCCCTTTGAAACACTGGCAGAGCTTGGCACACCCTTGACAACTGGCACCTATCAAGAATAAATCAGGCTACTTGGACAAAGATTTGCACAATAGCTAAATATTTCAACTAGCTAGTTCAAGGTTGAAGGTAAGGTTCATCTTCTACATAGACCACTCCTTCAAGACAGAGGAATGGAGGAGTTTTACCTAATACATGGAAGTAAACAGAGTATCAAAAGAAACAAGGAAACGGAGAAATACATTCCAAATGAAAACACAAGATAAAACTTCATTTAAAAAAAAAAAACTTCAAACCTGCTCAAAAGCCTCAAGCTAGTCTTCAGCAGTATGTGAACCAAGAACTTCCAGGTGTACAAGCTGAATTTAGAAAAGTCAGAGGAATCAGAGATCAAATTGCCAAGATCTATCGGATCATAGAAAAAACAAAAGAATTCCAGAAAAACTCTGCTTCATTGACTATGCTAAAGCCTTTGACTGTGTGGATCATAACAAACTGTGGAAAATTCTTCAAAAGAGATGGGAAGAGCATATCATTTTACCTGTCTCCTGATAAATCTGTATGCAGGACAAGAAGCACTAGTAGAACCAGACATGGAACAAGGACTGATTCAAAACTGGGAAAGGAGTATAACAAGCTTGTATACTGTCACAGTATTTGTTTAACGACTATGTAGAGCACCTTATGTGAAATGCTGGCCTGGATGACTCACAAACTTGAATCAAGATTACTGGAAGAAATATCAACAACCTCAAATATGACTTTTCACTCTAACAGTAAAAAGTGAAGAGAAATGGACGAGCCTCTTGAAGAGGGTGAAAGAGGAGAGAGGAAAACCTGACTTAAAACTCAACATTCAAAAAATGAAGATCATGGCATCCAGTCCCATCATTTCATGACAAACAGAGGGGAAAAAGTGGAAACAGTGACAGATTTTCTTTCCTTGGGCTCCAAAATCACTGCAGACAGTGGCTGCAGCCACAAAACTAAAAGATGCTCCTTGGGGAAAAAACCTATGACAAATCTAGGCAGCATTATTAAAAAGCAGAGACATCACTTTGCTGACAAAGATGCACGTAGTCAAAACTATAGTTTTTCCAGTAGTCATATACGGATTTGAGATTTGGACCATAAAGAAGGCTGAGCACTGAAGAATTGATACTTTTGAGTTGTGGCACTGGAGAAGACTCTTGAGAGTCCCTTGGACTGCAAGGAGATCAAACCAGTCAATCCTAAAGGAAAACAACCCTGAATATTCATTGGCAGGACTGGTGCTGAAGCTCCAATACTTTGGCCTCCTGATGTGAAAAGCTGATTCATTGGAAAAGATCCTGATGCTGGGAAAGATTGTGGGCAGGAAGAGAAGGGGACAATAGAAGATGAGATGGTTGGATGACATCATCAACTCAATGAATTCGAGAAAACTCTGGGAGATAGTGAAGGACAAGGAAGCCTGATGCACTATATCCCATGAGATTGCAAAGAGTCAGAAATAACATAGTGACTAAACAACAACTTATCTTCCTTGTAAAGGAAGTAATAGTGATCAAAATAGTGACCACAAAGAGCCTCACTGACCTTGCAAGAAGAATACATGAAGACAGTGAGAACATCAACAAAGAGAAAATATGAGAAATTATCAAACAGACATCACAGAGGTGAAGAATACAATAAGTGAACTGAAAAGTACACTAGAGGGTTTCAATGGGGGACTTTTTTTGTTTCAATGGTGGAGCAAAAAAAGGATCAGTGATCTACAATACAGGAGCGGAAGGCAGCTAAAAGAATGAAAAAAAAAAGAAAGAAAGAAAAGAAAGCAAAGTCAGCTTGAGCAACCTATGTTAATTGTTAATCAATCAAATTAACATGTATAAGAATTCCAGAAGAAGAAGAGAGAGAGAAGGGGGCGGAAATTTATTTGAAGAAATAATGGCAAAAACTTTCCTAACATGGAGAAGAAAACAAACATCCAGATCCAGGAGACCTGGAGAATTCCAAACAAGGTGAACCCAGAAAGATTGACCCTAAGATATATTATAACTAAAATGTCAAAAGTTAAAGACATGGAAAGAATCTTAAAAGCAAGAAGAGAAAAAAAATATGCTCTTTTCAAGGAAATCTCCATACCACTATCAATAGATTTTCCAGAGATAATTTGAAGGCCAGAAAGGCGTGGCATGATATATTCAAAGTGTTGAAAGGAAAAAATTCTAACAAAGGATACTCTACCTAACCAGATTATAATTCAGAACTGAAGGAAAAATAGAGTTTCCCAGATAAGAAAAGTTAAGAGTTCATCTCCACTAAATCAGCCAAACAAGAACTGTTAAAGCAACTTTTTTAAGCAGAAAATAAAGGGCAGTAATTAGCAATTAATTTATTATTTTAATTAATTAAAAACATGAATATAAATTTTACTGGTAATGAGAAATACATAGAAAAAGTAGTGGATGAATCATTTAGAAAGCCAGTGTTAAGAGGAAAAAAGTAGCAAAAATAACTATAATTATAACAATGACTTAAGAAATACACAAAATAAAAATATGTAAAATGTAAGATCAAAAATATGAAAAATGACTAGAGAGAGTAAAAATGTAGAGTTTTATAATGTTTTTATCTTAAGTTGCTATCAAGTTAACATAGAATGCTTTATGGGCTCTTATATAGGAGCCTCATGATAACCACAAAGCAAATACAATAGATATACCAAAGATAATATAATACTAATAAGGAAATTCACCAAATTCTAAAAAAAGAAGGCAAAATAAGAAAAGGAGAGGAACTATAAAGCAGCAAGAAAATTAACAAAATGGCAATAAGTACATATCTATCAATAATTACTTTAAGAAAGAAAGTGAAGTTGTGTCCAACTCTGCGACCCCAGGGACTGTAGCCCACCAGGCTCCTCCATCCATGGAATTTTCTAAGCAAGAGTACTGGAGTGGGTTGCCATTTTCTTCTCCAGGGGATCTTCCCAATCCAGGGATTGAATCCTGTCTCCTGCATTGAGGGCAGATGCTTTACCGTCTGAGCCACCAGAGACTCCTCAATAATGGCTTTAATTACTTTAAATATAAATGCACTAGATTCTCCAACCAAAAGATATATTATTGGCTGAATGAATTTAAAAGAATGACCCATCTATATATCTATATGCTTCCTGTAAGAGACTTACTTCGGATATAAGGATACAGACAGACTGAAAAGGAAAGGATGGAAAATGATGCTCCATGCAAATGGAAACCAAAAGAAAAGTGATATACTATACTCATATTAGGAAAATAGACTTTAACAAAAAATATTTTTTAAAAAAGTCTTTACATTATAATAAAGTAGTCAATCCAACAAGAAAACATAATATTTGTCAATATTTATGCACCCAATATAGGAGTACCTAAACATATAAACTGGTATGCTGCAGTACACGGGGTCACAAAGAGCTGGACGGGACTGGACCACTGAACAACAACAACAAAATATATGAAGTGGCCTTCCCTGGTGGCTCAGTGATGAAGAGTCCGTCTGATTTAAAAAAAAAAAAAAAACTCTCCACAAGTGGGCATAGAGGGAATGTACCAATAGCCAAAGCAATCTTGGGAAAGAAGAACAAATCTGGAGCAATCATGTTCCTTGATTTCAAACTATTTAACAGAGTTATAGCCATCAAAAAGTATGGTATTCACATAAAAACAGACACACAGATCAGTGGGACAGAATAGAAAGCCCAGATATAAAACCGCGCGTAAATGGTTAGTTGATTTACAACTAAGGAGATAAGAATATGCAATTGGTAAAAGATAGCCTTTTCAGTAAACAGCACTGGGAACCTGGACAGTCATATGTAAAAGAAGGAAGCCAGATTACCATCCTACACCACACACAAAAATCAACTGAATTAAGTGGCTACAAGATGAAACAGGGCCCATTCCGTGGCAGACAGATGAGCCTTCTCTTCCTGGTAGCCACTTACTCACTATCCGAAGGAAGTTCTCGCTAAATCCTACCATGGCTGCAACTACCCAAATGGTGCCGTGAAATTCAGCATTCAATTCAAGCATCTCTAGAGATCATGTATTCACATTTTTATGGTTCATAAAGACATCAGCAAAAGAAAAAAAATTAACTGAATTAAAGACTTGACCATACGTTTCTAGAAGAAAATATAAATGGTAAGCAAACTCCTTGACATTGATCTTAATGATTATTTTCTGGATCTGACTCCAAAAGGGAAAGCAACGAAAGTGAAAATGAACAAGTGGGGTTACATCAAACTGAAAAGCTTTTGCTATGCAAAGAAAACCAGCAGTCAAATGAAACAGCAATCCATTTGGTGGGAGGAAACATTTGCGAATCACATACCCCGCAATCAATATCCAAAACATATTTTAAAAAACTCATACAACTCTAGAGCAGAAAATCAATTTGTTTAAAAAATAAGCAGAGGATTTGAATAGATATAGTTTCCAAGGACATATGGATGGCCAGAAGGCAGATGAAAAGCTGCTCAACATCACTAACATTGGGGGAAGGGGAGGGTGAGAGAAATTTGGAGAATAGGATTGACATATATTCACTACCATGAGAGAAGTAGTAGCAGAGAGCTAGTGGGAAGCTGCTACACAGCACAGGGAACTAGGCTCAGTGCTCTGTAATGACCTACAAGACTGGGATGAGAGGGTGAAAGAGAAGCTCAAGAGAGAGGGAATAAATATATTTATACATGCAGCTGATTAACTTCATTGTATAGCAGCAATGAACATAATATTGTCAAGCAATCATACTCCAAGAAAAAATCACGAATGCAAAGTGCAAACCAAATGCAAAGTGCAAACAAGTTATCAGCTCATATTTGTCAAAATAGTTTTTATCAGAAAGACAAGAAATAGCAAGCGGTGGTGAGGATGTGGAGGAAGGGAACTTCTGTGCACTGTTGGGTAAATATAAATTGGTGCAACCACTATGGGAGCTAGTACATAGATCCCTCAAAAAGAGAAAAACAGAACTATAATATGACTGACTAATTTCACTTGTAGGTATTTTTCTGAAGAAAACAAAAACACTAATTTAGAAAGATATAGGAACTCTTATGTTCATTGTAGCATTATTTACAATGATATGGGAATAACCTAAGTATATATTAATAGATGAATGGACAAAGAAGTTGTAATATCTACATACACACATACATACCTGCATGCGCGCGCATGCACACAAACACACACACACACACACACACACACACACACAATGGAATATTACTCAGCCCTAATAAAGGAAATCTTACCATTTGCAGCAATATGGATGGACTTAGGCTTATCCTAAGTGAGATAAGCCAGAGAACTACATATACCAAATGATTTTATTTTCACATAAACTCTAAAAATCAGAACAAACAAAATGAAATGAAAACAGACTCAGATACAGATAACAAAATGGTGGCTGCTGTGGGGAGGGTGGTTGGGGGTGGTTTAAATGGGTGAAGGTCAACAGGTACAACTTCAGTAAATCAGGGGGATCTACACCATGGTAACTATAGCAAAACATATCACAGTATTTTTTGAAAGTTGCCAAGAGAACACATCTTAAAAGCGCCAGTCCAGGTTTGATGCTTGATACAGGGTGCTCAGGGCTGGTGCACTGGGATGACCCAGAGAGATAGAATTGGGAGGGAGGTATGAGGGGGGTTCTGGAAGGGGAACACATGTATACCCATGGCCGATTCATGTCAGTGTATGGCAAAACCAACACGATAATGTAAAGAAAATAAATAAATAAAAATAATAATTAAAAAAGGGAAAAAAGTTCTGATCACAAGAAAAACAATTTTTTGTAACTTTTGTAGTTATAGATGGTAACTAGACTTATTATTGTGATCCTTTCATAGTGTATTCAAATAACTAATCTGAAATGAATATGTCAAACTCTCTCAACTCTTTTAAAAACATGAGTATGGTCCATATGCAAAGCAGCTATTGAGGAGCCTTAAATCCACAGATATTTATCTAGTTAGAAGCCCTGACTTCTGGGGTTACTAGAACTCAGCAAGAAAACAGAAAAACTGCAATAAATCCTTCTGAACGCCTCTGAAAACTGTATCAAAATCACGAGTGTTCATTCAGGTAAATTGTCAAGGTGATGATGCATGTGAAAAATAATAGCATTTCCTATACAGAGTAATAAGGAAATCCAAATTGGTACCCAGAAATACGGAAGGAAGACGAGGTCACTGGGCTGTGGGAGAGCCTGTCTGCTGAGGCCTGAGGCTCACCACTGTCCCCTGGCCCAAGCCTGGCATTTCTGGGGCACCCTGAGCACTGACCTTAGTCTCTAACTCTGTTAGTCAGGGTTTTCCAGAGAAACAGACCAATAGGGCACATATTCATGTATGACAGAAAGAGTTAAGGAATTATCTCATGAAACTGTGGGAGCAGACAAGTTCTAAATTCACAGGGCAAGCCAGCAGGCTGGAAATTCAGGTAAGAACTGATGCTGGAGACTTGAATCTGAATTCCACAGAGAAGCGGACTTTCTGCCTTTCAGACAGGGTTTCTATGTTATAACCTTGAGGAGAATTTCTTCTCCTTAAGGAAACCTCAGTCTTTGTTCTGTTGCGCTGTGCTGTGCTGTGCTCAGTCACTCAGTCATGTCCGACTCTTTACGACCCCATGGACTGTAGCCCGCCAGGCTCCTCCGTCCTTGGGATTCTCCAGGCAAAAATACTGGAGTGGGTTGCCATGGCCTCCTCCAGGGGTTCTTCCCAACCCAGGGATTGAAGCCAGGTCTCCTGCACTGCAGGCAGATTCTTCACCAGCTGAGCCACCAGGAAAGCCCATTTGGTCTGTTAAGGCCTTCAACTGATTGGAGAAGTTTCACCCACATTATGGAGGATCATCTGGCTTACTTAAGTCTACTAATTCAAATGTTAATTATATCTGAAAATCGTCTTCACAGTAATATCTAAACTGGCATTTGACCCACAACTGGACATCATAGCCTAGTCAAGTTGACACATACAATTAATCATCACAGTAGCTCATACATCTGGTTCATATATTTGGTATTTTTTGAAGGCCCCTGCTACATATATCTCTAAGGTACAGAATAGCTTTACAGTATTTTGTAAGTTCTGCAGATGTATCTCCTTTTTTAAGGGGGAAATTTTGTTTTTTCTTTAAATGCAGATCTGATATTTAGCTGGTATTCACCTATACTTCATATCATTTTGTTAACTGTTGCTAAGAGGGGTTAATTAATCGGAATACCCACCCTGTCTTATTAGGTATTAACACAAATGTGTTAACATTTAGTTTTTTTCTTTTAAAACAGTTCATTGCTTGCAGAAATAAGCCCATGCCCTAAAGCCAATTATTCTTTGACAAAGGAGGCATGAATACAAAACGGGAAGAAGGCAGTCTCTTCAGCAAGTGGTTCTGGGGAAGCTGAACAGCTACCTCTAAAGCAATGAAGTTTGAACACATCCTCACAGCATGCACATAAATAAACTCCAAATGACTTGAAGACTTAAACATAAAACAGGACATCATAAAACTTTTAGAAGAGAGCATAGGCAAAACATTACCTGACATAAATCATACCAATGTTTTCTTAGGTCATAGAAATAAAAACAAAAATTAACAATTGGAACCTAATCAAACTTACAAGCTTTCACACAGCAAAGGAAACCATTAAAAAAGTGAAAAGACAACCTATGGAATGGGAGAAAATGTTGGCAAATGATGCTACCAACAAGGCCTTAATCTCCAAAATATACACACAGCTTATGCTGCTGCTGCTGCTGCTAAGTCGCTTCAGTCGTGTCTGACTCTTAGCAACCCCATGGACTGCAGCCCACCAGGCTCCTCCGTCCATGGGATGATTTTCCAGGCAAGAGTACTGGAGTTGGGTGTCATTGCCTTCTCCAACACAGCTTATAGAACTCAACAACAAAAAACAAACAACCCAAACAAAAAATGAACAGAAGATCTAGATAGACATTTCTCCAAAGGAGACACATAGATGGCCAGTAGAAAGATATTTATCAGTACCATCATTAGAGAAATGCAAATCACAACTACAGTGAGAAACCACCTCACACCAATCAGAATGGCCATCATTAAAATGTCTACAACTAGTGAATGCTGGAGAGGATGTGGAGAAACGAGAACCCTCCACATTGTCGGCAGGAATGTAAGTTGGTGCAGCCACTATGCAAAACAGTATGGAGGTTCCTCAGAAAACTAAAAATAAAATTACCATATGATCTAGCAATCCCTCTCCTGGGCATACACCTGGACAGACCGTAATTCAAAAAGCCATATGCACCCCTTTGTTCATAGCAGCCCTATTCACAATAGCCAAGACATGGGAACAACTTAGATGTCCATCGACAGATGAATGGATGCAGAATATGTGGTACCCATACACAACGGAATACTACTCAGCCATGGAAAATAGTGCCATCTGCAGCATCATAGATGGGACTGGAGATTATCACACCAAGTCAAAAATGGAAAGACAAATAAAATATGATATCACTTATATGTGGAATCTAAAACATGGCACGAATGAACCTGCCCACAAAACAGAAGCAGAGTCACAGACACAGGGGGCAGGAGGTAGGGGAGGGGAGGTAAACATGTATAATATTACATACAGGACAAATGGATAACAAAGTCCTACTGCACCGCTCAGGGAATTGGATTCAATATCCTGTGATAAATCATAACAGAAAAGAGTATTTTTAACATGTCTAAACAAAATTAAACTACAAAATAATAAAAAGTTTAATTGCTTCAACTGTCATTAAAGTGTAGAGTTTTAGGCTGTCCCCTAATGTGAGAGTAAAGAAGCTCTGACACACACATAAGTATTGGGTTTACAGTAAATTTCCACTTATATGAATAGCATGTATTTGATTGTTCTGGCTTTTTTGATTGAACTCCTTTTACTTAGAATATATTTTTAATCAGGGGTGGAGGAGGAAGTACATTTACATTCAAGAAGGAAATGAGTATTATAAGAACTTGAAGGGGATAAATAAGGTATAAAGCAGATAAACTGAGAAATATTTCTAAATAAAAGAAATTATATGGTAAAACAGAAAGAGAGACAATAAAAGAGGTTGCAAAAATCGATGAAATAGCTCTGCATTCTCTGGAAATCCTATTAACACTTTGAAATACCAGAGCAATCATTCTTAAGTGCTGCAATTTCTGTAAAGAGCAGTATTTTGGAGACTTGTCAGACTGGGTAATGTTTCTAAACAAGATTAGAAAATCTTCAGACTACCAGAAGTATAGAAGGAATATAATAATGACCAGGTTCTTGTCAACAGGATGAAGTACCAGTCAGCAAGATTTGTTGTTCTTTTTGCATACTGCTCTAAGTATTGTGTGTTTGTGCATTTTTAGGCCACACCACACATATTGTGGGACCTTAGTTCTCTGACCAAGGAGGAACCTGACCCCCAACAGTGGAAACATGGAATCCTAACCACTGGACTGTCAAGGAATCCCCCTGAATATTATATTTTTATCCAACAAATAACGATGCTTGCAGAATAACTTTAAAGTCATGTGAGTGACCTTTAGCTGTTTAATTTACTAGTTTACAAACATTCTAAAATGTACTTCATTTCTTTATGCAAGAAATATTGCTGGATTACCAATATGCCAGCTTCCGTTTAATGGAAACATTTAATATAGAGGAAAAGATATGGCAGATCATGAGCTAATTTTACAAGAATAGAGCCTTCAGGTTTCTTGTCTGAGTCTGAGTCTTCAGTTTCAAATAAGTTCATTTTTATCACTTTTTTTAAATTTTTCTATTATTTTTTTTCCTCCCTTTTATTGTTTTTGTCATACAATGCCATGATATCACGATGGGTTTACATATGCTCCCCATCCAGAAACCCCTCCCTCCCCCCTCCCTCCTCCCTCCCGCCCGGGAAATCTCGATGCACCAGCCCCGAGAATCAATCCTGGGCTGGCGATTGATTAGACATATGATTATTAACATGTTTCAATGCCCTTCTCCCATATCATCCCACCCTTTCCCTCATTCACAGAGTCCACAAGTCTATTCTATACATCTGCGTTCCTTTTGCTGTCTCGCATGTTGGGTTCTCGTTACCGTCTTTCTAAATTCCATATATATGTGTTAATATACTGTATTGTTGTTTTTGCTTCTGGCTTACTTCACTCTGGATAATGGGCTCCAGTTCGGTCCATCTGAGTAGAATTGATCCAAATGAATTTTTTTTTTAATGCTGAGTAATATTCCATTGTGTATATGTACCACAGCTTTCTTATCCATTCGTCAGTTGATGGGCATCTAGGTTGCTTCCATGTCCTGGCTATTGTAAACAATTCAGCGATGAACACTGGGGTGCACGTGGCTCTTTCAATTCTGGTTTCCTCGGGCTGGGTCATATGGCAGGACTATTTGCAGCTTTTTAAGGAACCTCCACACTGTTTTCCATAGTGGCTGTACTAGTTTGCATTCCCACCAACAGTGTAAGAGGGTTCCCTTTTCTCCACATCCTCTCCAGCATTTATTGCTTGTAGATTTTTGGATGGCAACCATTCTGACTGGTGTAAAGTGATACCTCAAAAGCTGCTGAGTTTGATTAGGCCCTGTTTGTTAATTTTTGCTCTTATTTCCTTTACTCTAGGAGATGGATCAAAAAAGATATTGCAGTGATTTATGTCAAAGAGTATTCTGCCTCTGTTTTCCTCTAAGAAGGAAATACCTGGCAAAAGCTAAACAATGGCAGGCCATGAGCTGATTTTAAAAGAATAGAGCCTGCAGTCCAAGACTTACTACCATGGCTGGTCAGTGAGGACTGAGGCATGTGACTAGAAGCGCTAATGTCTGTCTCTGGGGGAAGCCCTAGTAAATCCTCACCCAACATGGAAGAATATTGCCATTCTCAACTACTTCAGAGAGAGCTAATTCATATTCATATAGGCTAGAGCAATTCAGCAAGGAAGCAAAGTTGATTCAGCAAAATTCACCATAAGGCACTGCTTCCCCAAAGACATACCTAGGGTAGCAGTCCATGCCAGCAAAAACTTACCTGCAAAGAAGGGTCTTCTCTGATGGTCCACAGGTTAAGAAGCTGCCTTCAATGCAGTGGGCGAGGGTTCAACCACTGCTTGGGGACCTAAGAACCTACATGATGTGAAGCAACTAAGCCTGTGGCCACAACTAGAGTCCATGTACCACAGCAAGAGATCCTGCAAGACGCAGCAGAGATTCCACACACTGCAACCAAGGGCCAGTGTAGTCAGATAAACAGACACAAACATGTTTAAAAAGAAGCTGACAGTCCTGATCCACCAAGAATGCCTGAAATCCTACTGTCCTGCTTCTTAATGAGTAAATCACTCTCTTTTAGGGGCCCTTAGACAGCATATTAAAAAGCAAAGACATCACTTTGCTGACATGAACTTGGGCAAACTCTGGAAGATACTGAAGGACAGGGAAGCAGAGTCAGACACAGCTAAGCGGCTGAACAATGAACAGGAAAGTAGTAAAATTTTTAAAAAGAGCCCTGCGGACCCAACACTGTCTGTGCCCTTTGTCCAGAGGCTGGTTCCATGGAGGCCACTCAGATGAAATGAATTCCATCTCCCTCTAGGCCACAGATTTAAACATCCAACCACCAGTGATGCGCAACCATCCAAGGAACCCACACACAAGGAGGAGTAACGAAAAGATTCATGAAGCAGGAAGGTGAGTGGCTCTCAATAAATCAACCACCGGGAAAGAAGACTGATACAGCGGCAGCCTGGTCAGACTACCGAGAAACAAATGTGCCCATTAAATTTTGTAACACAAGGGGACACATCTCAAGACATTTAAACAGTGACAATGAGGCCTTACACTTTCTGATCACACTATTTGAGTTGGTGTATTTCCCACACAGAGAGAGAAACATTAAGAAAAATTGACTGGTACTGGTACTTTTCAAAGAGTTATAACAAAGGGCAACTGGATTGAATGAAACAAATGGGCACTATAGGCAAATTTTCTGGGTCTCAGGCAAGCACTCTAATCTTCAAAGGAACAAAGAGGAACCCTTGTGAAATCAACTGGTAAACAATACCTAGGCCTAGGGCCAGGCAGGTGATTGTCTTACAGAGAGAGGACCTTCTGAAACAGAGGAAGGTAAGCACAAACTACCACAAAAGCAATATCCTCGAGTTCTCACCCAAAGCATTCCCTCCAAAGGGCCCTCAGTGTTACAGGGCCTGAGGGGCAGGATGGCTTCAGATTTCGCTCTTGACTCAAGCCCTCCTCACTCTTGGAAATGGGGCCACTTCCGTCTCATTTATAGACACAATTCTATTGCAACCTGCAGAGTCAGTGCCCTCCACAGGCAAGTAAAAGTAAAAATAAATACACATGCTTTCACTGTGATCTTCTTTAGCAGAAGAAATAATAAAGATCAAGTCAAACACTAAACTTGTACCCTGGCTTGCCCTCACTGACTCTGTTACCTTAGAAACAAACATCCATTTTCTTTACCTACATTTTTCCTCATCTATGAACTAGGAATAATACCCACACAATTTTTATGAGCACAAATGAGTTATGACATAAATGAAAATGATACATAAATTTCCAGCAAGTTTTCTCTAAGTCTAGTGTACAATACACACACCGATCAATGTGAAGCAATATATTAATAAATTAAAGAATAAAAATCACATGATATTCTCAGCAGATGCAGTAGATGCAGTAAAAGCTTTTGACAAAATTCAACAACCATTTATAATAAAATAGTGAGCAGAGAGGGAAAATATCTCAACATAATAAGGGCCATATAAGACAAACCCACAGCAAACATTATTCTCAATGGTGAAAAATTGAAAATGCATCCTCGAAGATCAAGAACAAGATAATATCACCAGTATTACTCAACATAGTCTTAGAGGTCCTAGCTACAGCAATGAAAAAGAAAGGGAAATAAAGGAAATCAAACTTGGAAAAGAAGTAAAATTGTCACTGTTTGCAGATGACATGATACTATACATAGAAAATCCTAAAGATGCCACCAAAAAACTATTAGAATTAATCAATGAATTTAGTAAAGTCACAAGATACAAAATTAATACACAGAAGTCTCTTAAATTTCTATACACTAACAACAAAAGATCAGAAAGAGAAATTAAGGGGACAAATCTTATTTACCACTGCAACAGAAAGAATAAAATACCTAGAAATCAACCTACCTAAGAATAATTAATGCTTTCAAACTCTGGTGCTGGAGAAAACTCTTAAGAGTCCGCTGCAGAGCAAGGAGATCAAATCAGTCAGTCCTAAAGGAAATCAACCCTGAATATTCATTGGAAGGACTATAGCTGAATCTGAAGCTCCAATACTTTGATCACCTGAGCCAACTCATTGGAAAAGTCCCTGATGCTGGGAAATATTGAAGGCAAAAGGAGATGGATGGCAGAGGATGAGATGGTTAGATAGCATCACTGACTCAATGGACATTAATGTGAGAAAACTCCAGGAGACAGTGGAGGAGCCTGGTGTACTACAATCTGTGGGGTCACAAAGACTTAGACACAACTTATTGACTGAACAAAACAAACAAGGAGTCAAAAGATTTCTACGCAGAACACTAAAAAGCTACATTGATGAAAGAAATGAAAACTGACACAAACAGATGGAAAGATAAACCACGTTCTTGGATTGGAAGAATCAATGCTGTGAAAATGACTATGCAACCCAAAGCAAGCTGCAAATTGAATGCAATCCTAATAAAATGACCAATGGCATTTTTCACAGAAATAGAACAGAAACTTTTACAGTATAGCACCTGCCTCATCACTTCATGGCAAATACATGGGGAAACAATGGAAACAATGGCAGACTTTATTTTGGGGGGCTCCAAGATCACTGCAGATGCTGACTGCATCCATGAAATTAAAAGATGCTTGCTCCTTGGAAGAAAAATTATGACAAACCTAGACAGCATATTAAAAAGCAGAGACATTACTTTGCCAACAAAGGTCCATCTGGTCAAGTTATGGTTTTTCCAGTAGTCATGTATGGATATGAGAGTTGGACTATAAAGAAAGCTGAGTGACAAAGAATTGATGGTTTTGAACTGTGGTGCTGAAGAAAACTCTTGAGAGTCCCTTAGACTGCAAGGAGATCCAACCAGTCCATCCTAAAGGAAATCCTGAATATTCATTGGAAGGACTGGTGCTGAAGCTGAAACTCCAATAGTCTGGTCACCTGATGCAAAAGCTGACTCATTGGAAAAGACCCTGATGCTGGGAAAGATTGAAGGAGGGAAAAGAAGGGGATGACAGAGGATGAGATGGCTGGATGGCATCATCGACTCAATGGACATGAGTCTGAGTAAACTCCGGGAGTTGGTGATGGACAGGGAGGCCTGGCGTGCTGTGATTCATGGGGTCACAAAGAGACAGATATGACTGAACTGACTGAACTGATGGCAGCGGCACAAAACCAGAAATACAGACCAACAGAGCAGGAAAGAGAGCCCAGAGACAGACCCACACACCTGCAGTGACCTAGTCTATGGCAAAGGAGGCAAAAATACACAATGGGTAATAGATGGCCTCCTCAATAAGTAATGCTGAGAAAACTGGACAGCTATATATACAAGAATGAAACTAGAATATGCCCTAACAGTACACACAAAAATAAACTCCACATGGATTAGAGACCTGAAAGTAAGGCCAGAAGCTATAAACTCTCAGAGGAGAACATAGAACACTCAGTAAGATCCTTTTTCACCCACCTCCTAAAGTAATAAAAATAAAAACCACAAATAAATAAATGAAGCCTAATTAAACTTAAAAGCTTTTTCACAGCAAAAGAAACCATAAGCAAGATGAAAAAAAAATCCTCAGTGAGAGAACATATTTGCAAATGAAGGAGAAGACAAAGCATTAATCTGCAAAATACACAAACAGTTCATGTAGCTCAATATAAAAAAATTAAAATACAGAAGACCTAAATAGACATTTCTCAAAAAAAGACATACAGGTGGTCAAACACATGAAAAGATGCTCAACATCACTAATTATTAGAGAAATGCAAATCAAAACTACAATGAAGTATCACTTCACACCCCTCAGAATGGCCATCATTAACAAATCTACCAACAATAAATGCTGAAGAAGGTATGGAGAAAAAAGAACCCTCTTGCTCCATTGTTAGGAATGTAAACTGATATAGTCACTACTGAGAACAGTATAAGATTCCTTAAAAAATTAAAAACAGAACTACCATACGATCCAGCAATCCCGCTACTAGGCATATACCCAGAGAAAACACACGCACTGCAGCACTATTTACAATAGCCAGGATATGAAAGTAACCTAATTTTTATCAAAAGAAGAATGGATAAAGGAAATGCTAAGGTAGTCACCAAATCATAAAGAAAGATGCCAGGGGAAAAAACGAAGGAACAAAAAAAGAACTAGAAAACCAACCCAAAACCATAAATAGAGTCACAAAAAATGTGATGAGAGACAAAGAATTCATTACATAATGATCAAGGGATAAATCCAAGAAGATATGACAATTATAAATAGGCATGCACCCAACATAGGAGCACATAAATACATAAAGCAAACAGGAGCACCTAAATATATTAAGGGATATAAGTGGAGATACAGACAGTAACAATAGCAGAAGACTTTAACACTCCAATTACATCAACAGACAGATCACATGGGTAGAAAATTAACAAGGAAACTCTGGTCTTAAAAAACACTCACATCTGATGGGCTTATCATATATTCCTGGAATATTTCATTCCAAAGCAGCAGAATACACATTCTTTTCAAGTGCACATAGAAGATTCTCCAGCATAGAACATATGCTATGCCACAAAAAGAGTCGCAGTAAATTTAAGAAACCTGAAATACCAAGTATCTTTTCCGACCACAATATTATGAGACTAGAAATCAACTATAAGCAAAAGCTGCAAAAGAAATGCAGATGTAAAGAACAGTCTTGTGGACTCTGTGGAAGAGGGCAAGGGTGGGATGATATGGGAGAACGGCATTGAAACACATTAATTATCATATGTGAAATCAATTGCCAGCCCAGGTTTGATGCTCAGGGCTGGTGCACCGGGATGACCCAGAGAGAGGGAATCTGGAGGGAGGCGGGAGGGGGGTTCTGGAAGGGGAACATATGTATACCCATAAGTAAAGAAAATTTAAAAAAGAAAAAACTAAAAAAAAAAGAAAAGAAAAAGCTGCAAAAAACACAAACACATGGAGGCTAAACAGTATGCAACTAAATAACCAATAGAGCATTGAGGAAATTAAGGAGAAAGTAAAAACAGTTGGAGACAAACGAAAACAAAAACAAAGCAATCTAAAATCTATGGGTATACTACTATATTTTCTATATGAAACCTGTTAAAGGAACAAATTCTAAGTGCTCTCAGCACAAGTAAAAAATTTTGTTTCTATTTCTTAAACTGCGTATCTACATGAGATGATGGATGTTCACTAAACTTTTAGTGGTTATCATTTCATGATATATATAAGTCAAATCACTGTGCTCTACATCTTAAACATAGACAGTGCTGGGTGTCAATTATATCTCAATAAAACTGAAAGAAAGAATAAAATAGTTCTTGGGATGCAGCAAAAGCAGGTCTAAGGGGGAAGTTTATAATGGTAAAGCAACTAAAAGAGAAGAATAAACAAAATCAAAAATTAGTGAAAGGAAAGGAATCATAAAGATGAGAATGGAAATAAAATGAAATAGAGACTAAGAAAACAGAAAGGATCAATGAAACTAAGAGCTAGTTCTTTAAAAAGATAGGCACATTTGATAAAACTTTAGCCCGATTTATCATTAGTAAAAGGGAAGAAATCATAAGGTTCAGAGCAGAAATAAATGGAAAAGAGACTAAAAACCAATAGAAAAGATCAATGAAACTAACAGCTGGTTTTTTTAAAGAAACACAAAATTGGTAAAGCTTTGTCTATATTCATCTAGAAAAAGAGAGCCCAAATAAAAACAGAAATGAAAAATGAGAAGTTATAACCAAACCCACAGATGTAAAAGGATCATAGAGAATACTGTGAATAATTATGCACCAATAAAATGGACAAATTCCTAGAAATACATAATCTCCCAAGAATGAACCAGGGAGAAACAGCAAATATAAACAGACCAATTACCAGTAACGAAATTGAATCATAATTTTTAAAACTCCTCCAAAATAAAATTCCTGAACCAAACACCTTCACAAATGAACTCTACCAAGCATTTAGAGAACATCTATCTTCATTTTTAAATGATTCCAAGAAATTGCATGAAAAGAATGGTTTCAAACTCATTCTAGGAGGTAAGCATCACTCTCATATGAAAACAAGATAGATAATCACAAAGGGAAAAAATTATAGACCAATATCACAGATGAACATAGAAGCAAATATCCTCAACAAAATATTAGCAACCTGAGTCCAACAATAAAAGAATCATACACCATGATCAAGTAGGATTTATTCTATGGATGCAAATCAATATTTGCAAATCAATGTGACATGCCACACTGACAAACTGAAGAGTGAAAATTGCATGATCATCCCAATATATGCAGAAAACGCTTGACAAAATTTAATATCCATTTGATTTTTTTAAAATCCTCAATAAAGTGGATATAGAGGGAACATACCTAAACAAAGGCTACATATGGCAAGCCCACAGTTAAAACTATAATCAGTGGTGAACAACATTTCCTCTAAAATCAGGAACAAGTCAAGGATGTCCATTCTTAACACTTTGCATGTATGTATGCGAGGTCACTTCAGTCATGTCTGACTCTTTGTGACTTTAAGAGCCTGCCAGGCTCTTCTGTCCATGGAATTCTCCAGGCAAGAATACTGGAGTGGGTTGCCATGCCCTCCTCCAGGGGATCCTCCTGACCCAGGGGTCCAACTCAAGTCTCTTATGTCTCCTGATTGGAAGGCAGGTTCTTTACCCATAGCTCCACCTGGGAAGCCCAACATTCAACATAATATTCAAAGTGTTAATACTAGCCACAGCAATCACACAATAAAAAGAAATGAATCCAAATTGGAAAGAATGTAAACAGTCACTTTTTACAGATGACATGATACTGAAGATAGACAATCTTAAAGACAGCATCAAAAAATGATTAGAACTCAATAAATTCAGTAAACTTGCAGGATACAAAATAAATGTATAAAAACGCAGCAGATTTCTGTATACTAACAGTGAATTGTCATAAAGAAAAATTTTAAAAATAGCCTCACTTGCAAGGTGCATTAGTAAGTATAAAATATATTTTACCTAACCGAGGTAAAAGACTTGTATTCAAACAACTGTAAGACATTGATAAAAGAAACCAAAGATGAGAAACAAATGGAAATATATACTGGGCTGATGAACTGGAAGAACTACTATCATTAAAATGACCATGCTACACAAGGCAATCTACATATTCAATCTGAGTTTATCTCAAATCACCAGTGACATTTTTGTAATTTTTCTAATGACAGAATTAGAACAAATAATTCTAAAATATGTGTGTGTGTGTGTCAAGCTGCTTCAGTTGTGTCCAACTCTTTGCAATCCTATGGATTGGACCCCAACAGGCTCCTCTGTCTATGGGATTCTCTAGGCAATAAATGTGTATGGAAACACAAAATACCCCAAGTAGCCAAAATGATCTTGGGAAAGAAGAGCAAAGCTGAAGGTATCATGCCCCCTAATTTCAAACTATGTTGCAAAGCCACAGTAATCGAAAGAGTATGGTCTCTGGCACAAAAACAGACACATAGATCAATCAAACAGAATAGAGAGCACAAAAATAAATCCATATGTATATGCGCAATTGATTTACAACAGTGGAGGCAAGAATATATATAGTAAATAGTCTCTTCAATAAATGGTGTTGAGAAAAGTGGACAGTTACATGCAAAAGAATGTAACTATTCATGGTGTGAGACACTTTCCTCACACCGTGCATAAACATAAATTCAAACCGGATTAAAGACTTAAATGGAAGACCTGAAACCATAAAATATCTAGAAGAAAACATGGCAATACGTACTTTGACCTTGACTTTGCCAACTTTTCTTTGATATGTCTCCACAGTCAAGGTAAACAAACAGAAATAAATAAATGGGACTACATAAAACTATAAAACTTTTGTACAACAAAGGAAACTATCAATAAAGCAAAAAAATCCACATACTAAATGGAAGAAAATACTCACAAATGACATACATAATAAGAGGTTAACATCCAAAATATATAAAGAACTTTTACACTCAACATCCTAAAGACAAACAACTCAAGTTAAAAGGACAGAAGACCTGAACAGACATTTGTCCCAAGAAGACATACAGATAGCCAAAAGGTATATGAAAAAATGTTCAACACCACTAAATTTGAGGAAAATGCAAATCACACCACAACGAGATATCACCTTTCACCTATCAGAAAGGCTAGTATCAAAAAGACAACAAATAATAAATATTGCTAAAGATGTATACAAAGGGCAATGCACAAGCACAGTTTATGGGAATGTAAATTGGTGCAGCTACTATGGAAAACAGTGTGGAGGTTCCTCAAAAAAAAAAAAAACACAGAATTACCACATGATCCAGTAATTCCACTTCTGGGTATTTTTCCAAAGAAAACAAAAACAGTAATTTCAAAAGATACATGTTCTCCCATACTCATTGCAGACTTACAATAGCCAACATATGGAAGTAACCTAAGCTCCCATAGATAAATAAATGGGCAAAGAAGATGTGAGAGATTTATATATATATATATATATATATATAAAAACTATGTCCCTGGTGGTCTAGTGATTGAGACTTCGCTTGCTTGTGGGAGATTTATATATATATATATATATGTAAACCACATTCCAGTGGTCTAGTGGTTAAGACTTTGCCTGCCAATGCAAGGGACATGGGCTCAATCCCCTGTGCAGGAGGACCCCACGTGCCTTGGGACAGCCAAGCCTGCATGCCACAACTACTGAAGCCCACATGCCCTAGAGCCCGTGTTCTACAACAAGAGAAACACCACAGCAAGAAGCCTGCACACTGCAACTGGAGAGTAGGCACCGCTCACCACAACAAGAGAGAGACCTCGGGAGCAACAAAGACCCAGCACAACCAAAAGAAAACTTAAAAGAAAAAATTTGTAAGGGGAAATAAGTCAAAGAAAGACAAATTTGTGGAATCTAAAAAATCAAAACAAATGAATATAACAAAATAGGACAGATACAAAATACAGGTCTTTGCTGAGGGTGAGGGGCAGGGTGTTAAGAGAAACACATGAGGGAAATTAAAGAGATAAACTTCCAGTTACAAAATAAATGAGTCATGGGGATGAAATGTATAGCATGGTGAACACAGTCAATAATATTGTGTACCTTTGTATGGTGACAGATGATAACTAGACATATCATGATGATCATTCTGTATTATATAAAAGTATCAAATCACTATGTGTGCATTGGAACTAACATAGTCTTATTGGTCAGTTATACATCAGTTTAAACAATGTGTAGGGACTTCTCTGGTGGTCTAGTGATTAAGACTTTGTATTTTAACACAGGAGGTGAAAGTTTGATCCCTGGTCAGGGAATTAAGATCTCACATGCCTTGGGGCAAAAGAAGCAAAACATAAAACAGAAGTAACATTGTAACAAACTCAATAAAGACTTAAAATGGTACACATCAAAAAATCTTATAAAGAATATGTAGACATTGGGAAAAATGTATCAAAATGCTAATGTGTTTACCTCTGGGATTGACGATCACCACTGACTATTATTTCTTTACTGTATACTTTTATGTATTTTTTTTTATTTTCTGCAAAAAAAATGTATTGCTTGTAAAGTTCCAAAGAAAACAATATCATTAAAAAGGAAAAAAATGTTAAGAATGTAGATGTCATGTTAAATGTTCTTCAGTTCAGTTCACTTCAGTTGCTTAGTCGTATCTGACGCTTTGTGACCCCATGAATTGCAGCACGCCAGGCCTCCCTGTCCATCACCAACTCCCAGAGTCCACCCAAACCCATGTCCATCGAGTCAGTGATGCCATCCAGCCATCTCATCCTCTGTCGTTCCCTTCTCCTCCTGCCCAATCCATCCCAGCATTACGGTCTTTTCCAATGAGTCAACTCTTCGCATGAGGTGGCCAAAGTATTGGAGTTTCAGCTTCAACATCAGTCCTTCCAATGAACACCCAGGACTGATCTCCTTTAGGGTGTCCTTGTTGGATCTTCTTGCAGTCCAAGGGACTCTCAAGAGTCTTCTCCAACACCACAGTTCAAAAGCATCAATTCTTCGGTGCTCAGCCTTCTTCACCGCCCAACTCTCACATACATACATGACCACTGGAAAAACCATAGCCTTGACTAGATGGACTTTTGTTGACAAAGTAATGTCTCTGCTTTTCAATATGCTATCCAGGTTGGCCATAATTTCCTTCCAAGGAGTAAGCATCTTTTAATTTCATGGCTGCAATCACCATCTACAGTGATTTTGGAGCCCCCAAGAATAAAATCTGACACTGTGTCCACTGTTTCCCCATCTATTTCTCATGAAGTGATGGGACCAGATGCCATGATCTTAGTTTTTACCACAATAAAATATTAACAATTAAACTACTAAAGACATACATACATACCTAAAATGTTTGAGTTCTTACAGACTCAAGCTCAACATGTAGAAACTTTGGCCGAAATTCTTCAGGAATTAAGAAGACAAAAATCAAAAGAAAAACAGAGACTAGAATAAAGGAATCCCTACATAAGATCTTGCCATGCTATGACTTGTTTACTGGGATAATTAAAATATACCGGAAAAGAGATGTAAATAAAAAGAAAGAAGTAAAAAGAAAATCTTTAAAGAGTCAAAAAATTAGGAAGTCTACAAAATTTAGTACATTTTTGTTTCAATCCATCTTTTCAGTTCCACATGAAGTTAAAATTGAAAACAAAAAAAATTAAAAATAACTAAACCATAAACAACCATGAAATCATTGTGCAAGTTCACTCAAGACTCTGATCTGAAAATATAGTTGAGAAAGAAGAAAACTTCAATGAAAATAAATATACAATATTTTAAACATACAACAAAACCAAGTGTACACAATTCACATGAAAATCAAGTTAAGGGTCATTTCCTCACAGATAAGAAGATTTGATGCTTTTAAAC
This sequence comes from Antilocapra americana, assembly GCA_007570785.1. Classification (NCBI taxonomy): domain Eukaryota; kingdom Metazoa; phylum Chordata; class Mammalia; order Artiodactyla; family Antilocapridae; genus Antilocapra; species Antilocapra americana. Next base: position 251,948 of record ML663611.1, on the reverse strand, counting down.
TGTGGTGCTGCAAAAGACTTGAGAGTCCCATGGACAGCAAGATCAAACCAGTTGACCTAAAACGAAATCAACCCTGAATGTTCATTGGAAGGACTGGTGCTGAAGCTGAAGCTCCAATACTTTGGCTACCTCATTCGAAGAGCCAACTCATTGAAAGAGACCCTGATACTGGAAAAGATTGAAGGCAAGAGAAGAAAGGGACGCCAGAGGATGAGATGGTTGGATAGCATCACTGACTCAATGGATTTGAGTTTGAGCAAACTCTGGAAGATAGTCAAGGACAGGGAAGCCTGGCATGCTGCAGTCCATGGGGTCACAAAGACTTGACTTAGCAACTAAACAACAACAAAATTCAAGGAAATAAGTGAACTCAGAGTAAGAATTGGGTAGAGTTAGTTAAAAGAAGAAAAGGCAGAAATCCAGGTGAGACAACAAAAAGCATTAACTCAGGGTATAAGCAAAAGAAATAATTTCCTAAGAACCCTTGCTAGGGTTCTGGGAAACAAAGTACTCTCTTAAGATACAAAGGAACAGTCATAGAGTATAAAGAATGGAGTTTGATACTCAGACCTTCTGAGTGGGTACTTGTATAATTCCTGCCCAGGACAAGAACTTTTCAAATTAAAACTGATCTGAGCCTTTTATTTTATTTATTTTGTTTGTTTGTTTGTTTGTTTGTTTCTTTTTTCTTTACTTTATTGTGTTGGTTTTGCCATACAATGACATGAAACCACCATGGGTTTACATATGCTCCCCCTCCAGAAACCCCCTCCCTCCTCCCTCCTGATTTCCTCCCCCTGGGACATCTCGGTGCACCAGCCCCGAGCATCAACCCTGGGCTGGCGATTGATTTCACATATGATAATTAACATGTTTCAATGCCATTCTCCCATATCATCCCACTCTTGCCCTCTTCCACAGAGTCCACGAGTCTGTTCTATACATCTGCATTCCTTTTGCTGTCTCGCATGCAGGGTTCTCGTAAGCCTTTTAGTGCAAACAAGAAGTGAACTGGAGAGAGCTAATGGAAGTGGGAAACTAAAACTTTTTTAAACCATTACTTAGACGTTCAACAAATTTTAAAAAACAAGGTTCTTGCTTTCTGAACCTTTGTGGATATTTAAGAATCAAGAAGTACTTCCATTCTTCAAATCCATTATTCTTCCATTTAAATTGAGTTAGAGTTCTTATAGACCTACCTTTTAAGTATATGAGAACCCTACCAACCTACATTCAGTTGATCCACCTGGAAAATTCATGATTGATTCAGGAATGATTAAAGAGAAGGGGAAAAAATTGAGTGGCTTACATATTTTAACTGGGAAAAAGAAGACAGAAATTTGACTTAGGGACAGTTGAGCACTGTAGCACAATATATAGAGACTGATTAGAAGGAGAGAGAGTTTGATGGTAAGAAAAAAGGAAAGCGATATTTTTGCTATGTGAGCAGAGAAAACGGAATCAAAACACCCAGGAGCCTTGGGATGACATTACTCTTTGTCTGAGGGTATGGAAAAGGATGCTAACTGCCTACCCAAAATCTATTCTCCTTTTCTTGCAATAAGCCTCTACATTGTTGGGATGGCATAGACTGCACTGTTATTTGCAGGTATGTTATTTAAGGCTTAGCAAGAATGGCTGAGAGAAATAACTTTCTTTGGTGAGAAGATTTCAGAAATCTGTTCAATGCATAGCAATTTTATATACATAAAAGGATATCAACAACCTAACAGTAATAATTTGGGAAGTCCAAGCTTTATACAAAGCACTAGAAAAGGTCAGAAAGGCAGTAATAACCTTACTGGAATTATTCTTCTGTATGTTTCAGACTCCTTTGCTAGTATGACCTGTGGAACATAAACAGAAGTCACTGCGTGGAGCTTCTGGAGAAGCACTTAAAACAGGGCTGACTCATTTAAAAGGCTTATCATTTTTCTTTTCCACTTGCATCCTGTAAAATACAGAAGTCATCACCAGAGCCCCTTTGTGATCATGGAATGACGCTGAAGAAGAAGAAACAAGAGAGAAGTTAATGATGGAGAAACAAAAAGAAAGATGTGTGGAGTCACTCATCCCATCCAAGACTGGCTGATTCTAGCTCTCAGGTCAAGTGAAAGGAAAGCAATCTCCCCATCTTATTTAAACCACTGTTTTGACATTTCTTCTGCTCCAGGTGCTTGCAATTCCCAACTGGCTGAGAGGGCTATGGAGCTAGGTAAGAGTGTTTTGTTAGGTTCTCACAGGCTCTTGAATATATTACGACAGGCAAGGTCTAAAGCAAATACCATTTATAATGAAAAGGGAGTTGAAATAACTTGCCTTTAACATATGGAGCTTTTTTCTCCAAGTTAATAAAGTGTGCCAAATTTTTTTGATAAAAAACAATTCATATTTCCAAATATACTTTTACACTTGGAGATGAAATGTGAGTGATGGTCTGAGTTTAGAATAAACTAAGCAAGCTTTATTTTCCAAATCTTTTTTTTTTTACTTTATTTTGTACTGGCATATAACTGATAACAATGTTGTGATAGTTTCAGGTGAACAGTGAAGAAACTCAGCCATTCATGCACACATATCCATTCCTCCCCAAACTCCCCTCCCACCCAGGCTGCCATATACTACTGAACAGACTTCCATGTGTGATACAGGAGGCCCTTGTTAGTTATCCATATTAAGTACAGAAGTGTATACATGTCCATCCCCCAAGCTTTAAAACCTGATTCTAGACACCAGAAGGAGAGGAAACAAAAGAAAATCTAGATAAATTAGATTTCATCAAAACTAAGTTTTGGGTACCAAGAATACTATCAAGAGAGTGAAAGACAACCCACAAAAGGGAAAAAATCATTGCAAATCATATCACTTATAAGCAATTAATTTCAGAATATAAAGAACTAAAACTCAACAATGGAAAACCCAAACAACTCAATTTAAAAGCATGTGAAGAAAAAATTGGTATATCCACCAAGATATTCAAATGACCATAACCACATGAAAAGATATTCAGAATCACTAGTCACTAGGAGAACATAAAACCACAGTAAGATACTACTTCATGCCCATTATAATATCTATTATTCAAAAAAAAATTAACAAAGTTGATAAGGATATGGAGAAATTGGAAAATTTGTCCACCGCTAGTGGTAATGTAAATGGCATAGCCATTGCAGAAAACAATATATAGGGTCTTCAAAAACTTAAACATATAACTATTGTAAGATCCAGTAATTCCACTTCCTGGTATATAGCCAAAAGAATTGAAAGCAGTGACTCAGATATTTATATACCAGTATTCACAGGTGGAAACAAATCATTAACCCAAAGATAAACAAAATGCTGTACACAAATGGAATGTTATTTTACCTTTAAAAAGTGAAATTATGAAAATATGCTGCAAGATGGATATGCTGTAAAGCTAACTTTACAAGCATTATGCTGAGTGAACCAGATGTGATGGTTAATTTTTATGTGTCAACTTGACTGAGCTAAGGGCTGCCCAGAGATCTGGTGACACATTATTTCTAGGGATGTCTGTGGAAAAATTAACATTTTAATCAGTCAACTGTGTAAGGAACATCAGTTCAGTTCAGTCACTCAGTCGTGTCTGACTCTTTGCAACCCCATGAACTGCAGCATGCCAGGCTTCCCTGTCCATCACCAACTCCCGGAGTTTACTCAAACTCATGTCCATTGCATTGGTGATGCCATCCAACCATCTCATCCTCTGTTCTCCCCTTCTCCTCCTGCCCTCAATCTTTCCCAGCATCAACATCTTTTCCATCAGGTTCTTCACATCAGGTGGCCAAAGTATTGGAGTTTCAACTTCAAGCATCAGTCCTTCCCGTAATATTCAGGACTGATCTCATTTAGGATGGACTGGTTGGATCTCCTTGCAGTCCAAGAGACTCTCAAGAGTCTTCTCCAACACCACAGTTCAAAAGCATCAATTCTTCGGCACTCAGCTTTCTTTATAGTCCAACTCTCACATCCATACATGACTAATGGAAAAACCATAGCTTTGACTAAATGGACATTTGTTGGTAAAGTAATGTTTCTGCTTTTTAATATGCTGTCAAGGTTGGTCATAGATTTTCTTCCAAGGAGCAAGAGTTTTTTAATTTCATGGCTGTAATGATCTGCAGTGATTTTGGAGCCCCCTAAAATAAAGTCTGTCACTGAAGTGATGGGGCCAGATGCCATGATCTTAGTTTTCTAAATGTTGAGCTTTAAACCAATTTTTGCACTCTCTTTCACTTTCATCAAGAGGCTCTTTAGTTCTTCTTCATTTTCTGCCATAAGGGTGGTATCATCTGCATATCTCAGATTATTGATATTTCTCCTGGCAAAACTGATTCCAGCCTGGAATTTCAAATGATGTTAAATAAGCAAGGTGACAATATACATCCTTGATGTACTCCTCTCCTGATTTGGAACCAGTCTGTTATTCCATGTCCAGTTCTGTTGGAATTGATCTGCATACAGATTACTCAAGAGGCAGGTCAGGTGGTCTGGTATTTCCATCTCTGGGAGAATTTTCCACAGTTTACTGTGATCCACACAGTCAAAGGTTTTGATATAGTCAGTAAAGCAGAAGTAGGGGCTTTTCTGGAACTCTTGCTTTTTCGATGATCCAGCAGATGTTGGCAATTTATCTCTGGTTCCTCTGCCTTTTCTAAACCCAGCTTGAACATCTGGAAGTTCACAGTTCATGTACTGTTGAAGCTTCACTTAAAGAATTTTGAGCATCACTTAACTAGTGTGTGAGATGAGTGAAATTGTGAGGTAGTTTGAGCATTCTTTGGCATTGCCTTTCTTTGGGACTGGAATGAAAACTGACCTTTTCTAGTCCTGTGGCCACTGCTGAGTTTTCCAAATTTGCTGGCATATTGAGTGCAACACTTTCACAGCATCATCTTTTAGGATTTGAAAGAGCTCAACTGGAATTCTATCACCTTCACTAGCTTTGTTCATTGTGATGCTTCCTAAGACCCACTTGACTTTGGATTCCAGGATATCTGGCTCTAGGTGAGTGATCACACCATTATGGTTATCTGGGTCCCGAAGATCTTTTTTGTATTGTTTCTCTGTGTATTCTTGCCACCTCTTCTTAATTTCTTCTGCTTCTGTTAGGTCCATACTATTTCTGTCCTTTATTGTGCTCATCTTTGCATGAAACATTCCCTTGGTAGCTCTAATTTTCTTGAAGAAATCTCTAGTCTTTCCCATTCTATTGTTTTCCTCTATTTCTTTGCATTTATCACTGAGGAAGACTTTCTTATCTCTCCTTGTTTTTCTTTGGAACATCGTCTTCCCCAATTTGGGTGAGATCATCCAGTCCTTTGAAGGCCTAATAGAACAAGTGTTGGTCACTCAGCCATGTCTGATTCTTTGTGACCCCAAGGGCTGTAGCTCACCAGGCTCTTCTGTCCATGGGATTTTCTAGGCAAGAATACTGGAGTGGGTTGCCATTCACTTCTCAAGGGGATCGTCCCATTCCAGGGATTGAACCTAGATCTCCTGCATTGCAGGCAGATTCTTATCTGAGCTACCAGGGAAGCCCATAATAGAACAAAAGATAGAGGAAAGACGAATTTACTATCTCAGCTTGAGAGGAGATGTCCACCTCTTCCTGCCTTTGGACATGGATACTCCCAGTTCTCAGGCCTCAGACCAGAACTTTTACCTCTGGCACCCCATGACTCAGGCCTTTGGCCTTGAACTGAATCACACCACCAGCTTTCCTGGCTCTTCATCTTGTAGACAACAGATCATAGAATTTCTTAGCCTTAATAACTGCATGAGTCAATTCCTATAATAAATCTCATTTTATGTGTCTATATATATCACATTGGTCTGTTTCTCTGGACAACACTGATTAACACACTAATCATATTCACAGAGACAGAGAGTAGATTAGAGATTGCCAGAGATTGGGTAAAGGGGAAATGAGAAGGTATTAATACATATAGAAATGCTGTTTGGTATGATAATGAAGTTCTGAAAACAGATAGTGGTGACGGTTGTACAACATCATGAATATACTTAATGTCATTGAATTATACACTTAAAAATACTTAAAGTGGTAAGTTTTTTATTAAACATTTTAAAAAACTGGTTATGATATGGATTAACTGTGAAACAAATAAAGTAAGTTAAACTTTTCAGACTTAAAGTTGAAAATACTACCCTGCCAGGAAAATTAAGAATTAAATGAAATATAGGGTCTGATGCATGGAAGTTACCCAGTTATAAACTTAAATGAGATAATGTGTAGAGCACTTAGCTCAGTACCCGAAACATTGTAAGCAATTATGAAAGTCAGCCAACCATGGTAGGGAACAGAATCAGCAGCAGCAGTAATAGCAGCTACAGCAATAAAGGTGCCAGATAACTCAAATGAGGGATAAGGTAGACTCCAGATATTATAACATGGAGGATTAGCTTTAAAGAAGCCATTTGCCAGTTAATGACAAAAATCAATAGGAATATCAGAGGTATTAACCTTTCTTACCACGTGACTAAATCTATGGACTATCCTGAACAGTGGTTTGCAAGCCACTTATGTTGGTTTGTAGACTTCAAAAAGCCTAAAAATCCCTGCTTACTGGACTCTGGTGGTTCAGACAGTAAAGAATCTGCATGCAGTGCAGGAGACCTGGGTTGGGAGGTGGGGCACAGTGGTAAAGAATCTACCTGCCAATGCAGGAGACTCAAGAGATGCAGGTTCAATCCCTGGGTCAGGAAGATTCCATGGAGTAGGAAATAGCAACCCACTCAATATTCTCACCTGGGAAATTCCATGGACAGTGGAGCCTGGCAGGCTATAGTCCATGGGGCTGTGAAGTCAGACAGATTGACTGAGCACACCCAAAAACCCCTGCTTAGTGAGTGTGTAAAAACCCTTGTCCTAACAACCAGATGTTCTTGAAGAACCTATTTGGTTTTTCATTGGCTTTTGGGAGTGGTTTGTTTTTTTGGTTTTTGGGGTTTTTTGGAGCAGAGGGAGGTTTGAAAGTGAAAGTGAAGTCCGTCAGTCATGTCTGACTCTTTGCGATCCCATGGACTGCAGCCCACCAGGCTCCTCCGTCCATGGGATTCTCCAAGCAAGAACACTGGAGTGGGTTGCCTTCTCCTTCTCCAGGGGATCTTCTTGACCCAGGGATCGAACCGAGGTCTCCTGCATTGCAGGCAGATGCTTTACCCTCTGAGCCACCAGGGTTTAATGCCTTACAAAAGCACCGGTTTATTATTTCACACTTTCTGTAGATAAGAAGCCTGACACAGCATGGTAGGATTCTCTTCTTTGGTTCTCACCCGGCTAAAGTCAAAGTACAGTTGACCCTTGAACACAGGGGAAAGAGGGTAGGGATACCAATATACACCCTTCCCTCCACCTTGCAAGCAGTTAAAAATCCACATATAATTTTTCAGTCTGCCCTCCACATCCATGGAGAGAACCTATTTGTACTACAGTGGCTCGAAAGCAAGAAGAGAAAGAGACACCAAGCCACAGCTGAAACTTAAAACTCCTGAGTGATATGACCTAAATGACAGAGGCGGTATATGCTGGTGTTCACTGATCCAGCACAGGTTGAGTTAGGCTGAAAGCAACCGATATGAAGCCCAGAAATAAAGCAGTACCCATACAGTGGCATGGGAACCCACTCCAGTGTTTTTGCCTGGAGAATCCCATGGACAGAGGAGCCTGGCAGGCCACAGTCCATAGCGTCGCAATGTCAGACACAACTGAAGCTACGTAGCATGCATATAGTTCAGGCCTTGCAAGAAGTCGCATTCAGAGAAGCACTGTTCAGACCGGAAGCATACTGAATGAAATTCACATTTTTACATGCATCTCTAGGAACATAAAGTGACACTGAATTTATAACTCACAAGAATGCTTCTAAAAAACGTATTTCCTCCCATCTCCAAGTCCCTGTCATTCCACACATCCTGCAACGTCTCAGAGCCAAACCCCAACCTGTTCTCTAATCTCTGCCTATATTTCTTTAAAAATCTCTGCAACTTTCCTTGGTCCTTTCAGATAATCCAGTGCTTTTTCACCCCATTTTCCTGAATCTGCTTCACAAGTCCAGAGTCTGGCTGGTAACAGACAAAACTTTTCAGGAGAGCAGGCAGGAAAAAGCAAGGAGGAAGGCAGTCTAGAAGCACAAAAATTAATAAATCTCCCTATCATGTATTCGACTTTCAGTTAGTCAGACATTGATAGACCAAATTTAATGCTAACTGCTACTGTGTATTTGGATACCTTTTAGTGCAACTTCCATGGATGTAGCAATCATGTCTTGCCTTTGTGTTCCAGAAGCCATCACATCTAGAAGGCCTGACATACAGGAGCCATGAAATAGAGACACATGAGTTATAAGACAATTTAAGCAGTTTGGAGACTAGCAAAGAAATTTCCTCCAGTAGCATAGTTGTCTGTTAGTTAATTCCTTGAAGAGTGTCAGCTCCTGTCTTTCCTAGACCCTTATAGATGAAGACTCTGAATGTTTCTGCTCAAAAACACAAGATGTGAATATCTAAACCCTCAGCCCATCCATGACTAGAATAGTCTTGTTGGCATATCCTGTGTCACATGGTTAACTGGGAGGAAGCCTCAAACCCAGGCTCCCTTACTCACCATCATGGTGTACTAAACATCGTGCATGCTTTTGACTCTTGTTTTAAGAATGCTGATAAAGATGAATAAATACAGGAAAACTTTGTTCTTAGGTTTCAAACAACTGTATTCCATTAGCCTGACTTCCCAGAAACAACTTACATGCTATTTTATTCTATTAGTTCCAAAAGATCAAACACAAAGTTCAAAAATACATTGATATTTTTCCTGCTTGATCTAGGTCATCATGTGCCCAATGGTAATTCAGTTCATTCTGAATGATTACCTTTAGAGAATCTAAAAGGTTGAAAAGAAAAACCTCAGACCAACCGTATCAATTAAAATTCTCTTTTGCTTGGAAACCAGGTGATAATGAACAGCATGTAGCTCCAAGAGACTGACAATGTGAAGATACATTTACAAAAAATAGCAAATGGATTATGAGTAATACAAATCCAGAAAGACTGTTTGATTAAAGTTTCTGAATGTTTTAAGAAGTCTCCTCAGTGTCAAAATCAATTAATTAAATAGCGGTTTCTATATACTGATGGATCCTTGTTAGTAAGCAAAAATCACATACATTTTTTTAATGGAGAAAATTTAGTATAAAGAATTAAACTAAGTAAAAGAATTTTTAACTGAAAAACTAAAAATTCAGAAGAAATTAAAGAACAATAAAGTGTCATGAAACTAACAACCAAAGGAAGCAGCCACCAGCTATCACCTCTAGGGTAAGAACAACAAAGGGAACAAAGGAAAGAGGTCGGAACTATTAAAATTAGAAGTTTCAACAAGGATCCTCATGGAGCTGATATTCAGATCTCTGAAGAAAGGTTGCTCCTTACTGGACCAGGTGTCTGAATTTGGAGGGTGGATCCCCCACAGAGCAGGGATTCAGACTTCTCAGAGGGGATGCTTAATGACCGCTGCTGGTGTCTAAGAGGGAAATAATGAAACCTAATTCTGCAAAGGCTGGAAAAACTGCAAACTAATTGCTCCTATAAGAATGAAGTACCTCTGTCAGACTGAAGAAAGGAGGCTCTTGTGATATTGACAAGAGCCCAAGCTGACAAGAAAAAAAAAAAGGCAGAAACTCCTTTCTTCTTTCTCCTCTAGCTCTGTAGTTCTCTGTAGTGCCCTCTTTGTCATAGAGTAATAGAAAGCCACTGGCAAGGAAATCCTGTTTGCAGAATCCAGCCCTAACATCACAAAGCAGAGTATATAGAATGGATTTGGACCTGAGACACGTAAGTTGCATAACTGGTCCAATCTAACCCTTTGGTACTCAACATCCATTCACACTTGTTCTATATATATTTGAGCTTTCATACAGCAACAGAAAGAACTCCACGTATGCACCTAACATGATGGAATCATCCTTTAGACAAGTTGAAAACATTCTTATCCTCTTCCCCAAAATTTGGAGATGCTAAGTCCCAACTGTCATTATATCCCTCTCTGAGCTATGTTCGGAGAAAGCAACAGCACCCCACTCCAGTACTCTTGCCTGGAAAATCCCATGGATGGAGGAACCTGGTGGGCTGCTGTCTATGGGGTCACACAGAGTCGGACACAACTGAAGTTACTTAGCAGCAGCAGCAGCTGAGCTATGTTAATTACACTTCAAAATTCAGCCACAACCATATGTGAAACATTCTGCTTTTTTTTAAATTTTATTTATTTATTTATTTTCTTTACATTATCGTGTTGTTTTTGCCATACATTGACATGAATCCACCATGGGTGTACATGTGTTCCCCTTCCAGAACCCCCCTCCCACCTCCCCCCCAATTCCATCCCTCTGGGTCATCCAGGTACACCAGCCCTGAGCACCCTGTATCTAGCATTAAACCTGGGCTGGCGATTGATTTCACATATGATAATTTACATGTTTCAATGCCGTTCTCCCAGTGTTAACGAAAGACTGTGATGAAAGCTTACCTCCAACAAAATTTGCATACAATTCTAAAGAAGAGCAAATTTACATGCGTATGTATACACATACACCCACAAGAAAGAAGTGAAGTGAAACTCACTCAGTCACGTCTGACTCTTTGCGACCCCATGGACTATAGTCCATGGAATTCTCCAGACCAGAATACTGGAGTGGGTAGCCTATCCCTTCTCTAGCGGGTCTTCCCAACCCAGGAATCGAACTGGGGTCTCCTTCTTTGCAGGTGGATTCTTTACCAACTGAGCTAGCGGGGAAGCCCATGGCTGCTACAAACCTCATCTCAGCCTTGGCTGATATTTATACTCCCTGTCTTCTATGTCCCGTTCATATTTCCTTTTTCCTCAGGGGCCCAGCTGCGTGGGATTCTCTACCTTACACAGGAAACCTAAACTTTATTTCTGAAGGCTCTAGTTAGTTGTCCTATCTCTTTTGTTGTTCTTGCTTCTCTAGTTTCCTATTAACTTTGGTCCCTGAACAGGAAGTACCAATAAAACTCCAAAGCATTTCCTGCATTCCAAACTGATATAGATGGAATGTTCGAGTCCCTCCAAAATTCATGTTGAAAACCTAATGCCCAAGGTAATGGTATTAGGAAGTAGGGCCTTTGAAAGGTGATTATGTCAGGAGGGTGGAGCCCTCACAAGTGGGGTTAGTCTTTTTATGAAAAAGACCCCAGAGAGATCGTCTGCCCTTCCACCATGTGAGGTTACACATAACAAGGAGTCTGCAGCCCCGAAGAGGGCACTCACCTGATCATGTCTGAGACACTTCCTGATCTCAAACTTCAAGCATCCAGAGCTGTGAGAAGCCTCTGTTCTTCATGAATGGTCCAGTTACATGTATTTTGTCACAGCAACCCACACAGAGACATCCTCGCTGCCACTGCCGCATCGGAGGAATCCAGCTTCCCACTGGCGATCAGGACCAGGCAGCAGAGTAACCTCCTTCATGACTTGTGAGTTCAACGACAGGAGGACTCCAGGGGCCAAGTGGCGGTCTCAACACCTAGTTCAATAGAACCACTGTGATATGTAGGACACCTTAAGATTCTTACAGATACAGCTCATCATCATAAATGAATTAATAATGGTAAATTGTAATTTACCATTAATTAATAATAGTAAATTGTAATTTACCATCATAAATTAATAATGGTGTCATTATTAACAAAGAACTTGGGATACAATGTTACTTTGGGATTTATTTACATGGAGTACCAAAATAATTTAGGGACCACATAGTCAAATAATTTATTTTTAAGTTAAAAAAAGCAAATAAATGTATTAAAATATATTTAGAAAACAGAACCTTGGTGATGTCCCCCTCAGGAACCAAGGCCACCAAACCATCTATGAACCAGACTGTCATAAGTTCCTAAGACATTTCCCATGAAGCCACAGGTATGGAAGAGAAAGACAATACAGCAGCAGATAGTGCTAAAGGAGCCTGGGGCGCCTGTTCCTGCAACTGCCTTGTTGTGTCTTGTAAGCGAAGCGAAGCTCAATTTCTTATTTACCATTTCCATTGATAATTGGTTGCTATTGCCGTATCTAAATGTATGGCTCACTGGCTCAGAGAACAGCTGGTTATGACGGTCACCTAGTCACTGATGTCCAGCGTTCAAACATTCAGGCTCTACTGGGGCCATGCAGCAAACCTGGAGTTATTTCTCAAAAGGATGGTTATCTGTAAAAGAAAGCATGGGTTTGCTATATTATCTGCCCGATAATTCTCCTATTAGAGCTTGCCAAAGTCTTCACAGTGCACACCTAGATGCCATAGGCTTTTCAAGAACCATCAGATCATAGAGCCTCAGTAAAGAAGCAGCATTCATTTGCCCTAAGGTAAGACCACAAGGCAATGGCACCCCACCCCAGTACTCTTGCCCAGAAAATTCCATAGACGGAGGAGCCTGGTGGGCTGCGGTCCATGGGTCGGGAAGAGTCAGACACGACTGAGCGACTTCACTTTCACTTTTCCCTTTCATGCATTGGAGAAGGAAATGGCAGCCCACTCCAGTGTTCTTGCCTGGAGAATCCCAGGGACCGCGGAGCCTGGTGGGCTGCCATCTATGGGGTCACAGAGTCGGACACGACTGAAGCGACTCAGCAGCAGCAACAGCAGGACCACAAAAGAGTAAGTCCTACCATGTAAAAACAAACTACTGTTGTGGCTCTTACAAATTAGTATGGGGAGAGGGGAGCATTTTCCAGGTAATTAGCTGCACACCAGATGCCAGACTGTGATTTGCTTTACTGATTTGCTTCAGTAAATATGCCACATCTGGAGCAACAGCTGCAAGTACAGCCAACGCCTGATTAAATTTATGCTATTCCATGGTCATTCTCCAAGAGCCATTCCACTTCTACAGAGTCCAAACAAGCAAATTAAATAGAGATGCAACTAACATCAATACAGAGGCATTTTCCAAATCCTTGACAGTGGCAACAATCCCTGCGGTTTCTCCAGAGACGCAGTATTGAGTTTACCATCCTGGCAGGAAGGGAAAGTCCTCGGGGCCTTCCTACCTAATGTCTTTACTTCATAAGTCAGAGAAGCTATATGATGATGCTTTCAGTTGACAAGCAGGCCTATTCAGACTAAGTAGCCAACAACTTAGAAGATAACAACAGGAGTCTGCAGGTCTACTGAGCCCACAGTGATTTAAATTTAGGCCCAAACCACCTATACGCCCTACTTGACTACTGGACCACAGCAGCATTTTTCTTCCCCTGGATTTAGCATCAATTCAGAACCAATGTGTAGTAATCCTTCAAAAGTCTGGGTTTCTCCTTTTTCCCAGTGTTCATTCCCTCTAGTAAAATGCTACAGTTCCCTTTGGAGACAGCTTTTTAGTACATGAAACATTTTTTTCTAACATGACTTTATAGTTCAAAAACAGGATTTTTTGTGAAAGCATTCATGGTAAATCAAAGAGATGATGAAACATTCATTTTAATCCATTCATTCAGAAAATATTAAGTTTACCTGACATAAAGAAGTATCTTTAAGGATCTTAAATTTTAGTGAACAGAAAAAGGAAATAATTTTTTACTTCATGTAATTTCACACTGTGATAAATTGAAGAAAAAAACAACATGATACAGATATTGGAAGGAGATTGAAGTGGGAGTGGTTGACAAAGGCCAACCTAAAAATGTGAGATTGAAGTTAAAACCTGAGGAAAGCAATGGGACCACCCATGAAAAGCCAGGAGGATGACTTTCCAGGCAGAAAGAACCAGTCTGGAGGAGAGCTTGAGACAGGAGGAAAGGGCTGAAGCACCTGGAGCCAAAGGAAGGGTAGTATGAGCAAAGCTCGGAAAGACAAGCTGGGGGCAAGGAGCAAGTCTTTTTTAAGTGAGGAATTATTGAAACGGTGAGTTCTACTATATCACAAGGTATACATTTAAAAACCACAGTCCTATGCAAAATCCTACAGTAAAAACCACAGGGCATATGGGAAAACACAGGACTAAAGGTGAAATACTCAAAATATCTGTGACGCTTTAAAAAAGGATAGAAACAAAATCAAAAGGCATATTTTGCATATTTTAAACAATGAACTACATAGATATTAAAAAAAAAAAAACTGTGAAACTTTACCTTTAAAAAGCCCTGAAGTTTGCGGGCCAAAGGGAGCATCTGAAGGGGTGCATTCTTCTGGAACAGCCAAGGGGGGCTACACAAAACCCAGCAGAAGCCACCAGCACCTAAGGGACACAGGGGAGCCCTGGAACCTCCATGAACAGAGGGGACTGCTAGGTGTCAGAGGTGCGAGCAGATGTGCCCCTTTCAGCAGGGGCGGTTCCTGCCTCCTGCCTGTATTTTTGATACAAAAGCAAATGTGAAACTTACATTATGCTCAAAATTGATCCTTTAACTAGCAGTCACTTCTTCAAAAAAAAGCATGATAGCAGAACTAACTGTATTTTATTTTAATTGTAGGGAAGCCATGGGCAGGTTTTTAAGTAACAAAGTAGCATGATGGGATTGTGTTTTAAAAGTTCACCCTGTTTCTTTCTTTTTTTTTTTTTTTTTTAGTATTGCCAAAAATGACATGATATCACCATGGGTTTACATATGCTCCCCCTCCAGAACCCCGCTCCCTCCTTCCTCCCCCCAGGAAATCTCGTTGCACCAGCCCCGAACATCAATCCTGGGCTGGCGATTGATTAGACATATGATAATTAATGTTTCAATGCCATTCTCCCATATCATCCCACCCTTTCCCTCATCCACAGAGTCCACGAGTCTATTCTATACATCTGCGTTCCTTTTGCTGTCTCGCATGCTGTGTTCTCGTTACCATCTTTCTAAATTCCATATATATGCGTTAATATATTGTATTGTTGTTTTTGATTCTGGCTTACTTCACTCTGGATAATGGGCTCCAGTTTCGTCCATCTGAGTAGAACTGATTCAAATGAATTTTTTTTTAATGCTGAGTAATATTCCATTGTGTATATGTACCACAGCTTTCTTATCCATTCATCAGTTGATGGGCATCTAGGTTGCTTCCATGTCCTGGCTATTGTAAATAAAGCAGTGATGAACATTGGGGTACACATGGCTCTTTCAATTCTGGTTTCCTCGGTGTATATGCCCACCAGTGGGATTGCTGGGTCATATGGCAGGTCTATTTGCAGTTTTTTAAGGAACCTCCACACTGTTTTCCATAGTGGCTGTACTAGTTTGCAATCCCACCAACAGTGTAAAAGAGTTCCCTTTTCCCCACATCCTCTCCAGCATTTATTACCTGTAGATTTTTGGATTGCAGCTATTCTGAACGGTGTAAAGTGATATCTCATTGTGGTTTTGATTTGCATTTCTCTGATAATGAGTGATGTTGAGCATCTTTTCATGTGTTTGTTAGCCATTTTTATGTCTTCTTTGGAGAAATGTCTGTTAAGTTCTTTGGCCCACTTTTTAATTGGGTTGTTTATTTTTCTCGAATGGAGCTGCAGGAGTTGCTTGTATATTTTTGAGATTAATTGTTTGTCCGTTGCTTCATTGGCTATTCTTTTCTCCCATTCTGAAGGCTGTCTTTTCACCTTGCTTATAGTTTCCTTTGCTGTGCAGAAGCTTTTAATTTTAATTAGGTCCCATTTGTTTATTCGTGCTTTTATTTCCAATATTCTGGGAGGTGGGTCATGTAGGATCCCGCTTTGGTTTATGTCAGAGTGTTTTCCCAATGTTATCCTCTAGGAGTTTTACAGTTTCTGGTCTTATGCTTAGATCTTTGATCCATTTTGAGTTTATCTTTGTGTATGGTGTTAGAAAGCAAAAATCCTTAACAAAATTCTAGCAAATAGAATCCAACAACACATTAAAAAAATCATACATCATGATCAAGTAGGCTTTATCCCAGGGATGCAAGGATTCTTCAATATTCGCAAATCAATCAATGTAATACACCACATTAACAAACTGAAAAATAAAAATCACATGATTATCTCAATAGATGCAGAGAAAGCCTTTGACAAAATTCAACATCCATTTATGATAAAAACCCTACAAAAAGCAGGAATAGAAGGAACATTCCTCAACATAATAAAAGCTATATATGACAAACCCACAGCAAACATTATCCTCAATGGTGAAAAACTGAAAGCATTCCCCCTGAAGTCAGGAACAAGACAAGGGTGCCCACTCTCACCACTACTTTTCAACATAGTTTTGGAAGTCTTGGCCACAGCAATCAGAGCAGATAAAGAAATCAAAGGAATACAGATTGGAAAAGAAGAAGTAAAACTCTCTCTGTTTGCAGATGACATGATCCTCTATATTGAAAACCCTAAAGATTCTACTAGAAAATTACTAGAGCTAATCAGTGAATATAGTAAAGTTTCAGGATACAAAATCAACACACAGAAATCCCTGGCATTTCTATACACTAACAATGAGAAAACAGAAAGAGAAATTATGGAAACAATTCCATTCACCATTAAAACAAAGAATAAAATACTTAGGAGTATTTCTACCTCAAGAAACAAAAGACTTGTATATAGAAAACTATAAAACACTGATGAAAGAAATCAAAGAGGACACAAACAGATGGAGAAATGTGCCGTGTTCGTGGATTGGAAGAATCAATATAGTGAAAATGAGTATACTACCCAAAGCAATCTATAGATTCAATGCAATTCCTATCAAGCTACCAGAGGTCTTTTTCAGAGAATTAGAACAAATAATTTCACAATTTGTATGGAAATACAAAAAACCTCATATAGCCAAAGCAATCTTGAGAAAGAAGATTGGAACTGGAGGAATCAACCTACCTGACTTTAGGCTATACTACAAATCCACAGTCATTAAGACAGTATGGTACTGGCACAAAGACAGAAATATAGATCAATGGAACAAAATAGAAAGCCCAGAGATAAACCCACGCGTCTATGGACACCTTATCTTTGACAAAGGAGGCAAGAATATACAATGGAGAAAAGACAACCTCTTTAACAAGTGGTGCTGGGAAAACTGGACAGCCACTTATAAAAGAATGAAACTAGAACACTTTCTAACACCATACACAAAGATAAACTCAAAAGTTCACCCTGTTTCATCTACCTCAGTAGAACTGATTCAAATGTATTCTTTTTCTGGCTGAGTAATATTCTATTGTATATATGTACCACAGCTTCCTTATCCATTCATCTGTTGATGGACATCTAGGTTGCTTCCATGTCCTGGCTATTGTAAACAATTCGGCGATGAATATTAAGGTACACGTGTCTCTTTCAATTCTGGTTTCCTCGGTGTGTATGCCCAGCAGTGGGATTGCTGGGTCAAATGGCAGTTCTATTTCCAATTTTTTAAGGAATCTCCACACTGTTCTCCATAGTGGCTGTACTAGTTTGCATTCCCACCAACAGTGTAAGAGGGTTCCCTTTTCTCCACATCCTCTCCAGCGTTTATTGCTTGTAGAGTGAAGTAAGCCAGAAGGAAAAACAACAAAACAGTATACTAATGCATATATACAGAATTTAGAAAGATGGCAATGATAACCCTGTATGCAAGACAGCAAAAGAAATGCAGATGTATAGAACAGTCTTTTGGACTCTATGGGAGAGGGCAAGGGTGGGATGATATGGGAGAATGGCATTGAAACATGTAAATTATCATATGTGAAATCAATCGCCAGCCCAGGTTAGATGCTTGATACAGGGTGCTCAGGGCTGGTGCACCAGGATGACCCAGAGGGATGGAATTGGGAGGGAGGTGGGAGGGGGGTTCTGAAAGGGGAACACATGTATACCCATGGCAGATTCATGTCAATGTATGGCAAAACCAACACGATAATGTAAAGAAAATAAATAAATAAATAAATAATAAAATAAAAATTCACCTTGGCAGGTCTGTGGGAAATAGGCACAGATGGATAGAAATGCTGATTCCTGGTTTGGGAAAGACTCAGAGAAGGGCAGGTGGGAGGGAAATGGTCTAGTGGGAATGACAAGTCAGCAGATGGATCTTTGCTTTCAGTCTTGGAGGGACGGTCAGATAGAAGCAGCTTCTGGAGAATATTTATGCAGTGACACCACAGGAGATAAGCTAGGAGGGTGGGAGCCCGGGGCATTTCTCCTCACTGCAAGGATGAATTACAGATGTTATGCAGCTCACTTTGGTTGTTCTGATGGGTTGCTTGAGGTTTCTACATAAGGCCACAGCACCAGGACCAAAAGAAAAAAGAAAGAAAAGAGATATGGAGGGAAGGAAGGGGAGAGAAGGAGAGGGGAGGAGACACTACGACACAGGTCTCTGACCGGCAACACACTTAGGAAACAAAGCTGCAGCAAGGGCGTGACCACATCACAGCTGGCCCTTGAACAGCACAAGATGTACAGGACAGTCTTCTGGACTCTATGGGAGAGGGCAAGGGGGGGATGATACGGGAGAACGGCATTGAAACATGTAAACTATCATATGTGAAATCAATCGCCAGCCCAGGTTTGATGCATGATACAGGGTGCTCAGGGCTGGTGCACCGGGATGACCCAGAGGGATGGAATCGGGAGGGAGGTGGGAGGGGGGTCCTGGAAGGGGAACACATGTATACCCATGGCGGATTCATGTCAATGTATGGCAAAACCAACACGATAATGTAAAGAAAATAAATTAAAATTAAAAAAAAAAGAACAGTGCAGATCCACTTACATTTTCCACAATAAATACTGCAGTACTACATGATCTGGTTGGTTGAATCTGCCTATCAGGCTCCTGAGGAGCCAGTTATAAATTATCTTCAGATGTCTTTTTGACTTTGCTGAGGGTCAGCACCCCTATCACCTGGCGATATTCAACGGTCAGCTGTATTTGATAAGGATCATCTATATGATGATCGATCATCTAATATCCTTCCTTCTTCTATACACAGTTCTTTAATCCATTATTCAATCTGGAATACTTTATACGGTTTTTGGTAGAAAGAAAAATAAACACTCTTGTAGACCAAGTTTGTGTGTGTGTGTGTGTGTGTGTATGAAAACAGATGATTTTTTTTTTATTTTTCTCATACATTGATCTACTCCCAAAGTAATAGCTTTCGGTATTTAAAGTTTCTAAAAGAATGAAGAACCAATCCCCACTGGAACCTATCTGGTATTATTTTCCTCATAACTGAAGTTACAGATTTTGAGGAGCAAGACCATAGACGTGAAATACCATTTTCATCACATAAAATTCCTAGAAGAAAACAGCAAAAAGCTCCTTGACATGGATCTTGGCAAGGATTTTTTGATACAACACCTAAGGCAAAAGCCACAAAATCAAAAACAAACAAGGGGCTATATTCAACTAAGTCTCTTGCATAAGGAAACAATCAACAAAATGAAAAGACAGCCTGAAGAATGAGAAAAAAATGTTTGCAAATAATATGACTGATAAGGGGCTAATATCCAAAATATAAAAGGAACTCATACAACTCCATTGCAAAACATAACCACCATCCTCATCCAATTAAAATCCAGCAAAGGACACGAACAGACATTTTTCAAAAACGATATATAAACAGCCAACAGGTACATGGAAAGGTGCTCAATAACATGGATGATTAGGGTAATGCAAATGAAAACTACAATGAGATGTTACTTAATACCCATTAGAATGGCCATCATCAAAAAAACAAGCGATAATAAATGCTGGCAGAGATGTGGAGAAAAGGGAACCATTGTACGGTGTTGATGGGAATGTAAATTGGTATAGCCACTATAGGAAACTTCCACTATAGAAGTTCCTCAAAAAATTGAAAATAGAGCTACTATAAAAAGTGTTAGTAATTCAGTCGTGTCCGACTCTTTGTGACCCATGGACAGTATGTAGTCTCTGTGGAATTCTCCAGGCAACCAGGAAAATATTCACTATGAAACTTCCTCAAAAAATTAAAAATAGACCTACTCTATGATCCAGAAATTCTAATTCTGGCAATATCTACAAAGGAAAAAAAAGCACTAACTCAAAAGGATATCTTCACAATTATGTACATAGAAACATTATTTACAACAGCCAAGACATGGAAAAAACCTAAATGTCCATCAATGAATGGATGAATATAGAAATTGTGGTATGTAGAAATTGAGATAAATATATATCAATATATATATATATGTATACACATATATACACACACATATATATATCTCCTGCTATTTGCAACAACATGGGTGGATTTGAAGGCATATGCTAAATGAAATCACTCAAAGAAAAATATATGTGTTATATGTGGAATCATAAAAACATAGGAAAACTCAGAAAAACTCAGATTTGTGGTTACCATGTGGTTCATGTTACCCCATGAACAGAATGAAAAGGCAAAAAGGGCACTTAAAGATGAACTCCCCAGGTCAGTAGGTGCCCAATATGCTACTGGAGATCAGTGGAGAAATAACTTCAGAAAGAATGAACACATGGAGCCAAAGCAAAAACAACACCCAGTTATGGATGGGACTGGTGATAAAGGCAAGATTCAGTGCTGTAAAGAGCAATATTGCATAGGAAACTGGAATGTTAGGTAGATGAATCAAGGCAAATTGGAAGTGGTCAGACAGGAGACCGCAAGAGTGAACGTCGACATTCTAGGAATCAGCAAATTAAGATGGGCTGGAATGGGTGAATTTAACTCAGATGATCCGTATATCTACTACTGTGGGCAGGAATCCCTTAGAAGAAATGGAGTAGCCATCATAGTCAACAAAAGAGTCCTAAATGCAGTACTTGGATGCAGTCTCAAAAAAGACAGAATGATCTCTGTTTGTTTCTAAGGCAAACCATTCACTATCATAGGAATTCAAGTCTATGCCCTGACCAGTAATGCTGAAGAAGCTGAAGTTGAACGATTCTGTGAAGACCTAAAAGACCTTCTAGAATTAACACCCAAAAAAGATGTCCTTTTCATTATAGGGGACTGGAATGCAAAAGTAGGAAGTCAGGAAACACCTGGAATAGCAGGCAGATTTGGCTTTGGAGCACAGAATGAAGCAGGGCAAAGGCTAATAGAGTTCTGCCAAGAGGACTCACCGATCATAGTAAACACCCTCTTCCAACAACACAAGAGAAGACTCTACCGGATGGACATCACCGGATGGTCAACACCGAAATCAGATTGATTATACTCTTTGCAGCCACAGATGGAGAAGCTCTACACAGTCAGCCAAAACAAGACTGGGAGCTTACTGTGGCTCAGACCATGAACTCCTTATTGCCAAATTCAGACTTAAATTGAAGAAAGTGGAGAAAATCACTAGACCATTCAGGTATAACCTAAATCAAATCCCTTGTAACTATACAGTGGAGGTGAGATATAGATTTAAAGGACTAGATCTGATAGACAGAATGCCTGATGAACTATGGATGGAGGTTCGTGACATTGTACAGGAGGCAGGAATCAAGACCATCTCCAAGAAAAAGAAATGTAAAAAAGCAAAATGGTGCTCTGAGGAGGCATTACAAATAGCTGTGAAAAGATGGGAAGCAAAAAGCAAAGGAGAAAAGGAAAGATATACCCATTTGAAGGCAGAGTTCCAAAGAATAGCAAGAAGAGATAAGAAAGTCTTCCTCAATGATCAGTGCAAAGAAATAAAGGAAAACAATAGAAAGGGAAAGCCTAGAGATCTCTTCAAGAAAACTAGAGATACCAAGAGAATATTTCATGCACAGATGGGCTCAATAAAGAACAGAAATGGTATGGACCTAACAGAAGCAGAAGATATTAAAAAGAGGTGGCAAGAATATACAGAATAATTGTACAAAAAAAGATCTTCATGACCCAGATGATCACAATGGTGTGATCACCCACCTAGAGCCAGACATCCTGGAATGTGAAGTCAAGTGGGCCTTAGGAAGCATCACTACTAACAAAGCTAGTGGAGGTGAGAGAATTCCAGTTGAGCTATTTCAAATCCTGAAAGATGATGCTGTGAAAGTGCTGCACTCAACATGCCAGTAAATATGGAAAACACAGCAGGGGCCACAGGACTGGAAAAGGTCAGTTTTCATTCCAGTCCCAAAGAAAGGCAATGCCAAAGAATGCTCAAACTACTGCACAATTGCACTCATCTCATACGCTAGTAAAGTAATGCTCAAAATTCTCCAAGCCAGGCTTCAGCAATACGTGAACCATGAACTTCCAGATGTTCAAGCTGATTTTAGAAAAGGCAGAGGACCCAGAGATCAAATTGCCAACATCTGCTGAATCATCAACAAAGCAAGAGAGTACCAGAAAAACATCTATTTCTGCTTTATTGACTATGCAAAAGCTTTGAACTGTGTGGATCACAATAAACTGTGGAAAATTCTGAGAGATGGGAATACCAGACCACCTGACCTGCCTCCTGGGAAATCTGTATGCAGGTCAGGAACCAACAGTTAGAACTGGACATGGAACAACAGACTGGTTGCAAATAGGTAAAGGAGTACATCAAGGCTGTATATTGTCACCCTGCTTATTTAACTTACATGCAGAGTACATCATGAGAAATGCTGGGCTAGAAGAAGCACAAGCTGGAATCAAGATTGCCAATATGCAGATGACACCACCCTTATGGCAGAAAGTGAAGAAAAACTAAAGAGCCTCTTGATGAAAGTGAAAGAAGAGAGTGAAAAAGTTGGCTTAAGGCTCAACATTAAGAAAATTAAGATCATGGCATCTAGTCCCATCACTTCATGGCAAATAGATGGGGAAACAGTGGAAATGATGTCAGACTTTATTTTTGGGGGCTCCAAAATCACTGCAGATGGTGACTGCAGCCATGAAATTCAAAGACACTTACTCCTTGGAAGGAAAGTTATGACCAACCTAGACAGCATATTACAAAGCAGAGACATTACTTTGCCAACAAAGGTCCATCTAGTCAAGGCTATGGTTTTTCCAGTGGTCATGAATGGATGTGAGAGTTGGAGTATAAAGAAAGCTGAGCACTGGAGAATTGATAATTTTGAACTGTGGTGTTGGAGAAGACTCTTGAGAGTCCCTTGGACTGCAAGGAGATCCAACCAGTCCATCCTAAAGGAGATCAGTCCAGGGTGTTCATTGGAAGGACTGATGTTGAAGCTGAAACTCCAATACTTTGGCCACATGATGCAAAAAGCTGACTCATTTGAAAAGACGTTGATGCTGGGAAAGATTGAGGGCAGGAGGAGAAGGGACGACAGAGGATGAGATGGCTGGATGGCATCACCAACTCAATGGACATGGGTTTGGGTGGACTCTGGGAGTTGGTGATGGACAGGGAGGCCTGGCGTGCTGTGGTTCATGGGGTGTAAAAGAGTCAGATACAACTGAGCGACTGAACTGAACTGAAAGCAGAGGTGGGGGTGAGGAGGGAGAATTGGATGAAGGTGGCCAGAGGGTACAAATTTTTAAAGAAAATAACTACTAGGGCTGTAATATATTCTCTAGAACTGATGACCCTAGCTAACACTGGTATATGTATACATGAAAGCTATTAAGAGAGTAAATCCTAAGAGTTCTCATCACAAGAAAAAGAACATTTTCTTTTCTTCTTCTCTTTTCTTGTATCTATTCAAGATATACAACATATATAAGTCTAATCATAATACTATACACCTTAGACTTATATAGTTCTAGATGTCAGTTATATCTCAATAACATATAGGGGGAAAAAATAAAACAGTCTCTTTGCTGTACTACATCTTTGTCTCTTACCAAATGCTTGTAGACATGCTCATCCTCCTGGGGTGAATTTAGTCCCAGCTCTTGTGTTAGGGTCCATGTACTACATAGCTACACACCGCAGCCCACCTCTCACATCGGACGTCTGTATCCAGGTTCTGGGTCCTTGAGTCGGCTCATTTCTGCATGATTTACTGGATCTTGTCGGGTAAAATTTTAAGATCTAACACTGTTCACCACTGTTTCTGTAGTTTTAATATAATGTTCTATTATATTCATCAGATACTTATTCCCAACTCTAGCTGTTTATTCCTGTCTTGAACAAGATTTATATTCTACACTCAGTTCAGTCAGTTCAGCCTTCTATTCAATTTCTGTGCTTCTTTTTCTTTCTTTCTTATATGACTCATAAGCTGAAATCTGGTAGCTGGTTTTGACCAACCACACTCTAACAACTAAGGAGTAATCAGATTCAAAACCAAGGTCAGAGAGTCAGTTAACTGATGTTATATAAAAACATATTGAATAGCTGTCTGGGAGAAGTCCTTTCACATTGTCTCACCCCAAGTTACATAGCTTAGCCTTGTGTCTAGAAGATTATTCTGTCACTTTTTCTTATACCACTTGATAAATCACTTTCAGTCTTGTACTTTCAATCTTTTACATAGCAAGTGTAACATCTTGACATAAAACCAGAGTCAGACTTTTTCTGTATGCTGACAAATATATTCCATACTTTAAAAGCCTCTTGAGGGAATAAAAATGTGAGGCAAGTGTATATAGAGAATATATTTTTCAGCCTTCTTAATGAATGTTGGATACAATTTAATTGTCCTATATAAATTATGATATAGTCTATGATGTAATACCATGCTGTTATCAAAGAAAACATATAGTCAAAGTATATGGATGGACTAGAAGCAAATCAAAAGTGAAAAAAATAGTTATGAAACATTTTATAAACTATGATTCCCATTTTGGTAAAACTATGTGTGCACAAATAAAAAAATTTTAAAAAGATATACTATTTGAACACAACACAAAATATTAATCACAGTCATCACTGAGATGATTAATGACTTTTATGTCTTCTGCATATCCATATTTTCTAGTATTTCTACTATGAACATGTATAATCATATAACAATAGTTTTAACTCTTCTCTGAGCTGGAAACCATCAACTCATATTGTTTTCATGTCATCTGTAGGCTGTAAGAGGTTGTATTTTTAATTCTAGTTCCATTATTAGTTATAGTTTAGCTGTAGTGATCTCAAAATTAAGGACTCACATATGTAGGGGGAAAAGAGACAGGTGAAATATATGACTTATTTTGTAAAACTATTCACATCGGAAAATATGGCAAATGGATATTTCATAAGGAGAGTGGTGTACACTAAAATGTTAAGAGTGGGTTGTTCTGGTTGTTATTGAGTGACCTTTTCTTCGCTTCCCTTCGCTTTCTTGTTTTTCAAAATATGCTACCCTTAAAAGGTTTTTAAAAACAGAAGTCAAATAAAAAGTTATTAGTATTGTGTGATATGTCTTTATTCCATGGAATTCTGAAAGTGCTCAAAGAAAGAGAATAGCCTGTGACAAGGAGCTTCTTGTATGCCCTTTTCCTGTGGGGTACCTGACTACACACCATTAACCAACTCAGAGTAAAAAACTTATGGCAACTAGATTATAAACCACTTGATTACAGAGACCACATCTCAGACGATTTGTGCCCATGGAGTGCTCCACATACAGTAAGGACACAGTATTTTTTTTGACTTTTTATTTTGTACTGGGGTATAGGCCATTAACAATATTGTGATATTGCAGGGGAACGGCAAAGGGACTGTGCCATACATATACATGTATCCATTCTCCCCCAAACTCCCCTCCCATCCAGGCTACCACGTAACACTGGACAGAGTTCCCTGTGCTATATGATAGGTCCTTTCTCGTCATCCATTTAAAATATAGCTGTGTGTACAGGCAACCATAAGTCTGTTCTCTTAAGTAGGGCACTGTATTTTTGTTAAAAGAAATAACGAGGCTCTCAAGATCCTACTCAGAAGTTTCAGGAGACTGACAGTCACCTGAATCCACCGTTATCAAAAATCACTTTTGTATTCACTCTTTCTCCCTAGTCTTCAACCCATCTCAATTAACCAGAATAGGCATCCAGTTTCCTGTAAGTGGCCCAGTTCCTATCCCTACCTCCACTCTGCCAATGTCTCCTGTATATCCAGAGTTGCTCTGTTCCACCCAAGACTACCTGAGAAGGCTCAGACTTCTATCTCCAATATAAAATTAGGGACTGTATCACTCAGGGGACTCCACAAGCTATTGCAAATGATGAATCTCTTCTCAAGTTCCAGGCCATGAACTCAACAATATATTGATATAAATAATTATGTAAGTACCATAATGTCCTATTCTTCCTCCTAACACAAATATTTTTAGGATCAGGCTATTATAAAACATGCATCTTCTAGACAGACTAATAATATGGCACGCCTACAAAACTATATTTCATAAATACATGTTCAACATGTTTTAATAGTAGCACGACTAGTGCCAACAATGAATAATTTTTGTGAAGATGTCATTTGTTTTCTTAATTTCTTCTTTAGAGAGCTGCAATATCAATGGGAATGAGAAATGGCAGTCTTCTGAAAATAATATCCATGTTTTAAATGAGGTGATGAACCTTTTTGGCATCCTCTGTAATGGGTTATGAACAGCATGAAAAGGCAAAAAGATAGGACACTGAAAGATGAACTCCCTAGGTCAGTAGGTGCCCAATATGCTACTGGAGATAGTGGAGAAATAACTCCAGAAAGAATGAACGCATGGAGCCAAAGCAAAAAAAAAAAAAAAAAAATACCCAGTTGTGGATGTGACTGGTGATAGAAGCAAGGTCCAGTGCTGTAAAGAGCAATATTGCATAGGAACCTGGAATGCTAGGTCCATGAATCAAGGCAAATTGGAAATGGTCAAAAAGGAGATGGCAAATGTAAACGTCAACATTCTAGGAAACAGTGAACTGAGACAGACTGGAATGGGTGAATTTAACTCAGATGACCATTATATCTACTAATGTGTCTGGAATCCCTTAGAAGAAATGGAGTAGCCATCAAGGTCAACAAAACAGTCTGAAATGCAGTTCTTGGATGCAATGAAAAAAATGACAGAATGATCTCTATTCGTTTCTAAGGCAAACCATTCAATATCAAGGTAATCCAGGCCTATGTCTCAACCAGTAATGCTGAAGAAGCTGAAGTTGAATGGTTTAATGAAGACCTACAAGCCTTTTTAGAAGTAACACCCAAAAAAGATGTCCTTTTCATTACAGGGGACTGGAATGCAAAAGTAGGAAGTCAGGAAACACCTGGAGTAACAGGCAAATTTGGCCTTGTAGTACAGAATGAAGCAGGGCAAAGGCTAATAGAATTTTGTCAAGAGAAAACACTGGTCATAGCAAACACCCTCTTCCAACAACACAAGAGAAGACTCTACACAGGGACATTGCCAGATGGTCAACACTGAAATCAAATTGATTATATTCTTTGAAGCCACAGATGGAGAAACTCTATGCAGTCAGCCAAAACAAAACTGGGAGCTGACTGTGGCTCAGATCATGAACTTCTTATTGCCAAATTCACATTTAAATTTAAGAAAGTAGAGAAAACCACTAAACCAGTCAGGTATGAACTAAATCGAGTGCCATGTAATTACAGAGTGGAAGAGAGAAATAGGTTTAAGGGACTAGATCTGCTAGACAGAATTCCTGATGAACTATGGATGGAGGTTTCTGATATTGTACAGGAGAAGGAATTATGACCATCCCCAAGAAAAAGAAATGCAAAAGAGCAAAATGGCGGTCTGAAGAGGCCTTGCAAATAGCTGTGAAAAGAAAAGAAGTGCAAAGCAAAGGTGAAGAGGAAAGTTATACCCATTTGAATGCAGAGTTCCAAAGAATAGCAAGGAGAGATAAGAAAGCCTTCCTCAGCTATCAATGCAAATAGAGGAAAACAACTGAATGGGAAAGACTAGAGATCTCTTCAAGAAAATTGGAAATATCAAGGGAACATTTCATGCACAGATGGGCTCAATAAAGAACAGAAATGGTATGGACCTAACAGAAGCAAAAGATATTAAGAAGAGGTGGCAAGAATACACAGAAGAATTGAACAAAAAATATCTTCATGACCCAGATAAGCACAATGGTGTGATCACTCACCTAGAGCCAGACATCCTGGAATGTGAAGTCAAGTGGGCCTTGCTAGTGGAGGTGACAGAATTCCAGTTGAGCTATTTCAAATCCTGAAAGATGATGCTGTGAAAGTGCTGCACTCAACATGCCAGTAAATATGGAAAACACAGCAGGGGCCACAGGACTGGAAAAGGTCAGTTTTCATTCCAGTCCCAAAGAAAGGCAATGCCAAAGAATGCTCAAACTACTGCACAATTGCACTCATCTCACACGCTAGTAAAGTAATGCTCAAAATTCTCCAAGCCAGGCTTCAGCAATACGTGAACCGTGAACTTACAGCTCTTCAAGCTGATTTTAGAAAAGGCAGAGGACCCAGAGATCAAATTGCCAACATCTGCTGAATCATCAACAAAGCAAGAGAGTACCAGAAAAACATCTATTTCTGCTTTATTGACTATGCAAAAGCTTTGAACTGTGTGGATCACAATAAACTGTGGAAAATTCTGAAAGAGATAAGCATACCAGACTACCTGACCTGCCTCTTGAGAAACCTGTATGCAGGTCAGGAACCAACAGTTAGAACTGGACATGAAACAACAGACTGGTTGCAAATAGGAAAAGGAGTACATCAAGGCTGTATATTGTCACCCTGCTTATTTAACTTACATGCAGAGTACATCATGAGAAATGCTGGGCTGAATGAAGCACAAGCTGGAATCAAGATTGTTGGGAGAAATATCAATAACTTCAGATATGCAGATGACACCACCCTTATGGAAGAAAGTGAAGAAGAACTAAAGAACCTCTTGATGAAAGTGAAAGAGGAGAGTGAAAATGTTGGCTTAAAGCTCAACATTCAGAAAACTAAGATCATGACATCTGGTCCCATCACTTCATGGCAAATAGATGGGGAAACAATGGCTGACTTTATTTTTCTGGGCTCCAAAATCACTGCAGATGGTGATTGCAGCCATGAAATTAAAAGACACTCCTTGGAAGGAAAGTTATGACCAACCTCGATAGCATATTGAAAAGCAGAATAAACCAAAGCAGGATCCTCTATGACCCACCTCCCAGAATATTGGAAATGAAAGCAAAAATAAACAAATGGGACCTCATTAAAATCAAAAGCTTCTGCACAACAAAGGAAACTAAAAGCAAGGTGAAAAGGCAGCCTTCAGAATGGGAGAATATAATAGCAAACGAAGCAATGGACAAAGATTAATCTCAAAATATATTCAAGCAACCCCTGCAGCTCAATTCCAGAAAAATAAACGACCCAATCAAAAAGTGGGCCAAAGAATTAAACAGACATTTCTTCAAAGAAGACATACAAATGGCTAACAAACACATGAAAAGATGCTCAACATCACTCATTATCAGAGAAATGCAAATCAAAACCACAATGAGGACCCTTTTCACACCAGTCAGAATGGCTGCCATCCAAAAGTCTACAAGCAATAAATGCTGGAGAGGATGTGGACAAAAGGGAACCCTCTTATTTACCACCTCTTACCACCAACCCTCTTACTGTTGGTGGGAATGCAAACTAGTACAGCCACTATGGAGAACAGTGTGGAGATTCCTTGAAAAACTGGAAATAGACCTGCCATATGACCCAGCAATCCCACTGCTAGGCATGCACACTGAGGAAACCAGAATTCAAAGAGACACATGTACCCCAATATTCATTGCCACACTGTTTACAATAGCCAGGACTTGGAAGCAACTTAGATGTCCATCAGCAGACAAATGGATAAGAAAGCTGTGGTACATATACACAATGGAATATTACTCAGCCATCAAAAAGAATACATTTGAATCAGTTCTAGTGAGGTGTACGAAATTGGAGCCTATTATACAGAGTGAAGTAAGCCAGAAAGAAAAACATCAATACAGTATACTAATGCATATATATGGAATTTAGAAAGATGATAACAATAACCCTGTATGCGAGACAGTAAAAGAGACGCAGATGTATAGTACAGTCTTTTGGACTCTATGGGAGAGGGCGAGGGCCAGATGATATGGGAGAATGGCATTGAAGCATGTAAATTACCATATGTAAACAAATCACCAGCCCAGGTTTGATGCATGATACAGGGTGCTCAGAGCTGGTGCACCGGGATGACCCAGAGGGATGGAATCAGGAGGGAGGTGGAAGGGGGGTCCTAGAAGGGGAACACATGTACACCCATGGCTGATTCATGTCAATGTATGGCAAATACAACACAATAATGTAAAGAAAAGAGTCTTTTTTGAATGTTACCCTAAAAAAATAAAATAATTATATCAATAAATATAAATAATGCAAAAAAAAAAAGCAGACGTTACTTTGCCAACAAAGGTCCGTCTTGTCAAGGCTATGGTTTTTCCAATGGTCATGGATGGATGTGAGAGTTGGACAGTGAAGAAAGCTGAGCACTGAAGAACTGATGCTTTTGAACTGTGGTGTTGGAGAAGACTCTTGACAGTCCCTTGGACTGCAAGGAGATCCAACAAGTCCATCCTAAAGGAGATCAGTCCTGGGTGTTCATTGGAAGGATTGATGTTGAAGCTGAAACTCCAATACTTTGGCCACCTCAAGCGAAAAGTTGACTCATTGGAAATACCCTGATGCTGGGAGGTGTTGGGGGCAGGAGGAGAACAGGACGACAGAGGATGAGATGGCTGGATGGCATCAGCGACTCGATGGACATGGGTTTGGGTGGACTCTGGGAGTTGGTGATGGACAGGGCAGCCTGGTGTGCTGCAATTAATGGGGTAGCAAAGAGTTGGACACGACTGAGCGACTGAACTGAATTGAACTGTAACAGGTTAGGCTTCATGACCTCCATTAAAAAGGTGCAGTTGGCATAAAGAAATAACACCCTGAAATAAAATGGCTAGACAGGGCAGAAACCAGGGAAAAGGACTGCAGAGAAAGCAAATATTCAATAACACCTGTAATTCACACTGTGAGAAGAAAAGATCAGAATTAACATTACAAAAACTGAGACCATGAGGGAAAAGACAAGTTTGAGATATAGTCTCAAAGCACAGAAGGAAATGAAAGCCAATGTAAATACAGAAGAAAGATCCAAACTAACAGGGATTATATATTATATTCTTTCCCTCAGGAGGAGACTAAAACAATTGGAAAAAAAATAAAACCTATTATTAAACAATCCTCTAAATTTTAAAAGGAGTCTTGCTATCTCAGATTAAAACCTCTTAATTTCCTTCCAGGGAAATCATTCGACACAGCCTGTAAATTTTTTAAATCAAAACAATAAAGAAAAAAATATCTTATAAACTTTCAGTCTGATGGAAGGGAGAAGGGAAAGCAACACAGATTGGTCTAATTTTTAAAATTTCTTCTACTGTGCTCAAGGGCAAAAAAAGACATATCTACAGCTTTTGAACAATAACAAATTTTTATAACAAATCACGCTGTTTTTCATGGGAAGATAACAAAATGGCATTCACAAATGCACAAACTTGAAAAATGCTTCACAAATATTCTTACTCAAAAAACTCATAGATTATATACTGGCCAAGAACAAGACAAGTCGAAATAATTAACACTAATATCAAGAAATCATATATAATAAGATTAATAAATCCTTGCTGGAATGAAATCCCCAATTCAGAAATTTAGTTGAATTAGCTGTACTCAAGAGGATTCTGCCCTCTAGGGGTAAGTTTTAATGAGTTTCTCTCTCAGTTTCTCTTTGTTGATTTATTTAAAAAATAATTTGTAAGCACCTCGTTTGTGTCAGGCACTGCACTGGGCCCTTAGACTATAGCAGTAAATCAGATAATTGTAATCACTTCCTTTAAAAAACTTGCAGTCTAGTGTTTCACTTCTGTTTCTTTCTCAGTAGAAAAGATCATTCTTGGGTCACATTCTTCATACTACATTAAGCAAGAATCTCCTCTCATATCTAGTGTCCACTTAAAATAACAACGTTATTACGTTCCAGCAACTTTAGGATAGTTAAATTCTTCTGTGCCGCCAGAATTATTCTGTGAAAGACTTTTCATTTCCCCTCAACAGAAGCAGAAATGCACAGGACAAAGTAAGTGACTTTCATTGCCAAGAAAATCAGATAGTGACTTTCTCCCTCTTTAAACATCATATTGTTGAACACAGTCATTTGAACTTTTTAACTGGAAGAGATGCAGGTATTATTTGTCACCATGCACATTTTCATACAGCCTCATATCCAAGAGTCAGGGCTATTTCTGTGTTGACTATGTCTTAAAATTAACTCTTACAGCAAGTAAGTACATGAAAATGTTCAGAGTTCAGGAGGCCTTAACTGATCTTGACTTCATTACCCTCTCCTTTAGCTTCCATTTCCCTTATCAAACAAGAACTTGGTCCCAAGACCTGGAATATTTTGATTCAGTGATTTTTCTCTCTCCCAAGCTTGCACTGGAGGTGGTACAGATCTAAACAAATGGAAAAGAAATACCAGAATAGTACATAACAGTGTTTCCAACGCTTACACAAAATTAATAACTCAGAAAAGTAAAGGTTCTTTTCAAAATCTAATTTCATAAATCCCTCTTCCTTTTAGAACAATTTGACTGACTGCCCAAATATTTTTTGCAAATTCAGGTCTATAAATTATGTCTGACATACCCAATGTGAAATATTCTGCTGCCATTAAATAATATTTAATTAAATACTGATATTTATATTAAATATTATATTTATACAGAACTTGAAACAATACAGAACATCAGGAGACTCATTAGCCTGGTTGTGAGGGGAACTACAACCATCACATTTGGTCAGAGAAGCAGATCCACTCCAGAATATATGTAATTGATATTGGGGGGGGATTTATCCCTACACACTTGTGGGATCTGATTAAACAACCTACATGTGTCTGGTGCATAAGACCACAGAGCCGACAGGAAGGGAAGGCGGAAACAAAGTGCTATCAGAATCCAAGACTTGAACCTACTGACAAGCTCCTAAGTTCGCTTTTCACTGTTGAAGGGTTCTGGCAGCAGACATGAGATAAGTCCTCCTGTCACTCGCAGCACAGCAAGCAGCATGACTGTGAAGATTGTTTTGGTTCTCCTTGTCCCCCAGTCCCATGCGGGATAATGCCGGGAGTCCCCGATGGATGCTGCACACACAGTGAATTTACATCCCAGCTGAGAAACACTGAGTTGAGGAAATTCACCAAAATGAGTAAGTACCATAAGCAGTAAGTAAACTGTTCTCTGTCCCAGATGGAGGTATTATCTCTTCCTCAAGGCGGCTTGCTGTAAATAAACACAGCCCTGAGGAATGTCCAGGCAGGGGCAGACCTGTATTCCTGGCACTCTGAGCGGGAACATCCCCGGACACTCACAGCTGGTGGTGGATTGCCTCCCTCAGCCCCTGGGAGGCTGAGCTTGAAGCCATATGGATGGACTGGGCCCTGCCTCAGTCCCTCACCATCTCCAGGTCTCCAACTTTGCAGGAGACACAGTTGCCCTTCACCATAAAGCTAAACACACATCTAAGCCAGGAGATGGGGAGTAGGGGTTGGCAGGAGGGCAAGGCAGGAGCTGCAGTTGACGTGAGTCCAACTGCTGTCCCATGCCAACCAGATAAGCCTGTAATAATAAATGACAGCATTACATGAGCTGTAACAGTGCCTCACTAAGCTTTAGAGCATAAAAAGCAAGATAACTGGCGTTCTACTTCTGCCTTCCAAGTCCTATGCAAAGTCTCTCTCGTGACCCACGCTAACCTGGAATTATACAGCAAAGGAAATGCTGGAAAACACAATTTCATCTTAGCTAAATTAACCTAATATAATCCACCACGGGCCGTAGACATAGGGTCTTCATATCACCTTCCTTCCAAAGCTGTTAAGCCTCGCTGTCCATCTCTGGGCAGAGACTCCTATCATTCTTGTTTCCTGAAGGAATGGCTGAGAACCAAAGGGACAATAGAAACCACTAATGATGTTATTTCAGGGGTTCCCAAGACCACCCCAGTCTCAGTGATTCTCTAGGAGGACTCACGGGTCTCAGCATATAATCATATTCACAATTAAGAGTTATTACAGTATTCACAGCTAAGAGCTATTAGGATGAAAGGATTCAAAGCAAAATCAGCAACGGAAAAGCCATATGCAGAGAAGTCTGAAAAATACCAGGCACAGGCTCCCAGAGTCTCCTCCCCGTGGGGCCCCACAGGATACTCTGAGTCGTGCTGGCAGTGAGATGCAACAACACATGTGAAAAGCTGTGTGCCGGCACACTCATTAGAGACTCCCTGCCAGAAGTTTTCCCTGGGGGCTGGTCACATAGGTACTCTCTGCTGGCATGTACTTGAGTTCCAGACTCCCAGAAGGAAAGCAGGGGTTCAGCGTGAACCGTACTGTTTGTACAGCACAGGCCCAGTGAGCCTCTCTTAACAGCTGGAGCCACGATGGGAGTCTTCTCAAAACCTAAGTTCCCAGATGCCAGCCGAAGGCCAACCAGACAGGCTGGTTAAGAGCAAAGCAGGAGAGCAGAGGCTGCGGTTATGGGGCTGTGGGCAGCAGTCTGTCTATGCAGGCAGAGTGGGGGCGAGGACTGCAAAGATGGTTGCGGGGTAAAGAGGAAGAGATTTGAACTACAGAATGTGATTCGAGTTTTACAGAGTTGCCTGCAGGAAGCTACTGAAGGCTTCTGGGCAGGTAGAAACAGGATGAATATGAGACCTCAAAAGTAAACCAATGTTTTCTTTTTCTTTTTTCCATCAATGTCCCTTAACACACACACAAGCAGCTTTCACAGACTTTTTTTTTTTTTTTTGCTAATCACCACTCCATATGAATTTTTAATACCATGGGTATTCTGCTTATTTGCTTATGTACGTATGTATATGCATCTATGCTTTATACACAAAAAGAGTAAATTCTTTTCAACTCCCAGGAATCAACTTTCACCCTCTTAGGACTGATCACTCATACTGCCCCCATTGAAAATAAACAGATTGTAAGATGTGTAGAACTGGAGGGTGATTTATCAACAGCTGGGAATACAAAGGATTTCTGTATTTGTTGCAGCAACCCAAGCAAGCAAGGACAGGGAGAGGCTGGGGCCTAATTAAAGAACATGCTTTGGGTCCGAGCACGGTCTGGCGGCAGACTGAGCCTACAGCAGGATGTGGAGGCAGGAGGACAAGGTGTCAGAAGGTGCCACTTCAGGGGCGACGCGGCAGCAGCTGGCAGCTGGATTACCAGGAGCAGGGGGAGGCAGAGGGGCACGGTGCCAGGGCATCCGAGAAGACGACAGGGCCTGCCAGCCGGGACGGCCCTGCGGTGTGCTGCGCGCGGCCGACTCCCAGGACCACCGGCCGGCGGGGAAGAAACCGACGGCAGGGAGGGATGCCGGGAGCAGAGGAGCTGAGTCTGGAGGACCATCTGGAGGGAGAGACCCGCAGGACACCCGCCTGCAGCCAGCAGGGCACCCCGTGACCACCCGCCAAGTCTGG